>CM057143.1:15034089-15390717 GCA_029964075.1 Patiria pectinifera | reverse complement strand
CAGCAATTCCTGGCTCAACACGGTCATCTATTGCTGGCGAAACAAAACTTCTTCAGAGGTTGCCAAAAGCTGATTTGTCGCAAAGGCAGACAGTAGATGCTCAACATACAAAAAAAAATATATGGATTAACTAACTTTGGAAACCTAAAGCCAAGGACTACTTTTTGTATGCGGGTACGCGGATTGTTTATCTGGGCAACCAGACCAAGTTTCTTAAGTTTGCACATAGACCATCTAGGATTTGCATGATTATTGAGAGACAGTCATTTCAGGTTTCAAAAATATCATATTATTTGGAGGTTTCTAATGAGACTAAAGTGGCAACACTTATAGAGATGCATGCATCTGAATCCTGCACCTTACACTTGATTACAGTGGTCCTCTTGCAGATCAATCTGTCCCACCAATCTATCCAAGATATTTAATGGTTTAAAGGTTCAGTCCATCATTTGCTGTTATCAAAAAACAACTGACGTAATTATGGTTTTATTTATTTATTTATTTATTTATTTATTTATTTTAACTGAAGTAGCACATTCAGAACAGGAGATTCACTTGTCTCAAGGGCCCAGTAAAGAGAGAGACAATGTGAAGAAATTACAGTTTTAGAATGTGGGAGAAGACCAGAGAAAAGGAAAAACCCACGGTATTAGGCAGGGACTGAAAACCAAATCCACAAAACTGGCCCAGGCAGAGTTCAGAATCCAGGTCACAGCAGTGGAATCACGAGGAAAGTACCACTACGCCAACCTGACTCCTCGAGTTCAAAAGCATATTTGGTTTAAAGACCGCAATGGGAAAACTCCCTGTAATGTTATTCTTTCTGGCAAGCTGTCAATTTGAAGGAATCAATGAAAAGAAGGCACTTTCCATTGATGTGTCTAAAGACAGATATCGTCGGAGCTTTTCCGGTTAATTGGTTCGTCTTTTTTATTCGGCGAAGAAGGCGTAACGCTTGACACGACACTACACACCAGTTCTTAAAAGTTGTCGGTTCAGTTTGCACGATATCGCGTAGCTGCAAATCAGCTCAGCCCGAGATAAAGGTGTCTCATAGGCTGAATTCAGGCCTAATTCAAAACATGACTCTTGCAACTTTTGCATTTACAATCAGAGATCTACTAGCATTGTTTTCTCCAAATATGACAACATTCACTGAGCTTAAACTTCATCAGGTTAGCTGTTCAGCACCCCTTCTTTAGAATTGTTGAGCACACCTTTGTTGGCACTTTAAAAACGAACATGATGCACCATTACAAATGATGGACATACTACCTTTAACTCTTATCTCTAAAAAAAAAAAGGGCGGGAGATGCAAACCACTAATACCCTTGCCATTCCTCATTGCGTAATAAATCAACTGTCAGCTGCACAAACTCACTATTTAATCAGGGATCTTGAAACATCCGCATGTAGAGAAGTAATTAGAGGCACAAACACTCTTACCCTAAGGCCAAACAGATTCCTGAGTCATCCATTATCAATTAAAAGAGCAAGCTAATGGAAAGTCACTGTTGATTTTAAGCCAAAGTGAAGGGCAGCAAAGAGTTCCAAAAGTTTGGAGGCGATTTTCAAAATCATCACTTTAAATTCCATCGCCATTGCTTTACTACGTGTAAACGGCTTTCTGCTGATCGTTGTTTAGGTTCACCTGTTGTTAATGGAAATTACGCCACATGGTGAATAATGGCGGCGGGTGGATAAGGTGCGTTCATCCGTTAATCAAGTTGTCAAAGTCAGAGGCCAGTAATTTCCCCGCAAAGGCTACTAGGATCTCTCATTAAGTTTGTGATTTAGCTGAGTGCTCTGGCTGACAAGATTAATGAGGATGCAGTGTGTGCATGTTGTCCATTAGAAGCAGATTGCGTGCCCAACAATGCCCCAGCTCTTTCCTCCCATCACACAATGAGTGCAGATGATGATCAGTTTTTCTTTTGGTTCTGGCACAGTGACCAAAGCGTAACTGTACGTGGTTATGAAGCCTCCAGTGCTGTATCTGTACTTGCCGTTACAAATACCCACTTGGGTGAGACACTAGAAGAGCTTAGCTCTGGAAACCATTTGATGATCCGGTACAAATCACATGGATTGACACTTTATTGGATGACAAGTTGGAAGTCTTCGGATGTATCTGGCGTACGAAATCATCAGATGAACTTGATAGAGAGCACCCCATAACTCTGCAGTGTCACACCATTTTTGCCATGAAATCGGAATTGAAAAACTACGTATCGGTATCAACGAGTAGATGCAAAAACAATTGAGTGAGTCAGAAGTGTTAGAACTGGTGATCCACCATAACCTTCCTAAATTCCTCCACTAGTGTGCCACTGTCTGGGAGTTTGAGAGAAGAACCCTCACGAGGTTGCCCTGATGGGACTTGAACCCACGACTTCACTGGTGCAATGTCAACAAACGCTGTGTCAGGGCTTGGTGGATTTCAATGTACACACACATGTACATATAAGACTTCAAAAAAGTCTACACTGAACTTTTAGCTCTTCTACTGCTTTCTGAGGAGCAAAATCTACTTTATATTTCACAACATTTACCAGTATCTGGAACCATGAGGCTCTTTTGCTGGAACCAAGCAACTGTCTGTCTCTATAAAGATTGGTCAAGTGCCCAGCAGAAGCTCAATTCTACCTCTACACAGATGAACACTTACATATGCATCTAGATCTACATTAATTTGAACACTTACATCTAGATCTTCTACTGTGGTTTCAAGGAACACAATGTGTAAATATCTTAAAGCATTTCAGTAGAATATCTTGGAAGCAAAAGCGTCTATTCGCCTAGCAAGCTCAATTCTACCTCCTCACATGTTGTAATAGCCTCTTAGTGGAGAAACGTATCAGGAATTTGTAATGAACCATTCCAAACATATACAGTAACACAGATGAAGACTATTTCTGCATCTTACTCTGTGAGTTCAGACATTGAAGTGTTTTGATATATGCCTCTATTGTTTATTGTAATCAGCTCATTTTACCATCTGCAACTTGTTTTCTCTGCTTTGGTGTTACATCGCATACATGACATGCCATGAGCGTCACCAAGCTGCACTGGTGTTAGCCCTAACGATTGCCGATGTTGGGTGGGCTTCTTTGGACTCCTTTATGCCTTAAGTCTGAAATCATGCTGCACATTTATGTTAAGGAACTGCTATACTTAGCTTGGATTTTTCCAGCTGCTGGGTTGCCCATTCTGGCAGCCAGTGATTACTGTGGTCACTTTACATTGCAGTATCACAACCTCTCAGGGCTGGAAACTCTAGTCACCAAAGACAAGCATACTCATGCGCCTTGACAGCTGTGCAAGTTTACTCTGTCTTAACTTTCCTCCTTTTCACCAATAATGGCTGCGTTTGCGAAACTGCTGGATGTTCTTAACTCGGCCATCTTTACTTTTGTGGTAATTTCACTTATTTGGCTAGTTTTCTCCTTTATGCATGAAGAGTTGGCTTTTAATTGCCAGGCATCAGAGCACGGCAATATAGCAACAGCTGAGATCAATGCTGACGATGCACAGAGTTCAGCTGCATCGCTCAAATCATCAAATCTCTCAAAACATTTCCTGATCATTACATGCACTGTCTGTGTCACATAGGTCACCAAACTTAGCACTACTGAAACGTAAATCCCTATATTTTCATTTTGATTCAAAGTCTTTGCTACAGCAATTCCTGGCTCAACACAGTCATCTATTGCTGGCGAAACAAAACCTTCAGAGGTTGCCAAAAAAGCTGATTTGTCGCAAAGGCAGACAGTGATGCTCAACATACAAAAAAATTACTTCTTTTTAGAAAACCCAAAGCTAAGGACAACTTTTTGTATGCAGTACATGATTGTTTATCTGGGTAACCAGAGAAGTTTCTTAAGTACATGAGCCATCTAGGATTTGCTTGGTAATTAACAGACGGTTATTTCAGGTTTCAAGTATCATATTATTTGGAGTTTCTGTGAGACTAAAGTGGCAAGCCTTATAGAATGCATGAATCAGAATCCTGCATTGTACTTTATTACAGTGGTCCTATTGCAGATCAATCTGTCTGCAATCTATCCAAAGATATTTAATGGTTTAAGGTTTAGTCCATCATTTGCTGTTATCAAAAAGTAACTGACGTAATTATGGTTTTTATTTATTTATTTATTTATTTATTTATTTTAACTGAGTAGCCCATTCAGTGGAAGATTCACTTGTCTCCCAAGGGGCCCAGTAAAGAGAAGACAATGAAAAGGGAAATTAAAGTTTCAGATGTGGGAGGAAACCAGAGAAGGAAAAACCACGGGTATTAGGCAGGGGACTGAAAACCAAATCAACAAAACTGGCCCAGGCAGGTTCGAATCAGGTCACAGCAGTGGAAGGCGAGGAAAGTACCACTACGCCAACCTGACTCCCCGAGTTCAAAAAGCATATTTGGTTTAAAGATAGCAATGAAACTCTCCTGTGAGAATTATTCTTTCAGCAGCAAGCTGTCCAATTTGAAGAATCAACGAAAGAAGGCCTTTCCAATGATGTGTCTAAAGACAGATATCGTGGGAGCTTTCAGTTTGCTGGTGGTTCGTCTTTTTTATTCGGCGAAGAGAGCGTAACGCTTGACACGACGCACACAGTTCTTAAAAGTTGTCGGTTCCAGTGCACGATATCCAGCGTAGCTGCAATCAGCTCAGCGAGATAAAAGGTGTCTCATAGGCTTGAATTCAGGCCTAATTCAAAACATGACTCAGCAACTTTTGATTTGAAATCGAGATCCTACAAGATTGTTTTCTCCAAATATGACAGCATTCACTGAGCTGAGACTTCATCAAGTTAGCTGTTCAGCACCCTTCTTTAGAATTTGAGCACTTTTGTTGCTTTAAACGAACATGATGCACCGTTACAAATGATGGACGCTACCTTTAACTCTTATCTCTAAAAAAAAAAAGGGCGGGGAGATGCAAACTAATACATGTAATTCTCATTGTAATAAATCAACTGTCGCTCACAAACTCACTGTTAATCGAGGATATTGCAAACATCCGCATGGAAAGTAATTAGAGGCACAAACACTCTTACCTAAGGCCGACAGTTCCTGGTCATCCATTATCAATTAAAGAGCAAGCTAATGGAAAGTCACTGTTGATTTTAAGCAAAGTGAAGGGCAGCAAAGTTCAAAAGTTTGATGCTATTTTCAAAATCATCACTTGAAATTCATCATACCTACTACAAAGCAGCTTTTTTCTGTTGTTTACTTCACCGGTTGATAATGGAAATCCGCCAGAAGGTGAATAATGGCGGTGTGTGGATGAGTGCGTTCATCCGTTTATCAAGTTGTCAAAGTCAAGGCAGTGATTTCCCCGCAAAGACTACTAGGATCTCTCAAATATTTGTGATTTAGCTGGTGCTCTGACTTACAAGATTAATGATGATGCAGTGTGTGCATGTTGTTCATTAAGAAGCAGATTGCGTGCCCAACAATGAGCTCTTTCCTCCCATCACACAATGATGCAGATGATGATCAGTTTTCTTGGTTCTGGCACAGTGACAAGTGTAACTGTACGTGGTTAGGAAGCCTCAGTGTGTATCTGTACTTGGTGTCAAATACCCGCTTGGGTGAGACACTGGAGGAGCAATTCTAGCAGCACAGCTCTGGAAACCACTTCATGATCCGGTACAATTCACATGGATTGACACTTTATTGGATGGCAACTTGGAAGTCTTTGACGTATCTGGCGTGAAATCATCGGAAGAAATTGATAGAGGCACTATAACTCTGCGGTGTACACCATTTCGCACTTGAAATCGGAATTGAAAAACTACGTATCGGTATCAAGGAGTGAATGCAGAAACAATTGGTGGTCAAGTGTTAGAACTGGTGATCCACCATAACCTTCCTAAATGCCTCCATAGTGTTGCCACTGTCCAGGAGTTTGAGAGAAGAACCTCACGAGGTTGCCCTGGTGGGACTTGAACCCACGACTTACTGGTGCAATGTGAACAAACTGTGTCAGGGCTTGGTGGATTTCAATGACACACATGTAAGACTTCAAAGGTCTACACTTAACTCTTCTACTGTGTCACAAACCGGGCTCAACGAACGAAGTATTTATGTTTGTAGGACACGTCCCTGATAAAAAAAAGCAATCTCCAGAAACAGATTTTGATATTTACAAAAGAAAATAAATATTTATTTACACTACCTTTCTGAGGAGCAAAATCTACTTTTTGTTGTTGAACATTTAGGGGTATCTGGAACGATAGAGCTCTATGCTGGAACCAACAACTGTCTGTGTCAATAAAGATTGGTCAAGTGCCCGGCAAGCTCAATTCTACCTCTACACAGAACATCAAGGACTGTTAAAATGGAAAACGTATCAGGACTGTATGAAAATTCTACACACACCAGCGATGTGGATGAAGACAATTGTTTCCACATGCTGAATGTACAGTTGGACACCAGGAGTTCTTTGATATACGCCTCTATTCTTTGTGTAATCAGCGTATTTTCCTTAATCTGCAACTTGTTTTCTCTGTTGGTGTTACATCGCATACATGACATGCATGACGTCACTAAGCTGTTGGTGGTAGCCCTAACGATTACCGATGTTGGAGTGGGCTTCTTTGGCATACTCAATTCGCTAGGTCTGATCATACTGCACATTTGTACAAAGGAAGTTTATTACTTTGCTGGATGTTGTCAGCTGCTGGGGTTGTGCATTTTAACAATGATTACCGTGGTCCGCTACATTGCAGTATCACAACCTTTCAAACTGCAAACTCTAGTCACCAAAAGACGAGCTTATATTGTCTTGACATGTGCAACTGTACTTTGTTTTGTTCCATTTCTTTGCACAACTTTAGTGAAGGATGTGGAACTGCTGAATGTTTTAAACTCAATGTTTAAAACCATCTTTTGTTTTGTGGTAATTTCACTTATTTTGCTAGTTTTTCTCCTTTATGGAAAATTGGTTTTGATTGCCAGGCATCAGGCACGGCGTATAGCAGCAGCTGAGATCAATGCTGAAGATGCACAGGTTCAGCTGCATCGCTCAAATGTCAAATCTCTCAAAACGTTTCTGATCATCACAGTCACTGTCTGTGTCACGTGGTTAGCCAACTTAGCACTATTGGCAAACACAAATCCGTATATTTTAATTTTCGTTGAAAGTGTTAGCAACAGCAATTCCTGGCTCAACACAGTCATCTATTGCTGGCGAAACAAAACTTTCAGAGAGGTTGCCAAAAAGCTCATTTGTCGCAAAGGCAGACAGTGATGCTCAAGATACATGTACACAGAACAAACAAGGAACAACTTCTTTAAAAACTCAAGAAAAGACTACTCTCTGGTTTGTCGGAAAGGCAGACGGTGAAACTGGTTTTTGAAAGCTATCAACAAAGAAAATATGAAATGTTGCTTTGCAAAACACTGCAAAAACAAAATGGGCATTTCACAAAAATGTTCACTCTTTCAGATTTAGAGAGAAAGAGAGAAACCCACCAGCAAATCAGTGCAGAAACATCAATTGAGGAGATGATAAGAAAGCCCAGTCCCCTTTTTGATCGACGTTTTAAATAATTCCCACTTATCCATAATCCATAACTATTTTTACTTCTTCAGTGTTTGTGAATATAGGAAGGCGTTTATACTTCTTATCGTTTTTGTCTTAATTTTTTTAGTATCCACTGTTTTATTTACTAGGCCAATATTCGTATTTTTATTTATAATCAATCTGTCCGCAATCTATCCAAGATATTTAATGGTTTAAAGGTTCAGTCTATCATTTGCTGGTATCAAAAAAGTAACTGACGTAATTATGGTTTTATTTATTTATTTATTTAGTTATTTATTTAAACTGAGGAGCCCATTCAGTAAAATCCACTGGTCTCCCATGGGGCCCAGTAAAGAGAAGACAATGAGAAGAAATTACAGTTTTAGATGTGGGAGGAAACCCGAGAAGGAAAAACCCACGGTATTAGGCAGGGACTGAAAACCAAATCCACAAAACTGGCCCAGGCAGGTTCAAATCCGGGTCACAGCAGTGGAAGGCAAGGAAAGTACCACTACGCCAACCTGACTCCCCGAGTTCAAAAGCATATTTGGTTTAAAGATAGCAATGGGAAAACTCCCTGTGAAATTTTTCTTTCTGGCAAGCTGTCAATTTGAAGGAATCAATGAAAGAAGGCCTTTCCAATGATGTGTCTAAAGACAGATATCGTGGGAGCTTTCCGTTGGTGGTTCGTCTTTTTTTATTCGGCGAAGAGAGCGTAACGCTTGACACGACGCACACACGGTTCCCAAAAAGTTGTCGGTTCAGTGCACGATATCGCGTAGCTGCAATCAGCTCAGCGAGATAAAAGGTGTCTCATATGCTGAATTCAGGCCTAATTCAAAACATGACTCAGCAACATTTGATTTGAAATCGAGATCCTAGAACATTGCTTCCTCAAATTATAACAGCATTCACTGAGCTGAAACTTCATCAAGTTAGCTGTTCAGCACCCTTCTTTAGAATTTGAGCACTTTTGTTGCTTTAAACGAACATGATGCACCGTTACAAATGATGGACGCTACCTTTAACTCTTATCTCTAAAAAAAAAAAAAGGGCGGGGAGATGCAAACTAATACATGTAATTCTCATTGTAATAAATCAACTGTCGCTCACAAACTCACTGTTAATCGAGGATATTGCAAACATCCGCATGGAAAGTAATTAAGAGGCACAAACACTCTTACCTAAGGCCGACAGTTCCTGGTCATCCATTATCCAATTAAAGAGCAAGCTGATGGAAAGTCACTGTTGATTTTAAGCAAAGTGAAGAGCAACACGCAGTTCCAACAGTTTGAGGCTATTTTCAAAATCATCACTTGAAATTCATAATGCTTTACTACAATGCAGCTTTGTTCTGTTGTTTACTTCACCTGTTGATGATGGAAATCCGCCAAAAGGTGAATAATGGCGGTGTGTGGATGAGTGCGTTCATCCGTTAATCAAGTTGTCAAAGTCAAGGCAGTAATTTCCCCCGCAAAGACTACTAGGATCTCTCATTAATTTGTGATTTAGCTGATGCTCTGGCTGACAAGATTAATGAGGATGCAGTGTGTGCATGTTGTCCATTAAGAAGCAGATTGCGTGCCCAACAATGAGCTCTTTCCTCCCATCACACAATGATGCAGATGATGATCAGTTTTCTTGGTTCTGGCACAGTGACAAGCGTAACTGTACGTGGTTATGAAGCCTCAGTGTGTATCTGTACTTGGTGCAAAATACCCACTTGGGTGAGACACTAGAAGAGCTTAGCTCTGGAAACCATTTGATGATCCGGTACAAATCACATGGATTGACACTTTATTGGATGACAAGTTGGAAGTCTTGGATGTATCTGGCGTGAAATCATCAGATGAACTTGATAGAGGCACCCATAACTCTGCAGTGTACACCATTTCGCACTTGAAATCGGAATTGAAAAACTACGTATCGGTATCAACGAGTGAATGCAAAAACAATTGGTGGTCAAGTGTTAGAACTGGTGATCCACCATAACCTTCCTAAATTCCTCCATAGTGTGCCACTGTCTGGGAGTTTGAGAGAAGAACCTCACGAGGTTGCCCTGATGGGACTTGAACCCACGACTTACTGGTGCAATGTCAACAAACTGTGTCAGGGCTTGGTGGATTTCAATGACACACATGTACATGTAAGACTTCAAAAGTCTACACTGAACTTTTAGCTCTTCTACTGCTTTCTGAGGAGCAAAATCTACTTTATATTTTTAACATTTACCGGTATCTGGAACCATAGAGCTCTTTGCTGGAACCAACAACTGTCTGTCTCTATAAAGATTGGTCAAGTGCCCGGCAAGCTCAATTCTACCTCTACACAGATGAACACTTACATGTACATCTAGATCTACATTGAACACTTACATCTAGATCTTCTACTGGTTTCCGAGGAACACAATGTGCAGTATCTTAAACATTTAGTGAGTATCTTGAACCAAGAAGCGTCTGTTCGCCTAGCAAGCTCAATTCTACCTCCTCACGTAACATAATAGCCTCTTAAAATGGAAAACGTATCAGGAATTTGTGGACATTCCAAACATATAAGTAACACAGATGAAGACTATTTCTGCATCTTATCTGTACAGTTAGACGCCAGAAGTGTTTTGATATATGCCTCTATTGTTTGTGTAATCAGCTCATTTTGCCTCATCTGCAACTTGTTTTCTCTGCTGGTGTTACATCGCATACATGACATGCATGACGTCACCAAGCTGCTGGTGTTAGCCCTAACGATTGCCGATGTTGGAGTGGGCTTCTTTGGACTCCTTTATGCCTTAAGTCTGATCATGCTGCACATTTATGTTAAGGAACTTCTATACTTAGCTGGATTTTTCCAGCTGCTGGGATTTTGCATTCTGGCAATGATTACTGTGGTCCGCTACATTGCAGTATCACAACCTCTCAGGCTGGAAACTCTAGTCACCAAAAGACAAGCTTATATTGCCTTGACATGTGCAAGTTTACTCTGTCTTGTTTCACTCCTTTTCGCAATAATGGCTGCGTTTGCGAAACTGCTAGATGTTCTTAACTCGGCCATCTTTACTTTTGTGGTAATTTCACTTATTTTGCTAGTTTTTCTCCTTTATGGAAAGTTGCTTTTGATTGCCAGGCATCAGGCACGGCGTATAGCAGCAGCTGAGATCAATGCTGACGATGCACAGGTTCAGCTGCATCGCTCAAATGTCAAATCTCTCAAAACATTTCTGATCATCACATGCACTGTCTGTGTCACATGGTCACCAAACTTGGCACTACTGGGAAACGTAAATCCCTATATTTTCATTTTGATTCAAAGTCTTTGCTACAGCAATTCCTGGCTCAACACAGTCATCTATTGCTGGCGAAACAAAACCTTCAGAGAGGTTGCCAAAAAGCTGATTTGTCGCAAAGGCAGACAGTGATGCTCAACATACAAAAAAAATTACTTCTTTGAAAACCCAAAGCTAAGGACAACTTTTTTTGTATGCAGTACGCGGTTGTTTATCTGGGTAACCAGAGAAATTTCTTAGAGTACATGAGCCATCTAGGATTTGCTTGATTAAGAGACGGTTATTTCAGGTTTCAAATTATCATATTATTTGGAGTTTCTGTGAGACTAAAGTGGCAACCTTATAGAATGCATGAATCAGAATCCTGCATTAATACTTTATTACAGTGGTCCTATTGCAGATCAATCTGTCTGCAATCTATCCAAGATATTTAATGGTTTAAAGGTTCAGTCCATCATTTGCTGTTATCAAAAAAGTAACTGACGTAATTATGGTTTTATTTATTTATTTATTTATTTATTTATTTTAACTGAGTAGCCCATTCAGTGGAATTCACTTGTCTCCCAAGGGGCCCAGTAAAGAGAAGACAATGTGAAGAAATTAAAGTTTCAGATGTGGGAGGAAACCAGAGAAGGAAAAACCCACGGTATTAGGCAGGGACTGAAAACCAAATCAACAAAACTGGCCCAGGCAGGTTCGAATCCAGGTCACAGCAGTGGAAGGCGAGGAAAGTACCACTACGCCAACCTGACTCCCCGAGTTCAAAAGCATATTTGGTTTAAAGATAGCAATGGGAAAACTCCCTGTGAAATTATTCTTTCTGGCAAGCTGTCAATTTGAAGGAATCAACGAAAGAAGGCCTTTCCAATGATGTGTCTAAAGACAGATATCGTGGGAGCTTTCCGTTGGTGGTTCGTCTTTTTTTATTCGGCGAAGAGAGCGTAACGCTTGACACGACGCACACACGGTTCTTAAAAGTTGTCGGTTCAGTGCACGATATCGCGTAGCTGCAATCAGCTCAGCGAGATAAAAGGTGTCTCATAGGCTGAATTCAGGCCTAATTCAAAACATGACTCAGCAACTTTTGATTTGAAATCGAGATCCTACAACATTGTTTTCTCCAAATATGACAGCATTCACTGAGCTGAAACTTCATCAAGTTAGCTGTTCAGCACCCTTCTTTAGAATTTGAGCACTTTTGTTGCTTTAAACGAACATGATGCACCGTTACAAATGATGGACGCTACCTTTAACTCTTATCTCTAAAAAAAAAAAAAGGGCGGGGAGATGCAAACTAATACATGTAATTCTCATTGTAATAAATCAACTGTCGCTCACAAACTCACTGTTAATCGAGGATATTGCAAACATCCGCATGGAAAGTAATTAGAGGCACAAACACTCTTACCTAAGGCCGACAGTTCCTGGTCATCCATTATCCAATTAAAGAGCAAGCTACTGGAAAGTCACTGTTGATTTTAAGCAAAGTGAAGGGCAGCAAAGAGTTCCAAAAGTTTGAGGCTATTTTCAAAATCATCACTTGAAATTCATCATACCTACTACAAAGCAGCTTTTTTCTGTTGTTTACTTCACCGGTTGATAATGGAAATCCGCCAGAAGGTGAATAATGGCGGTGTGTGGATGAGTGCGTTCATCCGTTAATCAAGTTGTCAAAGTCAAGGCAGTGATTTCCCCGCAAAGGCTACTAGGATCTCTCATTAATTTGTGATTTAGCTGGTGCTCTGACTTACAAGATTAATGAGGATGCAGTGTGTGCATGTTGTTCATTAAGAAGCAGATTGCGTGCCCAACAATGAGCTCTTTCCTCCCATCACACAATGATGCAGATGATGATCAGTTTTCTTGGTTCTGGCACAGTGACAAGTGTAACTGTACGTGGTTATGAAGCCTCAGTGTGTATCTGTACTTGGTGTCAAATACCCGCTTGGGTGAGACACTGGAGGAGCAATTCTAGCAGCACAGCTCTGGAAACTACTTCATGATCCGGTACAATTCACATGGATTGACACTTTATTGGATGGCAACTTGGAAGTTTTTGACGTATCTGGCGTGAAATCATCGGAAGAAATTGATAGAGGCACTATAACTCTGCGGTGTACACCATTTCGCACTTGAAATCGGAATTGAAAAACTACGTATCGGTATCAAGGAGTGAATGCAGAAACAATTGGTGGTCAAGTGTTAGAACTGGTGATCCACCATAACCTTCCTAAATGCCTCCATAGTGTTGCCACTGTCCAGGAGTTTGAGAGAAGAACCTCACGAGGTTGCCCTGGTGGGACTTGAACCCACGACTTACTGGTGCAATGTGAACAAACTGTGTCAGGGCTTGGTGGATTTCAATGACACACATGTAAGACTTCAAAGGTCTACACTTAACTCTTCTACTGTGTCACAAACCGGGCTCAACGAACGAAGTATTTATGTTTCTAGGACACGTCCCTGATAAAAAAAAGCAATCTCCAGAAACAGATTTTGATATTTACAAAAGAAAATAAATATTTATTTACACTACCTTTCCGAGGAGCAAAATCTACTTTTTTTGTTGAACATTTAGGGGTATCTGGAACGATAGAGCTCTATGCTGGAACCAACAACTGTCTGTGTCTATAAAGATTGGTCAAGTGCCCGGCAAGCTCAATTCTACCTCTACACAGAACATCAAGGACTGTTAAAATGGAAAACGTATCAGGACTGTATGAAAATTCTACACACACCAGCGATGTGGATGAAGACAATTGTTTCCACATGCTGAATGTACAGTTGGACACCAGGAGTTCTTTGATATACGCCTCTATTCTTTGTGTAATCAGCGTATTTTCCTTAATCTGCAACTTGTTTTCTCTGTTGGTGTTACATCGCATACATGACATGCATGACGTCACTAAGCTGCTGGTGGTAGCCCTAACGATTACCGATGTTGGAGTGGGCTTCTTTGGCATACTCAATTCGCTAGGTCTGATCATACTGCACATTTGTACAAAGGAAGTTTATTACTTTGCTGGATTTTGTCAGCTGCTGGGGTTGTGCATTTTAACAATGATTACCGTGGTCCGCTACATTGCAGTATCACAACCTTTCAAACTGCAAACTCTAGTCACCAAAAGACAAGCTTATATTGTCTTGACATGTGCAACTGTACTTTGTTTTGTTCCATTTCTTTGCACAACTTTAGTGAAGGATGTGGAACTGCTGAATGTTTTAAACTCAATGTTTAAAACCATCTTTTGTTTTGTGGTAATTTCACTTATTTTGCTAGTTTTTCTCCTTTATGGAAAATTGCTTTTGATTGCCAGGCATCAGGCACGGCGTATAGCAGCAGCTGAGATCAATGCTGAAGATGCACAGGATCAGCTGCATCGCTCAAATGTCAAATCTCTCAAAACATTTCTGATTATCACAAGTACTGTCTGTGTCATGTGGTTAGCCAACTTAGCACTATTGGCAAACACAAATCCGTATGTTTTCATTTTCGTTGAGAGTGTTAGCAACAGCAATTCCTGGCTCAACACAGTCATCTATTGCTGGCGAAACAAAACTTTCAGAGAGGTTGCCAAAAAGCTCATTTGTCGCAAAGGCAGACAGTGATGCTCAAGATACATGTACACAGAACAAACAAGGAACAACTTCTTTAAAAACTCAAGAAAAGACTACTCTCTGGTTTGTCGGAAAGGCAGACGGTGAAACTGGTTTTTGAAAGCTATCAACAAAGAAAATATGAAATGTTGCTTTGCAAAACACTGCAAAAACAAAATGGGAATTTCACAAAAATGTTCACTCTTTCAGATTTAGAGAGAAAGAGAGAAACCCACCAGCAAATCAGTGCAGAAACATCAATTGATGAGATGATAAGAAAGCCCAGTCCCCTTTTTGATCGACGTTTTAAATAATTCCCACTTATCCATAATCCATAACTATTTTTACTTCTTCAGTGTTTGTGAATATAGGAATGCGTTTATACTTCTTATCGTTTTTGTCTTAAATTTGTTAGTATCCACTGTTTTATTTATTAGGCCAATATTCGTATTTTTATTTACTATAAATAATGTTAATTGTTTATTCTTTTATTGCATTTACCACACTTTTAGTTTGGCCTCAGGGCCACGATTGGTGTGAAAATAAATAAATTTAAAACTAAATCTGATTGTTTTTTTTACCACTATACTACTGCTAATGGACAGTTTTAAAAGAATTTGGTGGTTTTTTTTCATGTATGAAGCATAAAAAAGTAGTAAGAATCATGAATTTTGGTAGCCAAGTGCATGTAGGTAAAGGCCAGATTGCCAGGTTTTTGTACTGTATAAAAATATTGTGATGAAGTAGGGTTACAGTACTCTGTATGTAATTCCATTGTAACAGACATTACTTTGTGAGCTTTATTTTCTTATATATGCAAGAAAAATATTCTGAGCAGTGTACGGACAAGATTTGAAACAACAAATTAAAATACTGTGTAAGCACAGTAAACGACTTTTACGGATGGTAAGCATTCTGACAAGTTTATTCATGTACTTGCAGTGCAAACAGGCCTGTGAAGTGTTTTGCAAGAATTTCGTGAAGTAACTACGTTGTGGTAGATAGAGCTTGTACCTTTAAAAAAATCTACTTTGATGTTATGGAAACATCGTGTTTTTGTTGCAACAGACGTTCCATAACTACACAGGCGTTATGTGTCTGACATCAACTTCACACACCTGACTAAAAAACACACACCGAATCATGGTATTTTAAAGGCATGTTCATGCTTCATGCAAAAAGTAGTGCACATTTGAAGTCACAAAGCATTCGCTGCGAAATTTGTCACACTTGGAAAATATTCAACTGTTGTGAATTTGCAGCGCGAAAACCTGCCCTGACATCACAAATTGGCTTTCATGTTAGCGCTGAGTATTAACACCATCAGCAGTGTACACAACTCCATCAAAGTATGGAAATGTATCAATGTAGACCTATCTGGTGAAATTATCACGTAAAATGGTGATTGAATAGGGGACTCTTTCCGAGCAGCATACGTATTCTTACACGTACTGTTCCTAATTATATTATAGAGTAAATGATATACATATGTAAGTGTTTCTTTGTAAGTTGCTATTTGCAGCATAGAGGGGACACATTTTTTTTTTTTAAATGTCATATATACTGCCAAGCACTTCTAATTCAGTGCTTGTCATTCTCCTTGCCTTGATAATTGTTTAAAAGCGTGCATCATAGACATGTATTATTAGCAATCTGGTATAAATTAAAACACCATGGAAATTATTACCGAGTTTGAAAGCCTTAATTGACATGAGGATTCAGGTCGATTTGCAGTAAAACTGGTTGTGTGTCTGTATCTTAGAAACAATTCAGGCCAAAAAAAAAATTTAAACAAAAAACCCCCATTTCCTCTTTCCACGGCCTCCACAGTCCCAATTCAATTCATCATAGAAATAATAACAAAGCTGGAATGTTGGCATGGCAACAGGTTGACGCACTAGCAAGACGGTAGCCACCCGCTGGCGGTTTTCTTGCCAATTTCTGTTGTTATTTTTTTTTTAATTTGATAACACGTAGAGACTAGAATGTATTTCATTAGTATGTTTACAGTCACAAGCGAAACACAACACCTTTGTTGAACCGCAACTAATGCTAGCACCCCATGAACAAAGACACTGGCTAAATGGGGAACCGCCAACACAGAGCTGAAAAGCTTGGTTGGTTGAGCACCGAAATGGCAATCTGGAAGTTGCAGGTTCAAACCCAGTCAATTGCTTTCCTCAACTTTAACTAGACAATAGACCTTTAGGCCAAAAAAAAAAGTCTCCGGTTTCTGGTATGCGCGCGCGTCGCCGTAGCCATGCGCGTCGGCAAAATGAAAAAGATGATGTTTCAAAACCGCCAAACTCACTAGTTTGACTGGAATTCTGCTGCTGCACAATTTTAACGTGTTTTTAGAAGGGGTTATGATCGAGAATAAGATTTATGTGGCCTCTCTGGACTCCCATATATTTGCACTAAGTTTAGTCGGGCACCATTTGCAGTCATCAGCCGACATTTGAAGCCAAAAAAAAAAAAAAAACAGGTAAAAAAAAACTTTTGGGGCAAGCTCCATACCAGAAACCGGAGACTTTTTTTTTTTGGCCTTATCACGATGCTGCCACCATTTCAGTCATGTTCCTTGTATCCAATAACAGTACTGAATGAAAACGTTTGGGGGGTTTTTGTACAAGAAGGGACCAGACTATTTTTCCTTCCAGTCTCGTTTTGGTTACGTTGATGGCCGCAACATGGTCTGTAGGGCTCTCAAACTGACCCACGTGACGCTGCCTACCGGTACATCCAAGTACCAGAAAAGTCAGCATCGCCTTTGTAGCAGGCACAGATTGCATAACACCACGCACAGTAGGTAGAAGGCAAGCCTTCAAAGCTGTGGCGGATGGCAAAAAATGTAAGAGAAAACATGGAGCCAACACCCAGTGCTGGTTTGGCACAATTATGACAACCGTTCACCGCACAGTTTACAACGCAAAACCTGATTGCTTACTTAACGCTTGCCTACTGCAATGGTGGTCGATCACAGGAAAACCGAATGGTAACATGGTAAATTTTTCGTCACACAATCGGAACGTATAAATACAAGCCCCTCTACTTCACCGCAGTATTTCAGAGCGAATGGCTTGATTTATTGTTATGAATGAAGCATAATCCATGGTTAGGGATTTTTAAAGTAAAATTCTGGAAGCAAAGTCCCCAGTTTTTGTTTGTGTAGCGTACTTACCACCCAGTGCAAGCCGATCTTCCTCTCGTTGCTTCTTCAGTTTGCGTATCTCGTAGTCCCTCTCACTCAGCAGTTTGTACAACCTCCCCGTCTCATCCTTCAGCTCCTGAATAGAACAGTACAGAGGGGAAAACGTGGTCTTCTTGGTTAAGTCTCGATTGTCCGAAGTACCATTGGTCCGAAGTCCCATTGGTCCAAAGTCCCATTGGTCTGATGCAACATAATACTGTGTAGTTCCACTGGTTCAGATTGACTGACCCTAACCCTAACCCTAATCAGAGTTGTAACGAGTCACTGATTTTTGTGACTCGAGTCGAGTCGAGTCATTTTAAAGAAGTGACTCGAGTCGAGTCGAGTCATTAGGTGAAGAAGGTCGAGTCGAGTCGAGTCGAGTCACAGATGTAGTCGAGTCGAGTCGAGTCGAGTCATGTATTTAGCTCGAGTCAATTCGAGTCACAAATATTTGAACACTATACATAAATACACAGAGAAAGTCAGTTTTTGGCTTTTTAATAATTACATGGCAGGCTACTACATGTGGCGACACCACTTTTGCTTCTTAATGAAAATAAAAAGGGGATGCTAGCTGATCGTCATTCAACTAATGGGGACACTGATCAAACCACGTATGCATGTATACATTATTCGCAAACATTCTAAAGTGACGTGAACAAAAACCGGCAGCGGCGTAAGTCATTGCAGATATTTTTCGCAAAGTTTTGCTTTTATTTTTGGGACTCGAGTCTTATTAGCCTTCCTCGAGTCGAGTCGAGTCATTCTGATGAGGGACTCGAGTCGAGTCGAGTCATTTGCTCGCAGTGACTCGAGTCGAGTCGAGTCATTTGCCTTTAGGGACTCGAGTCGAGTCGAGTCACCAAAATATGTGACTCGAGTCGGACTCGAGTCGAGTCATTGACTCGAGTCATTACAACTCTGACCCTAATCCTATGGGGCGTCGGACCAATGGGACTTCAGACCAATGGGACTTCAGACCAATGGGGCGTCGGACCAATGGGACGTTGGAACAATGGGACGTTGGACCAATGGGACGCTTATACCAATGGAACGTATCTAGAGCAATGGGCCGTCGGACCAATGGGCCATCGGACCAATGGGACGTCGGACCAATGGGACGTCGGACCAATGGGACGTCGGACCAATGGGACGTCGGACCAATGGGACGTCGGACCAATGGGACGTCGGACCAATGGGACGTCGGACCAATGAGACGTCGGACCAATGGGACGTTGGACCAATGGGACGTCGGACCAATAGTGCTTCAAACTATAGAGACGTCTTCGGTTTTCTTTACCACCAGAAATTATTAATAGCACCTCCCTCCCTCCGAGGCCAGCAACAATTATTCAATTATTTGATTTAGGCCAATGTTTAGCATCCTGCCTTTTTGCAAAAAAAGGAAGGAGACCGGTTTTTTTCCAAAATGGCAGCCCGACCCATTTTCCAAAACCTTTTCACAGTTGTGTTCAAACATCACCAGCGATAAAACCTCAGTTAAAAATATTCAACAAAGTCCTTTTCAAGGCCCTTTTTAAAAAAAAAAAGTGGATTTTAAATCACATTGTTTGCCTATATAAACCAGGGTTGTTACTAAAGATATCAAAGTGTGTTGTTGGCTAGTTATAAAAAGAAATTTCCAATTTCATTGAAAACTGACCAAAAAATTTCTGAGATCATTTTTTGACTGAAAACAGGAATTAAACTTATAAGAAACAACAAATCTTATATGTGGATTCGCTCCGGCTATTGCGTTCTTTTCCACTTGTAAATCAAGCTTTGGAATGCAGTGTCCCGCATCTGGCAACTTTTACCATGTTTTGTGCAGTATTGATTTCAGGGGTGTGAGTGACCACTGACAAAAATAGCTGAAAAAGGTGTAAAAATGCTGAACTTTGGAAATCTCCTATACTTTTGTACACAGCAAGTGAGGGAAAAAAGCTGAAATCCAAAACAAAAATAGCTGAAATCAGCTTTAAAGCTGAGATTAAAAAAAAAATTCCAATTATTCTTACCCTAATTTGTTCATTAAGACGTTGATTCAACTCCTCATTGTATGCTGTATCATTGGAGACCGGTTCACTCAACTGGAATAAACAAAACACATCCATCAACGAACGGTGAATAAACATAAATTTTTTTGTGATAAAAAAAAACACCTGCCTGAAATACCATTTTGTATTCGTATAATAATGAGCAACAAGTGCCTCAGCCACAGCTTTTAAAATAGGCTCTGTAAGATAAAGTGTAGCTTTTGCTCCAATTTCAATTTGTCATCATTGTAAGCTCTATTCTAAAGTGATTTATCGAACCGTTTATTGAGAGTTTTTTTTTTATATATAGAAAAATACAGCAACTAAAACTTGCTTATCCCACTGGCATGGCCAATTGGACCCCTAGATGACCTTTGACCTGACATTTCATAGGTCATCTGGGGTCCCCCTACCCATAGATGATCGTCACCAAGCTAGGTTGATACTGAAGTCTCATTTTTCATGTGACAGCACTTCATTGTTTACCGAACCGGAATCGACAATGACCTCATTTGACCCCTAGATGGCCTTTGACCTGACATGTCACAGGTCATCTGGGGCCCCCTACCAAAAGATTATTGTCACCAAGTTTGACTGAGATTTCCGCGATGTTTACGATCGCCAAAAGTTTACCGCGTACCGCGTCGCGTACGAGTTGGCTCGCGTACGAGCTGACCTGTATTCAAGGACGTGACCTGTGTTTCGAGTTTCGCGATGGGGAAGAGCTTTTCAGAAATTTCTTCTTTTTTTGTCGATTTAAAAAAAAAATCATTGTAATTAGGCCTAAGTGTTGAAGTATTAGTATGGATAATTAACAATCAAAATCAGTAAAAAGTAGGGACCGAAAAGTTTCATTTGAGTTCCGCTTAGGAATGGGCGTGTACTGTGTACATGTACATGCGTTCCTGCGCCCCGGCCGCGATATTTTTTATTACACAACTATCTGGGGTACTTTGTGCGCTTTCCTATGGGGCTTGGTTTTTATAACCAGGCTTGAGGGGAGGCTACTATTTTTCAACTTGGTACGGATTTCGGACTTTATTTCCCTTTTTAAAAAAATCCTCCATAGCCTCAGATCAGGAAAAGAAAAAGGAAATTGCTGCTATACAAGTAGTATCCGACTGAAAAATAACGTTTTTAAGATTCAACTTAAAATTGTTGAAAAAGAGCAAAATCTATACTGGCCGAGCGAGGAATCGAACTCGAGACCTCCGATTACTAGCCAGTATGCCTAACCACTAGGCAACGGCGGTGCTCAAAAATCCCCGCAATTCATAATTTATATACTTTCACACATGTGGAGAGAGTATACGCGCGCGCGCGTAGGTAAAGGGTTACAGGATTGTAGAGCGCCGCTACGCGGCGCTCTACAATCCTATAACCGTGATTCAAGTCGCCTGAAAAATGGATAGCCCCAGATAGTTGTGTAAATAAAATATTCGCGCCCCGGCCAACCCGCCCCTAGCTTTTCAAATTCTCCTACTTCCGCCCTCTCTTGACGATTCGGCTTTCCGTGCACGCTTTAACAGTACCGTGACATGTAGTCTATAAAACTTCATAAAGACAGTCATATTACTCCAATCTCGTAACAAAAGTGCAATAAAATTAATGGACAACAACAGGTCAATTAATGGAGCAGAGGCTTGTTGGCACTTGCAGCCAACAGATTATTTCACTTAATTATTCTGAATTGATGGGGAAACATTTTGACAGGGCCTCGAGACGGATTATTAAATTTTACATTAATGACCGTCATTTGAAGTATCACATTCAGTTTAAAGTTTCATCAACATATGGTCGATACTAGGAGAAAAATCTATATAATGGTCACATTTTAAGCGTCAGCTGATGAACAAGTTGTTTTCTTGTCAAGCGAGGATCCCACTCGACGACTTTGTGGCGAGCGTATTAAGGCACCCTTCAAAACACGGTAAGCTTGGGTTTTTTTTCACTCTACAAACAGAGGTTACCGCTCGATAGTCCGATTGTTGGATAGTCCGAAGGATCGTTAATAATCCAAAGATTAATGGGAATATACAAAATTTGCTTTTGCTGTAATTTTCAGAGATGGATGGATTTAGGTTTTTTTATAGCAAATATTGCCACTTTCTTGTTTGAAGTTTTGTGTTTGTAGCTATTCTGAAAAAAAAACCCAAGAAAAACAATTATGAAGTTCTTGTGGTCTGGCACATATCAATTTACAGACGTCGGGGAACATTCGATAGTCCGAATAGACGATAAAGTTCTGTAGTCCCCAAAAAAACTGAGGTTCAACAGTGGACGTACTTGTGTTTGAAACTTTCGATCGAATTGATCATAACCTTCGGAATACCGTTGTTTTCATTTCGGACTATAGTGTACATGCGCATTTTACTGTCGGCCATGACAGATGACACTTATGCGTGCAGTCACGTACACACGTGCATATAAAACGCGTTATTAACGACAGTTGACTTCCACTGTACGCTATTCTCGCAAGTGAAATGCCGCAGATTTGTGCTGTACTGAGTTGTAAATGTCGGCGAGGAAGAGAAAAAGTTAGTTTTTTTTCAATTTGCCGGCTGTCATTCAGCACCAGGGGAAGCAGACTGAAGATGCAAGTCGTCAACGTCGACACGCCTGGCTGGCGAGCATCAAAAGGACAAAGGTAGGCATAGGCCTTGTCACGCTAGTTGTACACACCATAGGCTACGCGTGAATACTTGAGTTCTGCATTTGTTTTTGATGTGATTTGCAGGTTCAATCATATCATTTTAAATCTGAGGTTGATTCTGTCATGGAGCTATATCAGATCGGTAAAGATCTGTAGTAATTCAATTTGGTCCTAGGCTAGCCCCACTAGTGTGGCCGTCGGTATGCTGCGCAGCGCAGCATACCGACGGCCACACTAGTGGGGCTAGTCCTAGGCCTACTTTCATGACCTTGTAAGTTGTAATCCCGGACGAAGTTTTATTGCACGTAAGGCCTAGTTTCATCACAATTCTTGACAGCAATCTTTCCAGAGACTTCCATCCAGATATTGGTCCAGCACACAAGTATTTTGGATGTCATGTACAGGTTAAGTGTGTACATGAACACAAAATCATGTCCAAAGGCCATGTCAGAGAATATATCCACAATTTTGATCCAGTTTTATACAATTTTTGTCCTAACAGTTGCAAGCCAGTATATGTGCACTCAACACTGCTGCACTTAATACTGACTGCAAATTTCAAATTTCCCACACTCACTGACTGTTTATCTCTGGAATGCAAGGTCACTGTGTCATGTGACCCACTTGTGGCCCATTATCAGCCAGCTTATGTAACATAATCCTCCTGACAAAGTTTCTTATAGAGACCCCCTACCAAGTTCTTACTCAAAGGTTTTCTTATAAGAATTCTTAAACATTCTGACTCAAACTTTGGTCTCTTATAAGAATTTCTCAGCAACAATAAGAAGTTATCAGAAGATATTCTGACTTGAAAATATGTTATAAGAATCTTACCATATTCTTACTCACTTGTAATAATCTTATAAGATTCTTACCCATTTACAAGAATCTTATAAGATTCTTATAAGAATCTTATAAGATCTTATAAGTTAAAATGGTACGGGATTGTAAACAACTTCTGACATCCCTTTAAGGTTAACTTTAAGTGCTTTTCTTTAAACATTTAAAGAAGACAATGCTATTCCAGACAACTGAGGGCGCTGTTGCTGTGATATCATTTCAGGAAGATACTATTCAGTTTAGGGGTTTCCTGTTCAAATTATGAACCCAAAACTTTGCTTATTAAAAATATTTGTGACAAAGTTTGCTCATTGCTTAACTGTCATGTACTTTCACAACAATAACTCGACAAAGAAAAGAAAATATCCAACAGCAAAATATCAAAAATGTTGGCAAGTTTTTGTGCTAAAATGACATCTCACTTTTGCTCTGGAATATGGAAATTTGCATTATAGCATGAAAAAAAGGCACCAAAGTAACCTTAAATGGTTAAATGGGACACAGGGGTGCATTTCCAAGGATTGCATACAAAAAAATGCATTGGGTCCTTTAACTCTTTATTTTTTAGAGCCTGCTAAACATTGGTGTGTTTGAAGTAATTGAAATTTCTGCCCAAGTGAAAGGATAGGCAAAAATATGACAGCAACAGATATTATTGGCGGTGTACAGACATTGTTTTTTAATGTTCAGAGCAGTTCCTGATTTCAGGAATAACATATTTTTAACTTTACGTGGACTTTTGTTTTAATTTCAGGTATTGCTACACCAAGATATGAACGTGCAAGGGCCCGGTCAGTCAAAAAACGGATTCAAGTTCAAGAAGGAGAACAAAAGGCAGAGAGAGAGAGGCTTTGCTGCCTACACCCATCCTTGGATGTAAACGACAACACAAAGTCCAGCCAGACTGACATATCGGGATATGACATCATGAACATGCAAACTGAAATCCAGGAAATGAAGGAACATGTTGACAAATTAAATAAAAGGATACTAGAAACAGAATTTAACGAAACGTCATTTGAGGGAAATGATGAGAAAACCAAATTCTACACAGGTCTCCTCAATTTCTCTTTGTTAGTAAACCTGTTTTGCCTGGTGAGGTCTTATATTCCAGCTCATGGGAACTGTAAACTTTCTCAGTTTCAAATGTTACTTCTTACTCTCATCAAGCTTAGGTTGAATATTCCATTTAAAGATCTTGCCTACAGATTTTCTTTATCTGCTTCTCGTTGTTCTATTGTTTTTGACACAGTAATTGACATATTGCACAACAGATTGTCCTTTCTTGTCAAATGGCCAACACGTCCACAGCTAAGAAAAACAATGCCTCTAAGTTTCAAACGAAATTTTGGAAAGAAGGTAACTGTCATAATTGACTGTTTTGAAGTGTTCATTGACAGGCCAGGAAATTTATTAGCAAGATCCTTGACATGGTCACACTATAAGCATCACAACACCATCAAATTTCTTATAGGTATTGCTCCACAGGGTGTTATAATCTTCCTGTCCAATGCATGGGGTGGTCGAACTTCTGACGTTCATTTGACTGAACATTGTGGTTTGTTTAACCACCTTTTGCCAGGTGATTTTATTTTAGCTGATCGGGGCTTTGACATGTCTGATTCCTTCCAAGCTATACATACTGATATTGTTGTACCAGCTTTCATGAAAAAAAGAAACCAGTTGAGTCCAGTTGATGTTGAGATGACGAGAAAAGTAGCAAATGTGAGAATACATGTGGAAAGAGTTATAGGTACAGTGAGACAGAAATACCAAATACTTGGAGGGCCTGTTCCATTATCACTACTGGAAAAAAGGGCCAGTGACTCCCTCTCACCCATAGACAAAATTGCCAGGATCTGCTGTAGCTTGACTAACCTGTGTGAGAATGTTGTCACAGAATAACTTAGAGTAGGGGTTATTTTCCTCAAAAAACCAGGTCCTTCCCATAGTCTGAAAATTCTGTACAATTAACAACTAAAAAATGGGCATTCAGTAAAACACGCATTAGGTTTTAGTGTTTATAATTCCCCCTTTGGTTGATTTCATTAGTCTCATCTCACTTGAAAGGTTGTATTAATGAAAACAGGTTTAGGTAGAGACACACAGAAAACATGTACAATCCTGTAAAATGCATCTTATATTTTTAATATGTTTATTATTTCCAATTATATACATTCATGTAATTTATTATATAATGTTATAATACAATATGAAATGGAATAAATATATATGTTCCTTAGTTTTGCTTCCAGCATACAAAGCATTCATATTTGAGTTATTAATGCTTTCAGCCATGTCAGCTCAAAGATTTTTGATGGGCAATTTTATTTTGAAATATTACATGAACATGACCATACTACAAATACATGTACATATACTTTGTGTTATTGTGCTGTCATAGTTTTTCTTTGCTCATTGTCATTTCAGTACATGACAAGCCAGTGAACAAAGTTTTCTCTCAAATGTTTTCAATGCACACATTTTGGGTGCACAATTTGAACAGAAAATCCCTAAACTGAATAGTGCTTTCCTAAAATTAATGTACTGCAACAACGCCTTCAGATGTTAGAAAAATCATGGAAAAATTGTAATTTTTAAATAACATTGACACAAAAGGGATGTCAATTTTTTTTTGTATACATTCAACATATTAGATGAGTGAAAAGGTGCCAAAGATGTTCTTAAGGAACATTCATGTCCTGGTCCCTTTAAATATAACTTTCATGAAAAAAAGTGTAGTCAAGCACACACAAATAAAAGCTATTTTGTGAGACCATGGGCTAGTATGCAAGCACTTTCACTAACTTGGACCAACCAATCACTAAATACACTTGCCTCGTCTTTAATAGTGTGCAAACAAGGTTCCACCACAAAAATTGGCTTTAATTTTGTTTGCCATTGCATAAATTCTCTGACTATTAAAATTAAAAAATTGAAACTTCCTTGTGTAGTAGTAAATATATATGTTAGAAGCAAACTCAAATGTTTCACCTATGGGCCTTATTCATGAGTCAGCCATGTTGAATTGAAAGTGAGGTAAAATTTTAATTTTTTTAACTTGCGACGAGAATTAAAGCCAGTTAATTGCTTATTAAATTCAAGTCTGCTTCAATGAATAATTTAAAATTTGTAATTAAAAATGACAGTAAAATAAGGCTGCATTATGCCTGCATAAACAGTTTGGCGCCATCCCATTCAACAGTTAAAAATTGATGAAATACAATCGGGGAACTTGACAAAAATGGCCAACTCATGCATGAGGCACATGAGGATAAAATCTCTTAACTCAAATGGCTCAAATTGATGCATGTTGTTAAGTTAACATAAACTGATTGACAAGCATCCCCAATTACTATACACTACTAGTGCAGTGCAAATCCAAAGTCACATTGTCCTTTCATTCCTCAGGATGTGCTGACCTTGTCCAATATGCACCAATCAGCTCTGGTAACAAGACCTTCGTGAAAAAACATGTGGCCTTCACTACTACATCATTCCAAAATGGTATATCTGGATAAACCCGTTCAATATGAAGATCCTTGTTAGTCCACACAATGAAATCACAGTACTTCGCCTCCGTCAGGAAAATCTGACATTGGATTTGATAGTAGTATGGATGACGTTTGTCAATGCAAAGATCACCAGATTCAGCTCGTTGCAGACATTTCACAACCCCACTTGATATTGTATTGTTTCTACAAGTATAAGGGCATTTTACTTCACAAACCCCAATACCACAGCACTCGCACTCGACAATGCCATCTGGGGTTGCTCCTAGGTGTGGAAAGTCTGGATGGATAAATAATCCACAGTCTGAAACATTAACGTTGATGTGTTCACTCTTGAGATGTTCCTTGTACATGTTTCGAGCCTCCTTTTCCTTGTTCTTCCCCCAGTCTGTTGCATCAGATGAAAACTGCAAGGTATGAGGATAACAGATGCGTTTGACAAGACTTGTACTGGGTTTGTCCACCGATGTATGCGTAGCTGCATGCATGTTGCTGGCAGTGACTCTTCCCGCTCTGTGAGTGTGCCACAGCTTGGATTGAGTTTGTTCGCATGTGCTACATTGAAGGTTTGTAGCCTGAGCTGGTGTAACCCTCAATGTTGTCATGATTTCCGCTGCCTCATCCTGGAGACTGACGAGACTAGTCTGCAACTTGTCTGACTGTCTAAGCTGAAGAAGATTTTGAGGGAGGGAATCCGTCTTTGGCATGTACTCCTCAGCAAACTCGTCCTGCAGGCTAAGGATGGCTGGTTTGCATTTAACTTTTGACGTCTGATTGCAAGCAGCAATACTTCTGAAGAACTGCGACTGTTCTTCTTCTGTGGGCTGTTTCACTTCTTTTCTTGGTGTTGCACATCTCTCTTTTAACTGTGAATGCCTTGATTTGGGATTACTGAAGTCCATATCCTTCACCATTTTGAACTCAAGTTTGTCCAGCTGTTTTGGAACAATCCACTGGCACAGCCTTGAGGTGCAACACTCCTGGTTTGTTATAGCATTGGTATTATGGAATACAGTTTCATCGATGTAAAAGAGAATAGCTGCAATGTGACTGCATACTTCTCCTAAACCTGCTTTACATGTGCAGTGTCCGTACAACACAATCCCATCCGCTGTTGTACACACCCAAGAGTAGCAAGGTGTTTTTGAGGGCCGCTGTGAATGGCGAACTTTACCTGTGACAATAATTTTACTGTCATCACATTTCTTTGATCGAACTGTGGTTACCCATCCACTGTATACAAAACGATAAGCATCGGTTCCCTTGTATGCTCTCATTTGCTGGCTGGTATAAAAACTATGGGTTTCCACAAGGTAGAAAATTATGTCCCTGTAGGTTACTTCGGGAAGATCTCGCCAATGTGTACTGTAGCCGCTTGTCTTTGAACCTTTGTTGATATGTATGAAGGGATCCTCCCCTATGTCTGTGATCTTGCAAATGAATCGTCCATAAGCTAGGGGATCTTCAATCTATTGACAAAAAAAGTAAAAATACACTTGCTTAATTTCAAGGAAAAATTTGACCAACACAGCCAGTACAATAGACATTTGCATGACACCAATTTTTAAAATCAGCTACAAACAAAATTTCAGGGGCATAATCAATTACATTTACTTGTTTTAGTTTCACAGAAACTTGTCGAACACTTAGATTTCCTCATGCGTGGCTTACTAAATTTACATTACATATTGACAAAACATTTATACCCAATTTGATTTTTAATTTTATTGCACTTGTTCTATTCAACATCTTTACAATGCAGTGGCTATCGTCACGTCAACCCTATATCTGGTTCCCTGACATAGTTTTTAATGTTAGGGTCTTTAACTGTTGGAACCAGACTATTAACTGAATCTCCCTTTAAAAAAAATCCTTCAAAGCTACTGCTGATTACACAGTAGAAAATGAAATCCACTTTAAAAAAAAAGCAATCTGGTTCAATGGGCAGTTACAAATCTGATTTGCAATGGTGTTTTTGCAATAATGATATGGGCTAGCACTAGTACTAATATTAGTTA
The DNA here is from genome assembly GCA_029964075.1 of Patiria pectinifera. Lineage (NCBI taxonomy): Eukaryota > Metazoa > Echinodermata > Asteroidea > Valvatida > Asterinidae > Patiria > Patiria pectinifera. The sequence goes on along the minus strand of CM057143.1, from coordinate 15,362,053 downwards.
GAATTAGCCGTTGAAAATTGCATTACAGCTGCCATAACGATAGCCACTACGTTTCAGATAATGTGCAAAAAAAAAATAATAGGCCTTAATATAGGCCTTACTTTAGGCCTGAATAACCTTGGCCCAACTGAATAAAAAATAAAGCACAGGCCTGGCTTTAGGCGTTAGGCCCTGACACATGATTCATGAAGTATTTATTTTAAATAACAATATATGAGCCAAACATTCGCACCAAAGTATATTTAAATGGTGATGAAATTAAAAAGCTTTCAATCAGTCATGAGTCATGTTCATATTTTAACAACTTGACATGACATAGTCATAGGGCCTAGCTACACCCTGACCTTGGCCCCAAGCCCTACATGCGACATGCATAGGCCCAGTACTAGCATTCATGCTGCTAGGCCCTAGTTTGTAAAAACACACACACACACAAATAATAAGGCCTTTTTTCCCCAATGAAACATTAGCACGTTATTTATATTGATGGGGAACATTCGGCCCGATCATAGCGTAGTCATGGTTGTACATGTACAAATAGGCAGGATAGGCGCTACGTCCGGCCTACGCGCCGGAGTACTTGCACAGCACTGCAGCGGACCGGACCAACACTGCGAGACTCGTTTTACTCTTATCTTAGTCTTATTTGCAAAAAAAAAAAAATGTAAATCTGTAAGCAACAACAGGCCTAGTTCTTTTTTGCTTTAGAATCGAGAACATCTGATACCAAAAGTCCTGTTAAACAAGTAAACATTAGCCACTACAAACCTGAAGTTTTTCCGCATAACTTGATAAGTGTGGGCGAGACGTACACGGCGCCGCCGCCTCCATTGTGTCATCTGTCATGGCGGCGCATAGCAACGCGTCCTGGATACGAAACAACACTTAGAACCTTGGGACTAATAAACTCGGAGTATCGAACCTTCGGACAAATGAACCTTTGAATTATTGTCGAACATTCGGACTAACGAACCTTCCAACTACCGCATCAAATACTCGGATTAACGAACTTTATTTCATTTTCGGACAATTAATGAACACCTGGGTATGGGAACTATGTGTGTTCGGTCTATCGAACCCTCGAGTCAATAAACCTTCGGACTATCGGACCTACGGACCCTACGGAAGCGTACATGCCCATCCGAGTTACTGCGTTACTGATATAAAATATCTTGGAAACATAGAGTTCCATCATAAAATATCTTTACAACTTGGATAGCAGCGATAGCCCATCATGAAAATGGTGAATTCCATGAAAGCCTATCATTGAAACGTGGAAAGTCTGTGGTAGGTATCGTGGAAACGTGGCATTCCGTGATAGGCTATCGTGAATAAGTGGAATTCCGTGATATGCTATCGTGGAAACGCGGAATACTGTGATAGCCTATCACGAAAACGTGGAATACCGCAATAGGGTATCTCAGAAACATATATCCGTGATGTTTTATCGTGGCAAAGCGAAATGCCATGATATCGTTAGCCTATCACAAAATTCCACATTTCCACGATAGCTCGTCACGGAATTACACGCTTTCACGATAGTCTATCACCGTTTTCTATGTTTCTGTGTTAGGCCATAACGATATTCCACGTTTCCGTGATAAGCTATCACAGTATTCCGCGTTTCCGCAATAGCCTACCACGGAGTTCCACATTTCTGTGATATATAGGCCATCACAATACTCCACGTTTTCCCGATAGCCTATCACGGAATTCCACATTTCCGTGATAGGCTATAACAGTATTCCATGTTTCCACGATAGCTTCAAGTCAGGGAATTCCATGTTTCCAAGATATTTTATCTCAGTAACGCAGTAACGCGGATGGTCATACGCTTCCGAAGGACCCTCGATTGGGCCTCGAAAAATACATGCAGTGCTGTGTTAAAAATATTGACAAGGCATGAACGAAGATGCACGAGCGGAGTATTATATTCAAGCAACAATACTTGATAAGGAAAATCAAATTCAGTTGGATTTTTCTTTGGAAGCTGTGTGAACGTGTTCCTTATTGTGCCACTGTGTTCCGGTTGCATATTTGGAATGAGTTGTTATGTTCAATCCTGAGATCACAATAAATGTTGTTTCAGTTGAAATCTGATGGACCAAGTCTCCACTTAATATACTTATGTCTTCATTGCATGTTCGATGTAATATTTTGGGTTAACACTTCAAAATCAGCTATCTCATTATCGCCCCCCCCCCTTCCCGATTGCTACAGGTTTAAAAGACATCAGCCATGGAGGGCGTTGGTGCTATTCTGTTGATTTGTTTGTCCACTGCGGTAGTCCCAGGCAAAGCTTGTGATATTCCCGAGAATTGGAGACCGCAGAGTTTCCAGGAAAGGCTGCAGCAAGCTTCGATTGTATTCCGAGGTAAGGTGAGCAGCATCTCTCGATCTGCCTTCTCCTTCCTCGCCTTGTATGATGCTACCCATGGGCGTCGCCAGGATTTTTTCTAGGGGGGGGGCAAATTTTTTTTTTGCCAAAAAATGCTTGTATTTCTCAACACATTCTCGATTTATCAGTTTTAGAGGGGGGCAGGGACATTTTGTCCCCCCCCCCCCAACTCATTAAATTTACACCACTTTGTCCTCGCGCCTCTTTTTTTTTTCTTTTTTTTTTTTTTTTTCTTTTCCAGGGGGGGGGGGGCAAGTGCCCCCCCTCGCGACGCCCATGATGCTACCTTTGAGGTCGAGTGCTACTACAAAGGCGGGCTCAGCACCAGGTTGCTCTACGTGAGTAATTTTGGCTATGACGGCGGCATGTGCTCCGCCAGTGAAGTCGCGGGAGCGAAGGACTACATCATCTTCGCTGAGGAGACCACTTGGTCTGGCTTGTCAGTTGCAGGTATCGACATGCAGAGTGGAGCTACCTTGGCTACACCAAGTGTCATTGCAGATGTCGAGCAAATGTATTCTTGTAGGCAACCCGCGGCGTAGATTTGGCAAGACGACCCATGAATTCCACTCTTTTTATAGATTTTTGTAGATTTTATCAGTCCTGACAACTTTCTGTTTTATTTCATTTAAAAAATGGGGTAGTATTTTACTTAGACCCTTCACGGAATTTGTTACTAGCACTTCACGTGTAGGCAGGCCCCTAGACGAAAATTCCCAAAACACAAGCGTCGAATAAAGGAAGGTTTTATGATCAGGACACTACTGGGCTATGAACACTCTAAAAAAACTGCATGTGTTTAGCAATTCAACACAATTTTGCTAAGAAGCTAAACATTATGTGTTCAATTCCTAGACATCATTGTTCAATTGCTAAACACTATCTCTGCACTATCCATCCTCACTCTAAACATGTTAAGTATTAAACATGTTTAGATTAATAGGAAATAAAGTGTTAAGAAAAGTGTTTAATTGCTAAGCACAGTTTTTGCAGTGAAAACAAACCATTTTGTAGCGCTTTTTGTAGCGTTGCTCATTATGTGCATTCATCTGTCGAAACAACGAAAAGTCATTTCCATACGAATGGTTCGATCGACCGCCCGTTCCGTGATCAATATTGAACACAAAACAAGACGTTTAAAACTAAATGCCTGTATTAGAGTAAATGTTATGAGAGTTTTGTCAACTGTGTCAACTTTGAATTAAAAATTGGTGGTGGGAAAATGTTTCGGTGCCGCACGTCGTGTTAAAACGGTTTATTTGCTGAACTGTTAAATATTCTACAGTGCTTGTGCCGTACCCTTCCGTTTCAGACTTTCTTAGACTTCCGAATTAAAACTTGAATGCGATATTCAGAGTAGCATTATGTACCGGTAAGTGGTAGAGGTTAGTTCGTTTAGTAAGCACATATTATCATAAAATTTCTCTTTAGTAAACCTAGATTGAAATATACGGTAAAATTAAAATATGATAGGCCCTATAGTGACTTTATATATTTATTTTATGTTTTGTATATAGTCTATAAGAGAGAATGTAATAGTTGTAATGTTTTTTCAGGCGCTAATATGCACGGGCGTCGCCAGGATTTTTCTAGGGGGGGGGGGGGCAAAGCACCCCCCCCCCCCGATATCTCTGTACTCTTCCAGCATATTCTCGATTATCATTTTTCGAGGGTGGGCAGGGACATTTGCGCCCCCAACCCATTAAATAAACAACAATATCACTTAGCACTTCTTTTTTTGTGCTTTTGATATAGGCTACAAAACCTCAATGATAAATAGTCCAACTATAGGGCCTATCCCCTTGCCCCTCTCCTCGCGATGCCCATGCTTATATGTAAAAGATCAGATGGTGGCAAACTGCCTTGGAGCAGCGGCGTAGCTACGGGGGTCGTGGGGGCGCACGCCTCCATAAAATGTTCGCGCCCCCCAGTCGTCCACCCCCCCCCCCCCACTTGAAATTTGGCATCCGCAGGAAAAGCACAGTCGTATAGTTTCCATGATTAGCTGGAAGAACACAAACTCCCGTTTTCCTTGATTATGTGAGTCTTTTCACAAAAAAAGCCTTTATTTTTGCGAGTGGCTGTTTATTTTAACGTCCATGGAAAGCAATTAGCGGTAGTTATTGTAAAACATTAACTATGATAAAGGTTTTGAACAGCGCCCACATGGGAAGATGGTGTAAATGCTTTTCCAGACACCGAGGGCGCTGCTGCTGTTATGTCATTTCAGGAAGACAGTGTTAAGTTCAGGGGTTTTCTGTTAAAATCGTGATTCAAAAATTAGCTCATTGCATACATCCGTGAGAAAAGTTTGCTCACTGGCTTACTGCCATGTATTGACAGAACAACGAATCATGATCATAGAACAGAAAATTTATGACAGCAAAATATCCCAAATTTTGGCAACCGGCCGTGCTGAAATAACTGTAACAATGAGGTTTCTGCCTGAAATGACATTACACTTTTGCTCATGAATATGAAAATATGTATCAGCATAAGGGCATCAAAATATCCTTGAAAATGGCAAAACAAAAATTTAAATAAGTTAAATGGGATACACATTTTTTTCAAGGACTGCATTAATAATATTACATTGCATGACACTTTAAGGAAAACGAAACGCCGCGCTGCGAATTATAATTCCAGTTTTGATGCGAAAGGTGCCACATTATTTGGTTCACTGCTACAAAATAATAACAATTAAATCAAACTATCCAAAAAAGGATGAACAGTTACAATGATCAAATTATTTGTCGATTCTATTTCAGGGTATAGGTCTGTGACGTCATTTCCGTTTCTCTACTTGGAAAAACCAAGATGCATCAGCTTCCGCAGTGTACTAGGCCCGTGAAATAAGCCCCTGTTTGAAAAGAAAAGGATACGCATTATTTCTTTTTAAATAGTTTAACACATCTACGAGGTTACAAACACAATGTCGGATCCCATTATGAAGAAACTATACCATGCAGTATTTGAACGCACAATTGGAAAGTGGACACTTTGGTATCTAACTTATATTTTTAAGTTAGGTTTGCGCAGTGTTTTTTCCCCCTCACCTTCCACCTCTACGGCCAGGGTTCGATTCCTGCCCTGGTCCACGTGAGGATTCAGCCCCTACGATTCAGCCCCGATTCTGTGGGTACCCCCGAATATTCTATCTGGGGTTTTCTCCCACCTCTAATACGGTAATGTCTTCGTTGTCTCTATACAGGTTTCCTTAGGTTCGCGAGCTACAGTGCCTATTGGGTGTATTCGAGGAATAAAAAAAGTTCAATTATTGACAATTAATATTAATTTACTAGGCCTACATGTTTTCTGTCTTAAGAAAGGCCGGAGGTACCATTCATAAATGATTGTTTAAAAAGGTGAATTTAGTAACATTTTAGTAACAAGTAAATTTAGTCACATTTTGAACAAAAAGAATTTCTGTTGTTCTTGTGTCTATACGTTGGTGTTCCCAGTATGCTTTCTTTTCATTCAGCAATATATATTTGGTATGTTTTTAAATGACGCGTATAACCATAACAGACTATAGGGCTGATATCGAAAAGTTGATACTTATCAATCCTTTTTATCTCAGAAAAGCGATCGAACTTGAACTTAATGAAATCCAAGACTTTACAGGGGTGGAAATTTTCCGACAAAGCGACAAATGGCTTCTTGTGAATAGTTCGACAGGTTTCAAATTTGCGCCCGTATCACCTATTTTAATTGTATGTGTGGCGTCATCACTTCGTGCGGTTTGCGCAGACGTGATACGAGAAAGTGACACGGGAACAACGCACTGGAAGCCGACTGATCAATACGGGATCAGTGAATTCCAGTCTTTTCGCTCAAAATAATTTCTTTCAATTTAATAATAAGACCAACCTCTTTCTTAATTTAATGATGTACCAGCTATGTGGGATTGTAACTGGTAGCTCTCAAGGGTGAATTTCGAACGGCGTGTAGCGAATTTTGAGCATTTTTGTGCCATAAAAATGATAACTTTTGGCTTCCTCATGCAGCAGCAGTACGTATATTTTACGGAGGCGAGATGCCGAAACCAACATTTGTACGCAACCTCCCGTATGCTTACACGCATCATGCATGATCAGCCTTAGTCACACGTGACTTTTTTTGCTGGATGCCGAAATTGTAGATCTGTTTGCGTCATCTTCATCGATGGACCCAAAAATGACATGATGAACAGGAACAGTCCTTCTATAGTGTACCCATCTTGCTCCTAAATGGGTAGGCCCTAATAAGTGCGTCGTCAGAACGTCTTGTGATACTCACTTCAGGATTCCATGCCAGTACAACGCCGGCAAGAGTTGCGCCTTCATGAAATACATGCTCCGTTGCTCCTTGCATTGATCGAACGGGAACGTCTCCAGCGGCTCCAGGTTGTAGTCAAACTCGACTAAAACGGCGGTGCGATCGCTGGTTACCATAGGACAAGATGTGTAGCCATCATACTAAATTAGAAATGTATGTGTAATTAATAATGATGCTTCAAATTATGTACCCACTTGTTTTCACGTTTAGTTTCAGACATGTTTAGATTTTTGGCACAGTATGAAAGTCCGTTATTGCCGTCAATGATAACATTAAAAAAAAATTGTTGATTTACGAAACATGATTTCGTCAATGGCACTCTTTATTCCAAAAATCAGTCAACTGACTGATCACTGGAGATCACCTACATTTTTTGATTTCTTCTAAACGGCAGCAAGCCAGATGGAATAGTTTCACAGGGTATTTAGTACCAGTGCGATCTTAAATCCTAGTAAGCTTTTTGATAATAATTCGGTAGGTATACATTTTGGATAAATGCAAATTATCCCAATGCCTTTAAACCCGATAAGTCATGTTTATGTACCTTTACAATTATACTTGGCCGGTCCACACGTAGCGCGATAGTTAATGCGAATTCGTGACGTCACGGCAACCTTTCGCGCTGCGAATTCGCAACATAAGTAGGCTTACAAATCGAACACATTGCAACTTCGGCGAATTTGGCTGCGAATATTTCGTGACGTCATGTTCGCTTTGCCTTTGCATTCCTGTGAAGTATGAGCCCTGCGGCCCTTAAGCCCGGTTGATACTTCATGCGAAAGCGAATGCGAAGCGAATTTGACGTCATGAAACATTCGCTGCGAAATTCGGGGGAGTTGAAGTATGTTCAACTTTACGAATTCGCAAGGCAAATACTTGCCATGACGTCACAAATTCGCGTTCGCTTTTGTTTTCGGGCCGAGTATGAACTGGGCTTCAGACGTTGGCATTATACCTTGGCAACGGGAGTCAGTCCATTTTCGACCGCACTTATGGCTTGAAGAATGGGTCCGGTCTGTTGAGCTATATGCAAAGGAAAAATGAAAAAAAAATAAAAAATTCCAGCATTCATAATTTGTTTATGTTGCCTTTAGAATAAATATACAGACTGGACAAAATCTTACCTACACCCGCTAATGTTTTAGCAGTGGGGAAGTCAGTGCAGTCACCGATACCAAACACGTTAGGGTACTTGGTGTGTTGTCCCGTTTCCTTGTTGACACTAAGAAACCCTGCTGGTCCAGCGAGGGGGCTTGCCTTCAGGATATCAGGTGGGCCCATGGGAGGAGGCACATGCAGCATTTCATACTAATTAGAAATACCAAAAAAAATCATTAGCTTGGTCTATCAAAGAGTTTGACACACACACAAAATTTAGTGATTAAATGATCTCGTAGAAATACATGCATTTGTATTTTAAAGTATGCAGTTGGGTGGGAAGGGGTGGGTGGCTAACCATCCCATATTGTTGAAAACAACAAATAGAACAATACCCACAGGCACAGTAATCATTTCATTAGGCTCAGTGTCTAATTTGGCAAAGACAGCTTCCTTGCTCTCTGGTTTGATCTCGACCAGATTGTGTAGAAGGTTGACCTGGATGTCTCGATTCTTGCAGATGTCTGTGAAGACAGCCTCGTACTGGGCAACGGAGAATATAGAGGGCAGGGGCAACCAGTACGTGATAGTGGCTCGGTCACGTTTGTTGTGCTGAAATTGGAAAGACAACAATCAAAAAACGTAGTTTGTACACACTCTTTAACGCCAAAAAAACCCCAAATACTCGGTCTCTGGTCAGCGCGCGCGTCGAATTTAATCATGCGCGTCAACCTTTTTTTTTCAAATTAACTACAACAGCGCCCTCTATTGCCGCGCCTCCTCAAATTTTTGTAACAAGGAGCACCAAGGAATGGGGAAATTGCACCAAGGCAAATGATAAAGGGCACCAAGGCAAATTATGGAGGACACCAATGTATAATGAGGACACAAAAAAGCAAAATAGTCCCCACCTTGCCTGTACAATACAAGCTTGAAAAAAAAAGCCACAAAAAACCCCCGCGTCGCCGCATCAATTCCGGAACTTCGGTCTGACCAGAGACCGACTGTTTTTTTTTTTTTGGCCTAATCTGATTACCTTCATAGCTGGCTGAGATATCACAATTAGTATGACGAGAAACTTGAATGGATCTGACGTTGCCAGGGCTTTGCACTTTTACCTATGATTGTAAATGCAACAATGCTTTGTCATGAAGGCCAACAAAATGAAATCTATTGTGTGTTTCCTATTGGTTATTATACGTGGCAGAGCTGACATGTTTGTGATTATTTGGGCATGTAGGGGCGGACAAGGTCAGGTCACACTGTTATTCACGTTACTGCGAATGATCGAGAAAATTGGCCATTTTTTATTTAGACTTCCAAACCTTGTCCAATATTTAGCTTTCCCTATCAACCGACGTTATTGAGAAAACCCGTCATAATAGCAAACATTTAAAATGTATTAGAACTTGCCGGAACACATGCCGTCAGGCGCTGGATAAGAACCCTAAAAACAACGAAATACATGTACATGTTTTTTTTTATGTCAGTGACGTGAAAATCAAAGTGAGTTGTTGTAATTAACCGAGGATACCTGGACAAATTGTTGGTAGTGGGAGCCCCCCCCCCCCCCCAAGGCCCGGTATAAATTATAGGTTTGTCCGTTAGGCCAAAAAAAAAAAAGTCTCCGGTTTCTGGTATGGAGCTTGTCCAAAAAGTGGTGCGGCGACGCGGCTTTTTTTTTTTTTTTACCCGACTTTTTTTTTTTTTACCCGACTTTTTTGCTTCAAATGTCGGCTGATGACTGCAAATGGTGCCCGACTAAACTTAGTGCAAATATATGGGAGTCCAGAGAGGCCACATAAAGCTTATTCTCGATCATAACCCCATCTAAAAACACGTTGAAATTGCGCAGCAGCAGAATTCCAGTCAAACCAGTGAGTTTGGCGGTTTTGAGACATCATCTTTCATTGAAAAAAAAACTTTTTCATTTTGCCGACGCGCAAGGCTACGGCGACGCGCGCGCATACCAGAAACCGGAGACTTTTTTTTTTTGGCCTTAATTCGCTGCTGCTCAGTTCGATTTTGCAAAATGCCAGTTAATTGGAGCTGTCAGCGTTTATCAAAAACATTATATTCATCAGAAATGGGTTTGCAGAGCTACGGTTGTCTATTGCCACTTTGTTCAGTCTCACGTTTTCGTAATTGGCGAAGACCTATAGACAATAGACCTTATGCGTAGCGGCCATCTTCGAGGGCATCTTTTGTATGTTAGTTCAGTTAAATACAATAAAAACACAAACACGTTCACTCATTCATATCCCAGCAAAACAAAGGCATTGTCCTCTAAGATGGCTGCTGCGCATAAGGTCGATATATAGCTGTAGACAAGAGATTCGGACGCGGCTTAGCCTCGGACTGAGTGACATCAAGATGAGCCAGGAAAAACGAAAAGTAATTAGTTAATAAAAGTCCTCCAGAATCATTTTATGGCATCAGGTCACACACACTCAGTGACTATCGTGGTATTTTTTTAATAGGCCTAACCCAAGAAGAGAACAGAAGGCATTAATAAACCAAGGAAAGACAGGATAACTGATGATAGATAAAACTATTATGATTCAACTGTTTATATTCATCTTCGATTTTTGACCAACCTGTCTGAAATAGTCATCAGCCAAATAAACAGCTTTCTGGGGAGCGCCTGCGCACTTGACCGGAGTGTTGGGGAAAGTAAATATGGCGTTGCCACTCTTGAAATTCTGTAAGGCTTTGAACGTCTTGTCGACAGTGTTGTAGGAATAGTTGCAGCAGACCATCGGATCATTCTCTAGAGCCTCTGGTAGACCTTTCAGCTGTGATAAAATGCGGTAAACAATGCGTTGTTGAAAAAAAAAAGATACGAGTCCAATTATATTGGAAGAAGCTGTTAGATAAATACACAACATAATAATTGCCTTGAAAAAAATGTGATGTCTGAAGACCTTCTTTTTACATATATTCAATTTGCATTTCTGCAGAGCAGATCCATCGCAGAGGATCCATTGTCATTATCAGAATCTGACATTATTGTGTAAATCGCTATCAAATACTTAGTCTACTCTCCGTATTTCCTAAGAGTGCAATTTCACTAGTATGGGGACCAGACCATTTGGCGTGAAAACAACTCTGCTATATTGGATCGAGTGTGAAGAAAGTATAGGGTTGAAACCCAATCTAAAGTTTGATTAGAAAAAAGCCTTTCATGTAGTTGTATTGATATTGATATGTTACATGGGAGGAGGCATTATACCTGATCAAAGTTGAGTTGAAGCCCCATGGCTACCACTAGGTAGTCATACTGCACCACTTTGCCCCCTGACGTCTTGACGCTGTTATTTTCAGGGTCGAACTCGACAGCCTTTTCCTTGATCCAGTCGCAGGCTTTGGGCATGACGTCCTCCATCGGCCTCCGTGATTGTTCTTTTTGTTTGAGCCCAGCTCCGACGAGTGTCCATAGCGGTTGGTAAAAATGGTCCTGCCATTAAATTAATACTCAACAGTTTACAAAAATTCTCGCCAAAAAAAAAAAAATCCTGCCAAATTACGTTAATACAGACTAGGCAAGCCCACTAAAGCTGGCCCCATATACCAATCTGGTCTGAGAGGTCTAGGTAGTCATCGAGTACTTCTGAGCCACGGTGAGGATTATATGCAATTGTAATTCACACATGACAACCAGCCTGTCAGTCATCAGTGATGCAAAAGAGCGCATTATACATTCTGGACTTCTGGAAAATACTTTCGAATTATGATTTCATTTTATTCACTCTGTACCTAACTGACTGACCGACTGACTGAGCAAAAGAGGATTATAAGCTGGGCTCTCTGGGACCAGCAAAAATGAAAATACTTTCGAAGACTTTATTTTCGAAGACATTAGTCTTTGTTTTGTCCCACGTTTATTCAGTTTTTGCTGTGTGGTGTTACACTCATGATCCTGGAAGTTTTTTTCCCTTTAAATAACAAAAATCTGCAGATTTTTTTTCGAAATTCGACAAAAACGTTTGTTTACTCAGAAATTATGCTTGTACCTCTTGCCTCGATGCTTGATTTTCCGAATGCGTGCCTAAACTGGAATTATTTGCGAAATTACCTCTCCTCGAGCGCCTATGGCACAAATCAAAACCTTTTGATTCGGAATGGAAGTCTGGATTCAAATCAATTGCCCCCTTTTTTGTTGGTCTTTTTGTTGTTAGTATTACTATTTCACGCATCCGCAGAGTAAAGGGACGGAGTAGTATATCGATTTCAAAACAGTCGTCCTCATATTTCATCTTGTTTATTATTATTAAGGGAATAAATGGGTGCTTCGAAGGTTTTAAACACTTAATACCGACCAAGCACATTTTTATTCCCATTCATAAATACCTTCTCGGCAAAAAAATTATCAAAACTTTTCGGTCCAAAAGTCAAAACAAGTCAACAGTTATAAATTTTTAACGATTTCGATCAACAAAACACCCCTCTGGCTATTAATGGTAAGGCCCTCTGGTAAACAACTTCTTAATGACTGTGGCGCGCAACGCAGATGTACCGTTGTATTGTGAATATTTAGGGCTATGAAATACTGACTCACTGGTCTTATTGGGCATGATTGTGAGGATTGTGAACGTTCACTGATAAAACGGTGTTGGCGCCAGTGGAGTAGCCAAGAATTTTTCAGGGGGGGGGGGGCTGGAACATTTCATGGGGGCGTCATGTAGATCAATGATAATTTTTTTAGAAACTCAAAATCTCAGTGGGGGTGGGCGACTGGGGGGGGGGGCCGACAAGGTTTCATGGGGGGCTGTCGCCCCACGCCCCTTGGCTACGCCACTGTGTACATCGCCTGGACGTTGTAACTTTATCGTAATCACTTTCCCATATGGGGATTAACAATCAACATTTAATATCTGTACTTTTTTTCAAAATGGCTTCTTCATCCTTAATATAGAGGGAAAAATTTCAAGCATTTTGTAACCTTTCAGAAATCGTTAAGAGATACTTCTAAATACTAAGGCACGCTTGTCCGTAATGTGATAGTCCGCTCTTCCAAGCAATGCATAATCCGTTTTTCTAGCTTTTACAGACGTGCGTAAATCATAGGAACGTGCTCTGTAAACTAGAGGAAGAACAATTGACAAACTTGGCGGCTGTAATTGAAGCAAAATTCAATAGTCGTACAGAGAGTCGGACATGACTGACGGTTAACTCGACATTGACGACTTCACTTCCCGCCAATGCGTGAACACCCGATGTGCGCCCGAATAAAGAAATAAGAAGCCAGTTGGACAACGACGTGTCAAACGACGGACCTAACATGACTCTGCAGATCTCAGAAACTTCTCCCCGAAAAATACAAATCACTGTTGATGCAGTCAAATTTCGATTTGGAAGGACAGTCCTGATTCCCGTCGCTGTGGCTTAATGACAAACCACCTCCTGCGTAGGAATAATAACGCGAGGTTGGAAGTGTCTCCCGCGCGCGGGATTTTGGGGCAATTTACGCGGGAAATCAGTGGCACTCTGAATCCCACGACGTGTAATTGCCGAGCGTTTGCGACAATTATTGACTCGCGAGTCTTATTAAGGAAAAATCGAGTCAGAATAAATCCCTAGAAAAGCAAGTTGCAATTGCAAACTTGATAAGAAAAACACCCCACTTATTGCTTGGAGCGAGGTCTGAAATGACGTCGTTGCGCAGTATGCAAATTCAAAACAAGCCGAGCACAAATTGCAGAAACTACAACCAAATAGACGGGGACTCTAAAACTAGATTCTCTATCATGTCTTGCAGCGATTCACAGCTGGCGTTCTTTTTAATGGCTCTTACAATGTGAAAATTTCAGGCAAAACAATAATTACTTTTGGGTAAGGTTGCAATGTTATCAAAAAGCTTTTGGTGTTATTCCTACCGGTATCTTGGTGATTTTAAAAACTTAATCACACAACACGCTTTTGGGTTTGATGCTTTTTGCCAACTCTATCAGAAATGAAAAGTTAACGGCAAACTGTTGGTATGCATATACGAAAATTGCCATGACAAAACCTTTTGGTACCATGTGTTTTTTTTTTAGAGTATGGCTGAGGTGTCTTGTATTTAAGTGGCCCGAAAAGGTATTATACGAGAGTAAACTTCGAAACAATCGATCTTTCGAAAATATCTTTTGGTGGCATTTACGCGAGGTTGAATGATGAATTCAGAGGTTTGGACAAACGTGTTGTGTAATAAACAGAAAGGTACACGGTTGTCGACAAATAGACATGTCGATGAACAGAAATATTTGCACCGACGGACACTTGTGTCGACAACCCAAAAGCTGGCGAACAGGGACATTCGCCGTAGCTCGACAAACATAATGCCAGTGGTGTAATTATGTGTCGACAGGTTTTGGATATATTATGTTGAACACTTGTGTCGACAAAATAATGATGAAAGTCCAACAGTTAAGAGTCTGGTTTGATATTGTCAAATTAAGTAACTTAGATCACCAGGCCACCACTGCACTTAATGTATTTAAACCTTTACCATTACAAACATGTCACAGATGATACGTTGTATTAGTGGTGTGTATTGTTAAATTCAGAACAAAAACCTCAAAATAAAGGAACATTCCTTGACAAATACTTGGGTGTGTCAGACCTGTTTTTCTGAAAACACGAGTCATTGTTAGCTTGCTCGTTGTGTTGTTTTTTATGTTGACGTGTGTTTGTGTTTCTATTTAATTGGCAAAGGTTCCAGTTAATGTAAAAGAGTGTTTTTCCCGTTGTCAATCCAAAACACAAAATAACGGACGGAGGATCAACATTGCGCGTAACATTCTGTCTCGCCTGTCTTTCTCACCAATTGTTTTTGGCCAAACTTTTACTGGACAAAGAAATGAAATGTTCAAAAATTACATCGGGAAAAAAAATACAAAATATTTATTTTAATTATTCTTCTTAAAAATAATTTTGCACCAGCTTGAACTTTGTAGCTTTGGGGCAAAACAGTCTAAGAAACGTCACGATAATTACAGAGGAAGGTCAAGTTCAAGAAGATGTGATTTCGCAACCTCGACCCCAGGGTGTCGAGCAGTACGCGCCCATCACTACCTGCTCACAAGCTACCTGCATGTGCAAGATTTTTGAACACGTATGCAAATGAGGAATAGTCTGGTGCCTGCATGTGCGTTACATTATCGTTTGTTTTTGTATGCGGTGTCTGGGGTAAAAACTGAGTCAAATCGTCGCATCGCGAGCACAGCGTGAGTTACGAAAACACGATTTATTTAATTAAACTGTTACGATCTTATCGAGACAACATGCAGTATCACTTTTTATATTAATATGAACAAGTTGAAAAGGAAATTAGTATTTTCGAGAAGGTGTGGACGATGATCGCGAAAACACGTACTGCACGTTGTGAATAACAACACCAAGTACACGATAAAAATCCATTACTAGCCAATTGCGATATCGAATCAGGATACAGGAAGAAAGTTTCCTATCCAGGGCTTACTATTGGAAACAAGCAGTGGCGTAGCCAGGAATTTTTCAGTGGGGGCTGGGGGCTGGGGGCGCTGGGGTGGGGGGCTGGGGGCGCTGGGGTGGGGGCCCTTGGGGGCTGGAACATTTCATGGGGGCGTCATGTAGATTAATGATAATTTTTTTAAGAAACTCAAAATCTCAGTGGAGGGGGGGGGGGAGCGCCTGGGGGGCGACAAGGTTTCATGGGGGGGGGGGGCTGTCGCCTAAATCACGGGCGTATTCATCAAAATGTATCTCACCTCGCTTGGTTCGATGACTACAACCTGTCCCTTGCCGTGTTTGCGAGACAGGCTACTGGCCATAGCCAGACCACCCGACCCACCGCCGACCACCACAAACTTGTACATGCTGGGTGATGGTGTACTGCCCTCTGTAGATGCAAGTCTTCCGTGACAACTTGAAGTTAATGGAGCCGCATGACGGGACAGTATCCATGACAACTTCAGATGAGCTACTCTGGAGCCAGCTCGGCACAGATTAAGAGTCATGGTAATGTCACTCTGGAGATTAAAGCCGTAACACGTTATCGTTAAACTTTGCCTAATACCGTATTATTCATAAATATATTCATAAAACTGAGACAGATATTATGTCTGACGATTTCGTTCATGTAAACGGTTCCTTTACTTTTTGTTTTCCGTTTTTCAGAACTGTTGAATACATTTGGACTGTCGAAAAGCTACAATAGGCATTTTTGGTTTCTCACCACAAGATTCTGGAGGCCCATCCAAAGGCCCACCCCACGGTTCAAAAAGTTGGGGGGGGGGGGATCCCCCACCCCAGATTTACGCCCATGATCACTTAGTTAGGCAACTTTCAAATTATTTTGTGCATTAATTGTTACTAGAAAAAAAACACTCTTTGAGATACCTGCAACGCATGTACAAGAGTACTAAGGACCTCCGAGCCATTATAGTTTATAGTATCATGTAGAATTGATATGTAGGCCTACAATTGAAATTCTGAGCATTATTTCACCGATACTTTTCGAAATTCAAATGCCTTTCTCAAAAGTAAACTCTTACAAGTGACGACAACTCGACGATCACAACTTTTTGAACTCATGGCATGACTTTTTCTGGTCTTAGTTCAAGTCCTTGTAAGTGAAACTAAGTGAAAATGAAACAGAAAATTAACGGGTATGCCTTCTATTATGAAGGCATGAAAACACCGTAGCCTAGGATTAGACATGTATGTAACCTGGTCCGAACATTGGGGACTCTCAATACTGTGTATGACTATGAGAGTCCCAAAACATATTGAAAACAAGCAATACAAGAAAATAGACTGGTACCTGAAACAACCGGTCTATCAACCCTTCAGTATCAATTAATGCATCAATCAACTGTGCCAAAGGAAACATTTGGCATGTCTGGTACTGGTATCTATTTCTACACATTTCTCCATGACAATTATGTATGAAGAGTCAGTGTTTTCAAACAGTTCAGTTCAGTTCAGTTCAGTTCACATTTATTTCCATTCTGCACAGCACAATTGAAATATACAAGAAATAACAATATAATTATAAGGAAATATACCATTGCCGGCACATACTGTACATGGAGGCATATTCTGTAAGCTTGTATAGATATGCCTTTCAATAATAACTAATTAAAGAAATACTGTGAAATGATGAGACATACAAATCAGACAGACAGACAAACAAACACACAAACGTACACACAACAGACAAACAGATATACAGGAAGACCAAATTGACGGATGAGACAAAACAAACTGATTACATGGACATGATATTAAACACATACGTAATCTGGTAGGAAACAATGTACATATTGCTGACGAAATGAAACAAATTATAGTAAACAAGAATGAATTTTTTTTTTAGGACTGGCCATGAATCTAAATCTAAATCAACAGTTGGACCATGGTCGGGACATGATACCAGACTGGTCTTTGGCCTCAAATTGATATCACTTGACTTCCCTCTCAGGTGCAAATTATTGAAGAAAAGTCTCCTTTAAAAATTGAGTTAAGACTTCAAACTTTGTTGGTGAGATGGACCGATCTTTGCCTCATGAAAAATTTTGCAGAATTTTGTCAGCCAAATAGTGAGTATAAAGTTGGCCTGATTTCGTTTTGCATGTTTTTCAGCACTCAAGGTTCCGGTTTGCATGTAACCCATAATTAACACATTTTTGATTGTGTTTTACATACACAACCTAGCTTCCTGACATCGTCAGTCTTGAAAACTTGTGCCTTGTGTCTATTCTGCAGAAAGTGGCTGATTGCTACCAGGAGGAAATTCCCATTGGGTCCCATTGACAATGGGATCCCATGCAATGGGATATCAACATGGAATTGGGACATCGCCAATGGGATCCCTTTGTAATGGGATCCCATTGGGCCATGCAATGGGATCCCATTGGATCCAATTGCAATGGAATCCCATTGGGTCCCGTTGCAACGGGATCCCATTGAGTCCACTGCCGCTGGAACAAACTTTTGCCAGGGGGTGCTAAAGGACGGACAAAATTAATGCAAAAGCGGAGCGCAAAGCCCTTACGTCGTGGCTTAATTTGGAATATGGATGCTCTGTGGTGCAATCTGAGGCGCTTCCTGGCCACTTTCATTTGACTTTTTTTAGCAAAAGTGTTTTGAGATTATAAAGACAATTTATTTCATTATTTTGTTTAGAATATACTGTTACTCTTAACTGTACTGAAAAGTGGAGAACCCTGTATGTTTATGTCCATATTTGGTTCCATTTAATTCTAGAAAAAGAATTGTATCATTATGCATGACATTGCATGTAAATATTATTGTTGCAAGGCTGCTTTCTTACATTTAGTACTTACCTTCGTATATGTTTTGTTTTATTTTTTGAGCCCTTACGGCGTGGGGCCACAGGGCCAGGGGCCCGCTTTAAGGCCACAGAAAATGTTGGATTCTGGATGCACTGTGATGAAATATACTGAAGCATACTGAAACTTATAAAACCCGAAAGGATGTTTTTTGGTTCAAGTTAAAACAAATGGTTCCACTGGAAGCGGATGAATTTCTATTCATAAATATATTCACATAGTTCTAGCTCACCAAACGATGTAGCTCTTGATATATTTTCAGTGTTATTTATTTGTTACAGAGAAAGACAAATAGAAAAGACTAAAAGACCAAATGCATCTTTATGTTTAGGATCGGAAGATGGCCAGTTTGGGGCAAGGCAAGGATTTATCTGTCTACTGAGTTTTTATGAGGAAAAACTTGCAGAGGGTAAAACATGAATTTTTGCTATTTGTTGTTGTGTACAGAATGCTAGCAACGTCAATGGGACTTTTAAATGAAAAGAAAAACCTTCAGGGGAAACGTATGAACATTTGCCCCTATTGAATGATCGAATGAAAAAAATCCTGGCAAGCATAATCAACTTTGCCACCATTGTCATGGCCGAGGTTATTTCTTTCGGGTCAAACTTTCATAATGGCGGAAATATCATAGACATGTCATGATTTTAGATACCTTGAGAGAAATATCGATTCTGCACTGCCTGAAGATTTAGAAAATACCTCCTCTTGATATTTTACAGTGTCCGTACACGACTTTCGAAGCGCCACGCTTAGCCGCAGCAAAACTAGAAACGATTAAAACGAAGGAGACATTTGTATAGAGCAAGCATAATGTAAAACGTAGCGGCGCAATTTCATCGTCGTTGAACACTGCTGGCTGGAACACATTTTTGCCCGGGAGTAGGGGGTGCTGAAGTATATTCCAGCACCCCAATCCAAAATGTTGGGGGTGCTGCAGCACCCACAGCACCCCCCCCCCCCCGTTCCCGCGGGCTTGATTGGGTCCCATTGCGAGTCCCGTTTCAACGGGATCGAGTCCCATTGCAATGGGATATCATTTCCCATGTCCTAATTTCCACATTAGGTCCCATTGCAGAGGGATGGTTTCATTTTAATGGGACCCAATGGGATCCCATTGCCGATGTCCCAAATTTCACATTGGTTCCCGTTGCAATGGAATCCCATTGGCAGTGGAATCCCATTGGGTCCCATTGCAATGGGATAGTCCCTTAACTCAAAGTAATCAAATTCCCCCAAATTATTTCACCCAAATGATTTTAATAAATTATACTTACTTCATTCACGATCGAAGTCACCTCGGCAAAACGGGGTAAAGCATACGGCCGCTACTGCTGCCTGCTGAACATTTGTCAGAGTGTGCTTTATTGAACGTCACATCACATCTTAGGTCATATATGCTTGGGTGATTTCGCATAATGGCCGGTTTGACAATGAGCGAATTTCGGTTCGATCGTCTGTAGAGTCCCTTTTGTCAGAGGCGAGGGCAGCCGTTCGGTGTAGCGCTGAGATAGGTTGGGTTAACGTTAACCTTCTGCGAGTTCATTGTTAAGAAAGTGTTAAGAATTGTGTTTACTCGCTAAACATATTTTTGTAGGCCAGGCAATTATATTATCCACACGTACAGAGGCTATTAGGCTATAACTTTGACCCTACCCCTAAAATTGAAAGCCCGGTCCCATGGTCAATTTGACCTCTCTTGGAAAATAACTCATAACTCTAGCAAAAATTATTAGATTTGGACGTTTGATGTCTCATTTTTAAGTGGAAAGGCGTATCTGTCAAACTATATTATCTATAACTATAATACGGGTGATAATGGAAATGGGAGAGGGGGAGGAATAAAAGCCCTTGGCTTCTCCTGACCCCCTGTGCTGACGCTTCTGTAGGTCATTCTTAAAATAAGTTAATCCAAATTTAATTTGTGACTTGTTTTCCCTTGCACATTAATTTTACTACTTATAATGTATACATCCAATGTTAATGTCAGCATGAATAAAACAATATAATAAAAAAAAATGTTGGTTACGCATTCTACGTCTGACATTCCGTTGTATTTTGTTTGCATTTTTTTTTATACACACTGTACAGAATTAAAATAACACTGAATCAGTGGCGAAACTGAGGGGGGGGGGGGCGTCAGTCATTCGGATCGGAGAGCAATTAAGAGGTCACAAACAGAGTTAAGTCAACATATACTGGGCTTAAAGGACGAGGGGAAGGACTATGAAATTAAATGGGACATAACTGCCACTAACGTAAACAAGGGATGTAATTTGTGTATAGCAGAGAAGTACATAATCATATGCAGGCCAGATCTAGGTGCACTAAATAAGAGAAGCGAAATTGTCTCTTAGTGCAGGCATCGAGACGGGTTCTTAGTTCAACCTCGTCCCCAGGGTGTCGAGCAGTACGCGCTCACCACTATCTGCTCTCTCACCCTGGTATTGGATCATTTGCATGTGCAAAATTTTTGCACACTTATTAAATGAAGAATAGTCTGGTGCCTGCCTGTACGTTACATTAGCGTTTGTTTTTGTGTGCGGTGTCTGGGGTAAAAACACAATCAAATCGTCGCGCCGTGAGTTATTTTTTTTCTCGAAAACACGATTGTGTCGAAGTTAAAATGTTACAATCTTATCCCGCCAATATGCAATACCACATTTCATACTTGAGCAAATTGGAAAGGAAAAGAGTATTTTTGAGAAGGCGTGGACGTTATAATTACAATGATCGTGAGAACACGTAATGCACGTTGGAAATAACAACACCATCTACACGATATAAATGCATTACTCCAATTGCGATATCGAATCAGGATACAGGAAGAAAGTTTCCTATCCAGGGCTCATTATTATTGGAAACGAGGTTGGAAATAAAGTAAGCACTGGGGATGAGGTTGGGGAAGATGCTACTTGTATTGTATATTCAATGTCATTCTGCTGATGAGTGCCTGTATCGTACGGTATGAAAAAGTCTGTCCAGAAAAGAAATATTTTTTTATGCCAAAGTTTGTTTAAAGGGACACTGGGTCCTGGAACAGCCCAATTGGGCTGCAAACCGCGCTTTGAACGAAATGATCTTGATCGGAAAGAACATTTAAAAGTAGGATATAAACATTCACACACTTATCCTTTAAAAACTGGGTGTTTTGTGTAATTCCTGTATTATGCGTGCGTGAACGAATTTCGGGGTCCACTTTTGCGACCCCCAGAAGTCGAGCTGTTTGGGTGCTAGTCGTGATTTCATTCGTAAAGTGTTCGCCTTTTGCGGACGTCGAGGAAAAAAATGTATGCGTTGGTGATTGGTCACCGCTGATCCCGAGACGCACGTGTATATTGTACAAACAGGGAACGACAGGAAAAACGTATTCGTGCTCCGTTGTGTCCGATGTAAACAACTGATTGTTTTTTCGTCTTTTCTCGGGAACGGTAAGACATTAGGTTGGTTTCCTTTCAACCAAATGTTTAAAAAAGGATTAGTAAACAATCCAAACATGAAATTTTCGGGGATTTCGGGACCTAGTGCCCCTTTAACTCATATCCTGAATTTGTTGCATAATTATAGCTCTACAGAGATGTATCGAGCACTGTGAATTGTGCTAGAAGACGATTTCATTGGAGATTTTTTTTTTTGAGGGGGGCACTTGGGAGAGGGCACTGTGAATCGGGGGGTGCGCACCCCCCCCCCTCGAAAAAAAGTGCCCTCCCCAGGTAGTCTGAGTATCACCCGTTATCCACGGAGCCAAGTCTCCTGTGGAACGTCTGATATGTCAAAGCATGCAGAATTATGTGCTTCGCGCCTCAGCCAATTTGAGTCGACTGTACTAAATCGTGACGTCATTTCATTCCCAAATCAGGACTAGACGAGTGATTGGTCAATTCAAATGCAGTGTTTTGTAATACAACAACAGTCGGGCGCGTATCGCGTAACATAATACAGAGCGCGTGACAACAGCCTTAGGGTATTTTTTTTATCCATGTCGATGACGCGACAACGGTGAATGACCGAAGGCCCGATGTTGAAAGTGTCCGCTGATTGGTCAAAATCTGGAGGTCAAGATGCGGTTGTCTGGCATAATTAATCAGCGAATCTGCTCAAAATGTTATAGACCATGGTCTATAACATTCATGGTCATTCGAAATGGTCTATAAACTACATAGACTACCCCCAGGTCCCCCACACACACACACCCGAAAACAGAAATTAAAAAGAAAATTGCCGCTTGTCAAAGAAAATGGTTTTTTTTTTTAAATATTTGTTTGAGTTCATAAAACCGAAGAGGAATCTAGATGACTATTTTTTGTTTTACTTCCCTTCATTTAACCGTACGGCTTTATCAAATGTGAATAAATTGATAAGAAGAGCGCCCTCTAGCGTCAAAAGAGGTTCAGTCCCGGCCCCTTTTTATGTATTTGTTTACTTTTTCTGAAAACAAAGAGGAATCTAGATGACTATTTTTGACTTTCCCTAACCGAACGACTTTATGAAATGTGAGGAGTGTGATCTAACGTCAAAAGAGGTTCAGGTCCCATCCCTTAATCGTACGGCTTAATGAAATGTGAATACATTGATAAGAAAGAAAAGCGCCCACTAGCATCAACAGAGGTTCAGCGTTCCCCCCTTATGTATTTGTTTACTTTTTCGTGTTTTTTTTCTTTGTTTGATGTCTCATTCAGCTAGAAAATAGCGAGGGGAAAAGCATTTTTACAGTTAAAGACACCCTGTATGTTAAGTCCACACAACCTACTACAGGGTTTGAAAGGGAGAAAAAATACAATACTTAATACTTAATATGGCTATGAATGCCTATTATCCACCTCTTAAGAGAACCCTGAACATAATGAAAACTAGTCAGCAAGTCTGGTTTTATTCGAACATTCGACAGAACATCAACTTCGTTGTTTTTAATCCATATAGACCATATACATTCCCTTAACTAACAATTTACTTCCAAACTCTTGATCAACAATTTAAATCACCACAAGCAAACAAAAGGCCCCTCGATTTTAACAGTTAAAGACCTATATAAGTGACGGGATTAAAGGGAAAATACCACATTTGCAAACATCAAAAAATAAAACTACCAAATCATTTTGAAATACTTTGCTGGACTGTTAGTGTAAAGCATCCTGTAAAATCATGGCACCTGGTATACTGTCATTTTCAAGAAAAGTGGTATTTTTGTATCAATTTGGAAAAAACTGGCGCTTTTTTTCAAATACTGGCCCCAACTGACCATCGCACTTGTTTGCAATCGATTACACACCTATGAACGGGTACAAGCCAGCTAGACTGGTTCCCTGACCTTACAATTCCCCAATGTATGTAAACTGCTCTGTTTCTTCTTATATGGAGTCAGGGAACCAGACTACAGGAAAAGGATGGTTTTTCTTGGTTTTTATAGCATTTTCGAACCCAAAACCTCAAAAAAGTCAGTGTAACTATATTTGCTATATATTTCCAACCCCCCAATTCCATCCATTTCTGAAAATTACAGCAAAAGCAAATGATGTATATTCCCTTTAATGTTTGTTTCCTTAAAAAAACAATTAAATCTGATACGCCAATGTCGCATGCATTACCATGAGCATGTTCTTCCACTCAACTGATTTTGTTTTTACTGAAATTGATCCTATATCTATGCAGACGTTATGTATGTTTTAGTAAATATTCCATTTTTACTGCTATCTATAAAGGAATGCTCAAATGCTTTGAAGCTAAGCTAGCAACAGAGTAATACACACAGGCATTCAAATTAAAATGAGATTGAGAATCAGGAAATGAAAAGAAAAAAAATCGAACACAAAATGGAAAAAAAAATCCCACCCCTTTTGAAGCCTGTAATTTCTCTGATTTTAAATTCAAAACAGAGCGTAATGCCATGCTATAACCCTCAACCCCAGGGCACTTGCACTGGTACTCCCTGAACTGCGTCTCGTGTTTCAAAAGGAGAAACCATGATGAAATATTGTCCCAGTATCCCCTCCAAATGCAAAAAAAAATGATAGTTAACCCTCACTATTTCCCCACAGTACTTGCTGGGTTCACAAAGTAATGCACAATTCCTATGAATACAGAATAAAAGTGGACGGACGTCAATGTAATTGGAATCCACGAGAAAAAAAATTATAATTTAAGAAATACAATGTATCTAAATAATGTCATAAGAGGCTCATAATCCTTTTTTTCTATACCACGGTAAACATAATTATTAAGGGATGAAGTTATTTGAAGAATTTTAGCATCCCCCCCATTATATCGTCACCGTCACCACAAACTGACACGCGCGTGAGTGAGCTGCACGCGCGCGTATTTACAGAACCGGGATATTTTGGGTTTCACGAACTGACATCCTCCATAGTGCGGCACCTTTAGAGCGCACCCTGTACATTTCCGTTTTCACGAACTGACACGCAAGCATGATGCGCCAATACAGAACGGAGAAAAACGGTTTGAAATGTTTGACACGAATTAAATCTATCCGTGTACTTGTGTGATGCTACAAATTTTTAATTAAAAAGCGTTTCAGTGTCGGTTCGTGAAACCGAAAATGCACGGGGTGTGCTCTAAAAGTGCCGCACTGTGGAGGATGTCAGTTCGTGAAACCCAAACTATCCCGGTTCTGTAAATACGTGCGCGTGCAGCGCACTCATGCGCGCGTGAGTTTCAGCTCGTGGTGACGGTGACGATTATATAATAATTAACACTATGGTCGGGGGGTGTAAGCTACCTCATTTCCCTACCCTTGGATCCCTTGTATATAAAAGGCTTACGCTAAATTATGAACTTCTACACAACGTCAATTAGCGATTTGCAAATACGACTCACAACACTGAAAAAGTCATGCTGACACCTTTCCGGTCAGAACTGACACTGTGCGGAGTCATTTTACGACTCATTTTTGACCCAATAACCTTCTGGCAAAAGTGTCATTTGGACCCGGACAAGTGTCAAATCTGACCTGGATTCCGGATCAAATTATGACCCGCGACTGTAGACACGTCAATTCTCGTCAGCGCGGATGGCAAGTTTTTGGTTGTTAGTGAAGGCAAAATCAATTTTACATTATATTTATATAATATATACCTCACAACAAATGATAATACACCAAAGCAGCCATCGTGCCTCATTGCGTATTTGAAAAGTACAATTTCAAAAAGCCACGGGGTTCCCCGCAAATGCAATCATCGGTGCACACATTGTACCAAACGAAGGCAAAAGCTATATTCTTTCCGGCTGCACAATCGATCTAAATACCACACCAATACAAACGTCACATAAGCACAAAATGATTGGTTCTAAAAAAAAAAATACTAAAGCAAACTTTGTTATAAAAAAATCGGTGCACAGTTGTAAATATCATTCTAAAAATACTTATGCATGCGTAATATCTTTCACATTCACTATTTTACGATTGACAATATGGAAACGTTGTACATTGTGTTTTATACCTTTTAGTCGTAGCCTACTGTTTAAAAATCTGAAATAATTACATTCACCACAATATTTACATTTACTTTTGGTTTATCATGGTTCGATATTCCGTTTAAGTTGCACATGCGCATTGCAGAAACAATAGGTTTCTGTATGCTCAATTAAAGGTATAGGTCTTGTTAACAAGAAAAAAATCAGGCCAAATCATTGCCAAAGTTCAAATGGGTAAGTTTAGTCCTCTTCACGGACGCTTGATTTTTTTGGGGGGGGGGGCGTCTAGAGACATTTTTTGCATTCTTTTTACTCTTTCTGGTAATGAAACCAAATAATCTTTATGTGCACAAGCCTGAAGTGGGAGGGGAAAGATGAAGAAGAAGATGTTCAGTTTTAGAGGTGGGGAAAAATAGAAATTATAGTACGAGAATAGGAAGGAAAACCGACGAAATCAGTGCATCATATTTAAAAGGTATTCATCAACTGCTTGGTGCGTATTGGCAAATGATCAGTGGTGGACAGCTGAAACGTGTGAATAGAGTATGCAAATCACGTGACATTGTCGAAGTTCTTTGTTAATAACAGGTACTTTATTCCTATGATATTTTTTATTAAATGGAGTGAGCCACGTATCTTTTTAATTCAAATGTATATATATTTTTTAACTCTCGGTCACTTTCTGTATAGCAAAGCTCCTGAAATGAAAATAACCAGAAATCGAACACAAAACAGAAAATAATATCCCACCGCTTTTGAAGCCTGTAATTTCTCTGAGTATAGTTTTAAAACATTACAAAAATAATGCCATACTATATAAACCTCCACCCAAGGCCACTTGAACTGATACTCCTTGAACTGCGTCTCTTTTTTTTACTTGGAGAAACCAAGATGAAATATTTTGCGGTAAACAGCCGGTCCGTGCCAATGTCCCCTGCAAACAAAAATGGTATTTTCAAACTTAACAAACATCAAGAATGCCATAAGCTAGAGGCCAAAAATCAGATTTTCATACCGTGACAGCAACAGAAAACATAATCATTGAATGATGACAATATTCAGGGAACCAGAATTTGTATCCATTATGTAAATGATTAACATTGGTTAGTCGGGAGGTGGGGTGGTAAGCTACCTCAACCATTGCAAAAAGATGTAGTTTTTTTTCAATTGAAAAATGTTCCGGTTTACAAGATAAATAAGACGAATCATTCTAAAGGAGTTGTAAACTTACTGTCTTATACCCTTTTTGGTGGGGACTTATTAAAAAAAATTTAAATTGTAAGTCTAATTCTTCATGGATTCTTCAAAAGGGCATGATCTTGAAGAACCCTACAGGAAAAAGACAATAAAGAAAATTATTAGAAAAAAATAACATGTCGGCCTGGGTGGGGTTCGAACCCACGGGTCATGAAGGTGGGACTAATATTTTGATGACCTGACTCCCCAAGTCTCATCTTCGGATTTTGGAGCAATCTCCGGAGAAAAGAAGATTTCATGGGTATTTGTGCAAGTCTACACAGCATGATGCAGCGACACACCAGCTTGAAGTCTGGGTGCCGGGCCGTGTAAATCACAGGGTTGATGAAACTATTAGCCAAAATCAGTGAGGCCAAAAAGGGGACATATTTCTTGACTCGGTCTTTCAGAACTGCCATGGTTATCAAATAGGGCGTGCAGCACAGAACGAAGAAGAAGACGACGATAAATAAACAGCGGGTGACGTCGGTGCTTCGACGATATGGCGGCCTGTGCCGGTATATATGTCTGCCAACGGGTCGTGAGGACGGGTTAGCGGTGGAGGGCTCGACTCTAGCTCCGTGTCCATCAAGGAGGCGATGTTGAGAAGCCTGGGCTGATGGATGAAGCTGTCCGTGTGCGTCTGCTTGCGCTTCTTGTCTGCCAGCGGCGCATGAGGACGAGTTAGCGGGTGAATGCGCGACTCTGCGTCCATCCAGGAGGCGATGTTGAGAGGCCTGGGCTGATGGATGAAGCTGCCCGTGTGCGTCGTCTTGCGTTTCCTGTCTGCCAGCGAGGCGTGAGGACGGGTCAGCGGTGGCGGGCTCGACTCTGTGTCCATCAAGGAGGCAATGCTGAGATGCCTGGGCTGATGGATGGAGCTGCCCGTGTGCGTCTTCTTGTGTTTCTTGCCTCATGATTTCACCGACTACGGCTACGGTACCCTCGGGATGAGGCTGTCCGTGTGCAGCATTTACCCTCCTGGAATACTTCTTTACCTTCAAGATGATGAATGCACTGCTGGCGAACGTTAAAACCAGCTGCACTGGATAGAAGGCGACCATCATGATTTTGCTGAATGTCCCAGACCCCGAAGCTGTAGGGTTAAAAGAACAAGTGCTCATTTTGGCGTCATATTCGTACGAGCCGAATTCAGATACGATGGGGACAAGTCCTAATGCACAAGGGATAATCCAGGTTGTAGCGACTATTGTTGCCAGACCGCGCCGGTTGAACAGGGAGACAAAACGGCTCCGGGTCTTTCGGCGAGTGATCAAGGCACGGTAGACGGCTATCATCGCGATGTTGTTCATGCTGCATCCGACGCAAACGATAAGCAAGAAACCCTCAAAGGCACAAAGACTCTCCGATACAAGCAGCTTTTCCCTGTTCTCGCTCAGCAACGCCAGGACCATGATGGGTAAACTCAGACAAGTGAAGAGATCCGCTACCGCCAAGTTGACCACAAACACGTTGGTGATCGTGCGGGGTTTGCGGGACAGGATTACAGCCAGCAAGACGACGCTGTTGCCCGCGACTCCGGCGAAAGAGATGAGACTGTTCAAAGCAGCTACCAACTGCTTTTCGCCATAACTGTCGTAGACGGACGCCGCTAAACCATCTTCGCCTGTTGAAGTTGCGTTGTTCGACATCCTTCTATTATGTCGCATGTACTTGGACAGTGCAAGATGTGTCAATGTCCTGAAAATGGTTTGTTAATTCCACGTCTTCAATGGTCTGCGATTTTCATTCTACATGCACTATATTAATACTACTCAGCTATTTAAGCACCAACTATGACGTCAAGAAAGCTTACACCCTCACACGAAAACTAGTCTTGTTCGAAGACTGGATACAGATTTTAATCAACTAATACAGCCGGTCCCTCTTAACCCTAAAGGGGCCGGGTTATTTTGACCATCTCTCAGCCGGGGGGGGGGCGGATTCCGCCCCCCTCCCCAAGATCTCGGCCATCGAGTGACGAAAAATTTTGAAACTCGGCACATGCATAGAGCAACTCTTTCTAAACATACCCAAGAAATTTCATGACTATAGGTCAAAGGGTTTTGGAATTATGGCTAATTAATTATTCATATGTACAAATGGCAATTCTGCTCTGTGTACACGACGTATATGCGAAAATTCAGTTTTCACGGCGCGTAGCGCCGGAAAGTTTTTCGCTACGCGACAACCCGTGGTCCGATTTTTATGTTTTTGGTATCAAAAGATGCGCAAAGCTCGAGGCTAAAAAGTCATAACAGCTCGGGTCTCGAAAAAAATTTTTTTAGAGGCTATCACGGAAAATGTTGAGGGGGAGGCTGGAGGTCGTGGAGGCCACTATCAACAACACGAATCAATTCTTGTCTTGGGAACTTCGGCAGCGCTACCCGGGAAATTCTGAACATACATCCAGTGGCGTAACTACGAGGGAGAGGGAGGCACGGTAGGGGGGGGGGCACGTGCCCCCAGCGTATGTCCGTGCCCCCATCTGAAATCTTGAATTGAACAAAAGTATATATCAGTTGCCTTCATGTGCCCCCTTGAAAAATGTGTGCACCCCCAGGTGCCCCCTCAGAATGTTAGTCCTTGGTACGCCGATGCATACATCACGCGGGCTGTATTCAAGCTAAAGCACGCGAGGAGGTATGCTTGGAATTTCCTGGGTAGCGCTGCCAAAATTCCCGCGACTTGATTTGATTCATCTTGTAAATAATGTCCTCTCAGTGCGGCTGATTTACAAATCGCTGAAAAAGTCGTGACGTCACTCACAGCTTAAATCGGCGCAACCATGTCTGCTGGTTCACGCGCACTGCATGCAACGGCCGAGTGAACACCGTGGTTTCGCTATGGCTGTCGTGGATCCATTTTGTATTTGGCTTTATTCTCCTCTTCAAAGCGAAAATAAGCAATGTGGTTGTACTATAACTGGTGTGGTGACAATCTGCTGCAAGGCAGTGAACCATCCGCCACTCTAGCTCACTAGCAACATTCAAAAAATCCCTGAAAACCCATCTGTTTAATTGATCTGATTAACTGATCTGTTTAATTGATATGTTATTGCTTACTCATGTATTTTGAATGTGGTTTATTTCTTGTTCTGTTTTCTGGGTGTTTTTTTTTTTTTGGATTTTCGTAAATTTTTGTGTAAAGCGCTGTGGTACTTTCTATGACAGTTAGAGCGCTATATAAATGTTCAGTATTATTATTATTATTATTACTAATGTGATAAAATGTCGCATAAAAGTAGGGTGTAATGTTGCTGTCTGTGATCGATCGTGTGTGAAATTTGTCATTATAACATGCACGTGAACCATGTTGAGGACATGAGCGTGACCTGGGGAGGAGGTCAAAGGTCCTGGGGAGGAGGTCAGTGATAATTTGAGCTCTGTGATAATTACGCACACTTCCCAAAATTATTCAAAATACTCACAACTCTCCAAGGTGTTTGAGTCACACATCAAATTAAAGCCTATTTCATCATATTTCTTTTCCGTTAATTTTTTTTGGGGTTATCTAATGACTTTTGGGAGAAATTTTCATCCAACGATGATCATTCCTAAAAGCAGGCATGAAAGCCCATCGCCATTTTGAAAACGGACGCCTACGCTCCATTGCAAAATAGAGCCATTTAGGGTGTAATTTCATCCACATTACACACTAATACGAGCTTGCAGTCCTCTGCACGGCTTCCACCATTCTTGTTTTTGTTTTTGGGTTTTGTTTTGTTTTTGTTTTTTGTTTTTTACAAATCCTCAAGTTCACGGCCCTCAAAATGCTCGAATACCGGAGAATTTGAGGGCATGCAAATCGTGATTTGGCCGGCGTAGGCAATTTCGGTCCTATTTACAGGTCTGCGCCCTTACTGTCTTATCAGGGACAGTCTGCACAAGGGGAGTATGGGACCAAGACTACACGAAAATCTGCCACAAAGAATAAGCTATACCTACTTAAATTGTCGTTGACTGTTATTTTCAAGATTATTTTGCACAGAACGACAACAGAAATTAACTTACGAACCCGAGTGACCCTATGTATTCTTAAACAGTACTTACAACCAATTGAACAGAGGTGCCTGAGGTCGCTAGCGTCAAATACTGACCGGTCATGACATTTAAAAAAAAAGCCATGGGCTCGTACGTTTGCTTTGAAAATAACAATGCCCTTTTCACCGCGATCTGCGTCATTGGCTAACGGCCATCAATTAAACACAATATCACTACATAATAAACAAAAAAATAAAGATGATTCATGAGAGGGAATTAACTTGGGGTCCCATATAATTCTACGGATTTGATCATGACATATTATCTTGTGTGTTTTCCTTGTGGGGAATAGATAATGTTAGCGTAGGTTGTGTAGACGAATTCTTTTAAGGCATTGTGAACTCTGCGCGCGCAACCCTGCGAAATTAACCTCTCGTCGGAGGATTTAATAAAAAAAAAAAAAAACAATTGTCCAAAATTACAAGGAGTACAGAAGCGTAGAGGGGCCACAAGCGTGTTTTTTTTGGGGGGGGGGGTCCCTCGGTACTGCATGCAAGATTTCGTAATTTAAAATCCTTTGCACTCCCTTCCAATTACTCAGTTCTGTTCTTTTGCCGGTGGATAAATTACTTTATGACCGAAGCTTACTTCATAAGATTTTTCAGGTGGGAAATATTTCGAAAACATGTTGGGTCATAATGGAAAGTAGATACCAGTGGGAATTTGTTCACGCTGTTCGTTCCAGACATAATTACTTTATCTACGAACTCCAAATTTAATTAGAAATTAATCACAAAAATGTTTACATTAACTACAAACAAGCTGAAAATATTCAGGTGCCGCGTACTTTGACCGGATTTTTTCACAGTATTGTGTGCCGTACTCAGTATTTGAAAAGTGGAGCTTAAGGCCAAAAAAAATGTCTCCGGTTTCTGGTATGCGCGCGCGTCGCCGTAGCCATGCGCGTCGGCAAAATGAAAAGTTTTTTTTCCAATAAAAGATGATGTCTCAAAACTGCCAAACTCACTGGTTTGACTTGAATCCTGCTGCTGCACAATTTTAACGTGTTTTTAGATGGGGTCATGATCGAGAACAAGCTTTTTGTGCTGATTGCAATTTTGGTTATTTGTGCGACCATTAGGTAGCAACAGCGCCCTCTAGAGTTTCGGGGTTCTGGGCGCCAGCCGCGAGCCGACCGAACACGTCTGTATTTTTTGTACAAGTTTCCCTCCTGTTTTTTATCTTTGCAAGGTGAAGAATATGTTCTCCGGTCTAATCATAATTCCCAGCCTAAAGCTTGTTAGATTTTGCTTGGGTAATCCTTACTTTTAGGACCCCGTTCCTATATAGGAAGGGAAAGACTCACCAAAACAGTTGACTAACTGACACTCAAAATTGACATTCTGATACTTCTTGGCACATCTGAACAATTGGCAATGACACCTTCTTGAATATCAGCAGGTTTAATTTTGTGGAAAGAGGGCAGGGCTTTGATTTATGAGGGAAATTCAGGGGTAAAAGACGACGATGACAACCAGAAAACAGACTCAAAAACCAAGATGGCAAACGTGAAAGCTTGATACAATGAAAGCTCGTTGCTGATTGGCTGATAAAAAATAATAAACATCTTATTTTTTTTTTAGCAGCCAATCAGCATCGGGCTTTCATTATGTAGGGCTTTCAGACTCAAAAACCAAGATGGCAAACGTGAAAGCTCGATGCAATGAAAGCTCGTTGCTGATTGGCTGATAAAAAATAAACATCTTATTTTTTTTTTTAGCAGCCAATCAGCATCAGGCTTTCATTATGTAGGGCTTTCACTGTGTTGTGAGAACTACAACATGCATGTCTGACTGCGAAAAAGGTAGGAAAGTCACATTTTCTTTGAAAATGCTTTCAAAATTACAACTAACATGAGTTTATATGAAGAAAAAAGACTGCTTTAGCCTGCAAAAGTCACTTTGGTACTGGACAGACATCTGCAAAAGTCAGTTTTGAACAGAACTTGTAAAAAATAGAGGTGTCCTAAAAGTAAGGATTACCCCTTTATGTAACTTATGACTATCCAATTGTTACTTATCCATGATTTTTGTGAAATTCTCATTTCTGTTGGGGGCAGCCATGTTTGTTTTCATTCCAGTCTGACATGTAACGTAGGGATTAATTCTCATTGTTCGATAGTTTGAAATTTCTTGAATCCATAGTGTGGTGTAAGATCAAGTTCTCCTATGTTGTTTATGTGCAGTGGTAGCTCTTTGCATATCCCCCTTTATATACATTTTCTTGAAATTGGCTTGGATTTCTGACATGTAGTGACATGTGCCTACATATTCATTTTTTGAGTAATATTATTTTAGTCCTTGTGCATTGTACTTCATTTGATTTTTTTATTGTTAAAATTGCTTATTGCTCATTCACCCTAGGTTACGTTTCACTTGCGACTAATTGTGCTCTCAAAGTTTGGCAGTATATGTTTGGAGTCACAACAGCTTTGTAAGTCTTTTCATGTACATGTACTTTATATTGTTTGACTTGCCAACACATGTTGTTATTTTTTGGGAAATTTCTAAGCAATTATTTGTGTACTTCGTGTATACACACTTATATTTGCATGTAGATTTTATCCATTTTGGTCTGATATTCTGTCTTATAATTGTTAACTGCTATTTTATGTAAGGGAAATAATTCATATGATTCCATGCTATCCATGTCATTGTATTATTCTGTCATTTGCGCCATTTGTCACTGTAATTTCCTTATTTGATTATTTTTTCAGTTTACCATGTGTATGTCAAGGAATACATTTGAAGTCCAACCTACTCCTGCGTGCCTGGTTATCTAACTGGATAGGGGGTGTCCCACACTCCTCGAGGCCAGAACACTTTTAGTGGCCTCTCTGGACTCCCATAAATTTGCACTAAGTTTAGTCGGGCACCATTTGCAGTCATCAGCCGACATTTGAAGCAAAAAAAAAACAGGTAAAAAAAAAAAAAAAGCCGCGTCGCCGCACCACTTTTTGGGCAAGCTCCATACCAGAAACCGGAGACTTTTTTTTGGGGGGGGGGGCTAAGTATCTATGGCCATTTTGATCATGAATTTTAGTGTTTTAGTGGATACTTGGTCGTTGGGGGGGGGGAAGAAAACAGGAATTTGACTCAAACGCTAGGGTTAGGGTTAGAGGGTTAGGGGTTAGGGTTAGGGTTAGGGTTAGGGTTAGGGTTAGGGTTAGGGTTAGGGTTAGGGTATTTTTTACACGAAAAATGGCAAATGTTTATGATTACAATTGTTTTAAAAATCGGTTGCCATTGTACCCTTGGAAATCCGACACAATTTGTTATGACCCCCGATAAAAGTTAGGTAAATCACCAGATCTAAAGCCGTTAAATATAAAAGTTAAAATTAATTACAGCTGTATTATTGTTTCAGTTGTATTATTGTTTGAGTTGCACTTACTTCAGCAGACCGTGCCAATACAAGCTTGGCAAGAGATCGGATGTCAGGTGGTAGGCAGTTCTGCGCTGCTTCCCTTGCTCGATGGGGAATGTCTCGAGAGCTTCGAAGTTATAGTCGAACTCGGCCAGTATACAGGATCGACGGGCCGTGATCAGTGGGCACGAGGTGTAGCCATTGTACTACGACATACAAGAGACGACAAATATTCTACAAATAAACTACAAAAGGAGACTGACGAGGTGCACTGTAATAATTAAATGTTAAACGAAGAAATTGAGTAGAACAGGATTCGAACCGGTGACCTCTGGGGTATTATGTACGATGCCCTACCATTAACTGAGCTATCGGCTTGCTTTTTGTCAGGTTGGCAGCTTTGTTACTAACATCGTGACTTTTGGCTTGATGGCTTCTGACCAGCGGTCTTGAACAGAGACGTTGGCGAAGGGCCAAAGCTGCATGGTTTGGTCAAATTAACACTAGCCATGTCCAAATTGCAACTTCTTCGCATACCATCCATATATTTGGGCAAAGCAACACTGTGTCTGCTAAACCTGCAATGTCTTGTCCAGGCGCGGTTCTAGAGCCTAAATTTTAGGGGGGCTAGCAGGGGTTGGATCCAGACATTTTTTGCAAGTAGGCGTGCTGAAATGTAGACCGGTTTTTTTCTCCGGACACTTAGGCCTACAGAAAATCAATATGGGGGGGGGGCTCGTCTTGGAAATCGGTACTGTCTTCGTCAACGGGCACTGTCTGACCCAAAGCGGCACTGTCTTTGTCTTAATTCGCACTATCTTGATCACTTTCAAGATATTGTGAATTTGGCACTCTCTCGTCCACTGTTTTTTACCTGTTGTTTTTCTTCCAAAGGCATAGATTTATTCAAACTGGTACTTTCTCGCCCCAAACAGGCACTGTTCAATCCAAACCGGTCAAATATTGTCACTATCTCGTACAATATGACACTAACATCAAATCCGCCCCTGTTTTTGTCAAACCAACACCGTCCAGGCCAAACTGGCATCATCTCGTCCGCTGTCTTTTTTTCAAACTGGCAGTGGTTCAATACAAACCAGCACTTTATGGCCCCAAACGGGCACTCTCAAATTCAAACCGGCACTGTCTTCTGGCAAATGCCTCGGCCAAACCGTTACTGTCTTTGCCATACCGTCTTGACTGGCACTTTAGAGGGCAAAAAAGACACATTTTCAGGTCAATATGACGTGTCATTTTTGACCCGGGAAAAAAATGTCATTTTTTGACCCAGAAAACGGTTAGGCCAAATAGAACCCGCATTCTGAGTCAGTCTGACCTGGGACTTTTGAGAGTGTAAACCGGTACTGCCTTCGTAGTGAGGTACATTAGTTACAAAAATGCTAAGGATCGTTACACAGTGGACAAAAGCACCATTTTTTCACCAAAGCATCTCCATGGTATACCTTTTCGAAAAAAAGACGGACGCAAAATATTGGATGATGGAAAGGGCATGTATGACGTCATTATGACGTCATCAGCTAATTATTACATGAAAAAATATAAATTAATAATAATCTTCAGAACTGCAAGCGTCTCAACAACAAATTTGGTATCAAATTAAAGGGGACAACAAGATCTTTCATTTGAGTGGTATGTCATTGGGATGGAATATAGTTGAGGGTGATTTTGTGGGTCAAAAAACCTTTTTGGTCAAAATGCCTGATTTTTCGGCTAAAATCATGGATTTTGGGTAGTCACTTTGACACCTTGTTTTAACATGCAAACAGTATGTGGTATTGTGAGATGTTGGTTTTAAGTCAGAGAGAAAGGCTCAAATTCTATGTCAAAAGAGTTTTTGTAATTGATTATTAGTATCTTACTGTTAAAACTTGTTCCAAAGATAAGCGGAAAAGTGAGGTACCTTAGTGATAAAATCGTGACACGGGTGGACAAAAGCACCATTTTCACACCAAAGTATCTCCATTGTTTACCTTTTCGAAAACAAGGTGGATACAAAAATTGGATGATTGGAAGGGCCATTGATTACATCATTATGACGTCATCGGCTAATTATTACACACTTATACATTAAAATTGAGATATTAGTTAGGAATAAGCCATGGATCGTTTTTTTACATTAATATACGTTTCTGAGATCAAGGAAATCAGTGCAGTTGCCAATTTTGTTCTTAGTTCTTTAAAAGATTTAAATACAAATAGTTTTATAAAATGAGGGATGTTTTCTAATTTAATGTATTAAATTAAGCATGTATGTACATGTACAATTGACCCTCGCTCCTATCCCGTGTTGTGATAAATGATTCGTTAAAATGCAATGTCTTACGTCATGATTATCTCATAAATGTTACCTCAGGAATGATGCCACGAGGCATTATTTTCCAAAAAAGTTTCTACTGTCCCTTCGGCTCCGTATTCTACTTACTGTACATCAACTGGCAATGCATTTATTGCCCTAAACCCTTCAACATTAGCCAGGAATTGAGCATATACTTCTCCGGCGTTACAATTTAAACCTTTTTGCGGACAACGTAGTTTTTCTGGTGTAGTTTGCATGCTGATAATGCAAGCAGTCCAATCCATGATGACTGTCCTGAAATCAGTTCACATAAGCAATAAAAAGGTAGAATGTTCAAACCAATTATACGTTCCAATGTTGCAAAATAATACGTTTGTGGCAGTTTGTAAACTTGCAAAGGTATATTTTACGCAAGATGAATTATATCTACAATTTCTATAAAGACTTCTGTTCATTTTTACCAAAATCTCTAATAATTTATAAACAAGACTACAGATGAAGCTTTTTTAAAGATTATTTATTTGCACGATCTCAGTCGCAATCCAGCTTTGTGGAAACAAGAAAGGATAAACTACTCACACAGCGGACCTTCAGAGATGCTCTGCTCGTGTCACACAGAAGACGATGTCTGATGGATACTTCAATATGATAGACGGTCCATCAACGACAAGGATGGTGCATTCAATCGAGAAACACACTTGTGCTTGTGCATCATGGATAATTGTTTGTCTTTTTCACGTCCCAAACTAAAAACCTTTACAAACTGCAGGACATGACTTGCTGCACTGGTATTATGTTTGTAATGGTTACAGCCCGATAGTACGAAGGTTCTCTAGTCCGAAGGGTCATTAGTCCAAAGTTTGTTAGTCCGAAGGTTCAATAGTCCGAAGGTTCGATAATCCGAAGGTTCGATAGTCCGAAGGTCCCATTAGTCCGAAAATAGAATACGGTTAATTAATCCGAAGGTTCGATAGTCCGAATATACGATAGGGTTCGATAGTCCGAATTGAATAAAAGGTTCGATAGTCCGAGTTGAGAATAAGGTTCGATTGTCCGAATGGGCAATACGGTTCGTCAGTATGACTCGTCGGACTATCGGACCTTACTGTTGATTCGGACTATCGGACCTTATTGTCGATTCGGACTGTTATAACAGGCCTTCGGACTGTACGTTCCATGACATGAACTGTACGTTCTGTAAGTACACGCACTCATGAATAAAACATGTGCAAACATGGCGGCCCGCATGGTGAACCCCAAATGGTGAGTCTCCGCAATCTTGTCAATTCTTATCAACCTTAAACCAGTAACCTAACACGGACTATCGGACCTTACTGTCGATTCGGACCATCGGACCATCATAGAGTCTTTTCGGACTATCGAACCTTATTGTCAATTCGGACTATCGAACCTTTGGACTATTGAACCTTATTTTCAACTTTTGCCAGGGGGTGCTGGAATTTCTAAAGGACGGACAAAATTAATGCGAACGCGGAGCGCAAAGCCCTTACGGCGTGGCTTAAAGGGCCCCTAAAAGTTTTGGAATATGGATGCTCTGTGGTGCAATATGAGGCGATTCCTAGCCACTTTCATATGACTTTTTTAGCAAACGTTTTTTGAGATTATAAAGACAATTTATTTCACTTTTTTGTTTAGAATATACTGTTGCTCTTATAACGTTTCTACTGTACTGAAAAGTCGAAAACCCTGTATTTTATCTCCATTCTTTGTTCCATTTAATTCTTGACAAATAATTGTATCATTATGCATGACATCGCATGTAAATATTATTGTTGCTAGGCTGCTTTCTTACATTTAGTAAATTCCGTCGTGTATGTTTTGTTTTATTTTCCGAGCCCTTACGGCGTGGGGCCACAGGGCCAGGGGCCTGCTTTAAGGCCCCTGAAAATGTTGGATTCTGGATGCACTGTGATGAAATATACTGAAGTATATACTTAAACTTATAAAACCCGAAAGGGTGTTTTTTTGGTTCAAGTTAAAACAAAATGGTTCCACTGGAAGCGGGTGAATTTCTGTTCATAAAAATATTCACATAGGCCTAAACGATGTAGCTCTTGATATATTTGCAGTGTTATTTGTTTGTTACAGGGAATGGCAAATATAAAAGACTAACAGACCAAATTTATCTTTATGTTTATGATCGGTAGGTGGCAAGTTTGGGGCTAGGCAAGGATTTATCGGTCTACTGAGTTTTTATGAGAAAAAAACTTGCAAAGGGTAACACATGAATAGCTTTTTTATTAAAACGAAACTACACTGGAACTAGTTTCAATGGAAGCCCGTCCCACTCCTATTAGGTTGGGATGTGTGTGAACCTTGATATTTGTTAATGTTGAGTACAGAATGCTAGCAACGTCAATGAAACTTTTAAATGAAAAGAAAAACCTTCAGGGGAAAGGTATGAACTTTGCCCCTATTGAAAGATCGAATGAAAAAAATCGTGGCAAGCAGAATCAACTTTGCCACCATTGTCATGGCCGAGGTTATTTTTTTCGGGTCAAAGCTTCCATAATGGCGGAAATATCATAAACATGTCATGATTTTAGATACATTGAGAGAAATATCGATTCTGCACTGCCTGAAGATTTAGAAAATACCTCCTCCTGATATTTTACAGTGTTACTTTGTGCTAGACGTTCGAAGCGCCGCGACTTTTTTAGCAAACGGGTTTTTTTGAGATTATAAAGACAATTTATTTCCCTTTTTTTTTTAGAATATACTGTTGCTCTTATAACGTTTCTACTGTACTGAAAAGTCGAAAACCCTGTATTTTTATCTTCATTCTTTGTTCCATTTAATTCTTGACAAAGAATTGTATCATTATGCATGACATCGCATGTAAATATTATTGTTGCTAGGCTGCTTTCTTACATTTAGTAAATTCCGTCGTGTATGTTTTGTTTTATTTTCCGAGGCCCTTACGGCGTGGGGCCACAGGGCCAGGGGCCTGCTTTAAGGCCCCTGAAAATGTCGGATTCTGGATGCACTGTGATGAAATATACTGAAGTATATACTTAAACTTATAAAACCCGAAAGGGTGTTTTTTGGTTCAAGTTAAAACAAAATGGTTCCACTGGAAGCGGGTGAATTTCTGTTCATAAAAATATTCACATAGGCCTAAACGATGTAGCTCTTAATATATTTGCAGTGTTATTTGTTTGTTACAGGGAATGGCAAATGTAAAAGACCAACAAACAAAATGCATCTTTATGTTTATGATCGGTAGGCGGCAAGTTTGGGGCTAGGCAAGGATTTATCGGTCTACTGAGTTTTTATGAGAAAAAAAACTTGCAAAGGGTAACACATGAATAGCTTTTTTATTAAAACGAAACTACACTGGAACTAGTTTCAATGGAAGCCCGTCCCACTCCTATTAGGTTGGGATGTGTGTGAACCTTGATATTTGTTAATGTTGAGTACAGAATGCTAGCAACGTCAATGAAACTTTTAAATGAAAAGAAAAACCTTCAGGGGAAAGGTATGAACTTTGCCCCTATTGAAAGATCGAATGAAAAAAATTGTGGCTAGCATAATCAACTTTGCCACCATTGTCATGGCCGAGGTTATTTTTTTCATGATTTTAGATACATTGAGAGAAATATCGATTCTGCACTGCCTGAAAATTTAGAAAATACCTCCTCCTGATATTTTACAGTGTTACTTTGTGCTAGACGTTCGAAGCGCCGCGCTTAGCCGCGGCAAAACTAGAAACGAACAAAACGAAGGAGATATTTTTAGAGCAAGCATAATGTATAGCGCAGCGGCGCAATTTCAACGTCGTAGAACACTGCTGGCTGGAACACATTTTTGCCCGGGAGTATATAGGGGGTGCTGAAGCATATTTCAGCACCCCCCGTTCCCGCGGGCTTGTTATTTTCGTTTCGGACTATTGAACCTTCGGACTGATTAACCTTATTCTAAATTCGGACTATCGAACCTTCGGATAAATATACCTTCAGACTGATGAACCTTCGGATTAATGAACCTTCCGACTATTGCATCAAATGTTCGGATTAACGAACCTTATTTCATTTTCGGACTAACGAACCCCCCTTATGGAAACTTTGTGCATTTGAACTATCGAACCTTCGGACTAAAGAACCTTCGGACTATTGGACCTTCGGACTATCGGGCGGTCCCCGTTTGTAATACATTGTTAAAAGACGTACCATCACCATTTCCGGCCACTTTGTTAATCTATTTCAGGTTACCACGTTCCTTTCTGTCTGGCTCCTAACCCATACCTCATTACCCGTAATATACAACACATATAAGAATGTTACGTCTTCCAGCTATAGTAAATGGTCAAAACAAATGGATGTGGTAAAGACCAAATTCAAGGAGCCGCACAATTTCACACAATTTATTTTCTGCGTGACAAATACCGTCATTGTAGCACTTTTGTCCGTAATCAAAAATGCTTAGATTTTTCAAGAAAATTTGAAAATAGTGACATCACTGCAACAGCAAAAAAGCTTGTTGTTACTTAAATGTCACTGATTATATCACTCTTCAATTCCCTGACCCTCAAAATGTCAAGTTAATTACTTGGAATCTCATCACAAAGCTTAAGACCGTATTTTCTACAATTACTTACAGTGCGAGCTCGGTAGTATATTGTGACGTCACTATTACGTCATAAAGTACCCTTCCTGTCATCTGATTTTTTGCATCCTCCCCTATTTTTAATCGTAACACATTGGCAAAGCTTTGGTGAAAAAAATGGTGCTTTTAAATACCATGTAACGATCCTTAGCATTTTTGTTACTAATGTAGCTCGCTATAAGATGCCTCACTTTTCCGCTTATCTTTGGAACAAGTTTAAACATATTTATGATACTAATAATCAATTACAAAAACTCTTTTGGCATAGAATTTGAACTTTTCTTTCGAACTTAAAAACATCTCACAATACCACATACTGTTTGCATGTTTAAACAAAGTGTCAATGTGACTACCCAAAATCCATGATTTTAGCCTAAAAAACATGTCTCTTGACCAAAAAAGGTTTTTTTGACCCACATAATCACCCTTAACTATATTTCATGCCCATGACATACCACTCATATGAAAGAGCTTGCTGTCCCCTTTAATTTGATACCACATTTGTTGCTGTAAAGCTTGTAGTTCTGAAGATTATTATCAATTTATATTTTTTTCATGTAATAATTAGCTGATGACGTCATAATGACGTCATACATGCCCTTCCCATCATCAAATTTTTTGCGTCCGTCTTTTTTTCGAAAAGGTATACCATGGAGATGCTTTGGTGAAAAAATTGTGCTTTTGTCCACTGTGTCACGATTTTTTCAGTAAGGTACCTCACTATCGTAAATCCGACACTGTCATGGACTAACCCTTTACTTAATACCTACAGAAATCTAGAACAAAACGTCAAATATGTAAGATTTCTTCTTACCTTTCCATCTGGGGTAAGACCATTGATGACAGCATTTATTGTTCTTAGCAAGATTCCCGATTGGACAGCTGCAGGAAAAGCAGATAATCACACACGAATTAGCACAAACAAAACGCCAGGTAATGCGCATTTTGGAAAGAGAAAGAACCTCTCTGATTCTCTCCTTTTTTTAAGTAAAGGAATGGGAGTCTGTCGGTTTTCTTGGGGGTTGTACTCCGTTCAGAAGTGAAGTACCCACTCAGTGATGAAAATTACCAACACAACTGACACCGAACGAAATCATGAGCGTCATCGCTGCCATGCCACGCGCCAACGCATGGGTGCGCGTTTATCTCACTATATTGTTGATGTACGTGGCTTACGCCTAGCCTGCGCACTTGCAGCAACGTGTGAACGCCTCTTGTCAAACGCTGGTCAAAACGCCATCACAAATCCCCTTAGTCCTGGCTCTCTGTTGTGTTTTGCAATGCTTGGTTGGCAAACTGCACATTTTGCCAACCACGGGTTGCAAAACTATGGAAGGTCAAACACGGCAAAAATGAAGATGAGTTATATTATTACAGATAAGGCCCCCCCAAAAAAATATTCGGTCTCTGGTCAGACCAAAGTTCCGGAATTGACGCGGCCACGCGGCTTTTTTTTTTTTTTTTGCTTTTTTTCTTTTTTTCTTCAAGCTTGGATTGTACAGACAAGGTGGGTACTATTTTGCTTTTTTGGTGTCCTCGTGTACATTGGTGTCCTCCATAATTTGCCTTGGTGCTTTCGATCATTTGCCTTGGTGCAATTTCCCATTCCTTGGTGCTCTTTGGTAAAAAAAATTGAGGAGGTGCGGAAATAGAGGGCGCTGTTGGAGCTACCGCGGAACATTTTGGAAAAAAAAAGATCGACGCGCATGATTAAAATCGACGCGCGCGCTGACCAGAGACCGACTTATTTTTTTATTGGCCTAACCAAAATAGTATTTGATTGTTGGACATACAACATTGTCAACAAAGCTACAACATAACTCCTAAAGACGCCTTATACTATGTATTGAGGGCGTTATGGGGACTTTTTGTAGAAATATGTTGCCAACCACGGCTTTAATTTATGCCCTTGCGGCAGCCCATGTAAAATGGAGCCAATGTTTACAAACAAAAGAAAGGTCTACACGGTTCCTAATAGTCGACCAAAGTAGTCCAGCCATCCTTCGTTCTGGCGAAGCCTTAGTCAAACTATGGTTTCATATATAGTCCTCGCTCGAATCTGCACCAGGGGAGATACAGGTACCGTATGGACTGATCATATATTGTACTATGAAAACCTTTGAAAACTCTGAATATAGCCAATGAACAGTATTCTTACACACGGCTGCAGCGGTTCGGATGGTTGGGAAGTCAGTGCAGTCACCGATACCAAACACGTTGGGATACTTGGTGTGTTGTCCCGTTTCCTTGTTGACACTAAGATACCCTGCTGGTCCAGCGAGGGGGCTTGCCTTCAGGATATCAGGTGCGCCCATTGGAGGACTCACATGCAGCATTTCGTACTTAAGAATTAACAGGTAAGAATAAAATCAAATTAGATTTTGCCCTTCACCGACGTGAAAGTTGGAAAAAAATCACTTTCCAACTTTCACTCGGGAGGTAACACACTGAATATTCAGTGTTTATACGTCGGTGAAGGGCAAAACCTAATTTGATTTACATCACCCCCGATGCAAAAATCCCCAAAAAATCACATCTTAGCCCCCCCCCCCCCCCACCACCACCAAAAACAACCTCCGGTTTCTGGTCTGCGCGCGCGTCGCCGTGCACGTCGGAAAATGAAAAAAATTAAATTCAATGTAAGATGATGTCTCAAAACCGCCAAACTCACTGGTTTGACTGGAATCCTGCTACTGCACAATTTTAACGTGTTTTTAGATGGGGTTACGATCGAATATAAGCTTTATGTGGCCTCTCTGGGCTCCCATATATTTTGCACTGCATTTAGTCGGGCACCATTTGCAGTCATCAGCCGACATTTGAAGAAGAAAAAAATAAAAAATAAATAAAAAGGTCGCGTCGCCGCACCGCTTTTGGGGCAAGCTCTAACATACCAGAAACCGGAGACTTTTTTTTGGCCTGATGAATAGGTAAAAAGTTCATGGATAGAGCAGTAAGGACAGTAATGATGAAGTGCCTACATTTTTTTGTGTCGCTTATATTATAGGTGTTCTTTTGTTCGGTGACTGTTCGTTCCGACACCCGTATGTTCCGACACCTCTCTGTTCCGGTAAGGGTTAGGGTGTGTATGTGTCGGAGCATAGGCCTATACCCTTTTGTGCTGTAGAGGGTTCATTTCATCGAGCAACAAAGTAAAAATATTGCTTACTGTGCGATAAACATGATTCAGCTTGGAGCCATTTAAAGCAATGTACACTGCATGAAAATTTGCCTGGTGCCCTTTTTTGCTATGCCAACTTTGTTGTGCTTAGCAAAGTTCTGTGCTATAAGCATACTGCGAAAAACCGCGGTATACAAAGGCCTATACATAGTGGTGTAAAAAGATGGCAACCCACTTTTGACAGGAACTTTAACCAACTGGGTTTTTTTTATAGTAGTGAAGTATAGCTCTTCAACCAAACATGGTGATTGTTTTTATTAAATAATCGCAAGAATAGTGTTATTATGCTAATTTGAATACAAATTACCAAAATCACTATTGTCCACGTGTAAGTCCAGTTCCGGAGCTCAGTCAAGCGGATGGGCTAAAGCCGTCCGTGGACAAACAGTTTTAGCACAAGACCTTTTTAAACTACCATATCTCAGAAACAAAATTATGCATTTTGCAATCTTTTTCCGTCACTCATGTTTCGAGATCATTTTTTTTTCAATAATATTATGTTGAATTTGTGAAATATGCTCAACAAGTAGGTGAACACTCACAGGCACAGTAATCATCTCCATGGGTTCAGTGTCCAGCTTTGCAATGACCACTTCTTTGCTCT
Source organism: Patiria pectinifera (assembly GCA_029964075.1). Lineage (NCBI taxonomy): Eukaryota > Metazoa > Echinodermata > Asteroidea > Valvatida > Asterinidae > Patiria > Patiria pectinifera. The sequence continues at coordinate 15,317,123 of CM057143.1, read as the reverse complement.
CTGGTTTGACCTCCACCAGATTGTGTCGAAGATTGACCTGAATGCCTCGCTCTTTGCAGACTCCCATCAAGATGGCGGCGTACTTGGGTGCGCTGAATATGACAGGCAGTGGCGAATAATACCTGATGCTGGCCTTGTCAAGCATATTATTCTGTCACAAAAAAGGGATCATCATTACTTTATCGTCTTCACATGGCTACCGGTGTTGTATTCGAGTATGTTTCCATGAGAACGAGAACGAATTCTTTCCCATGAGTATGAGTATGAGTGTTACTTCGAGTACAGGGCATTTTTTCCATGAATACGAGCAGGAGTATACGAAACATTGGGTTGTTGTTTTTTGCGAGTACGAGTATACGTTTCCATGAGCACGAGCACATTTCGATTGGTACAAAATGTTTCTAAAGGCTTTTTGGCTGTCAGTTTAGGAATAAATGTAATACCCATCAAAAAAAATCTTTTCGTACATATACATCTAATACTTATCCAAAATTCTAGCTGGATAACATTTTCAGGAGTACGAAGATTACTTTACCACTAGTGCGAATACAAGTGTGAGTACAGGTTCGAGTACGAATACAAAGAAAGGACGCGTACGAGAACGAGTACGCAATACAACAACACTGATTAAAGAAACTTCTTTTAATATTTGCAAATCAAAATTTTCGTCATATTTGCCAAACCATATCTAATCTGACTATCTTTTGATAAGGCAGTCAGGCCCGGATTAAGTGTTTTGTAGGCCCTATAGTCACCAGAGTTCCGAAGAATGGAGAAGGACGGGGAAAGGAAGAGGGAATAAGAACAAAGTGGAGAATGTAAATAATAAACACCGCTGCTTAAAACTCCGCAAAGCTAAAATCAGGTTCTGAAACCCATGGCAACAGATTGTACATTATGTCATGTCGGCACAAGCTGCCGCGCGAAGTCGCTTCATATACGGGGGTTGACAGCTACGTGCAAAACACAAGAACGTGCACGCTCGCACAGTTACGAATTGAGCTGATTCTTATTAGTGACGACTCAAAATTAGGAGGGCATATTTCGATAGAGAGTCAAGCTACAATTTTGATATTTGCGCCACAGAGCATCTGCAATCCAAAAATTTCCCAGGGCTCTTAAGCATCCCCGGACCCCACGCCCTCAGGGCTTCACGCTTGCATATAAAAAAAAATCCACTATAGGATTTAAAGATCCCCCCTTTGCAGTCTGGGATCAGGGAACAGGCCTGAACAAGGTATGCGCAAAGGTACTGAGCTTATACATGCAGTTTTGCGACAATGAAATAAAATAATTATTATCCGGTTTGAATTTTGTATTTTCGAGCAATTTTAAAAATTAATTTCGAACGATGACCAAAATCATAAAATTCGGGCGATTCACAATGCAGAGCGCCACCAAGATTTTGCCATGGACAGTCAGTTTTTCAAATTACGGTCGACAAAACAAGGCCCATTTGAATGAGTGTCATTAAACAACTTTAGCTAATTGGCTTTAAATTTGGGTACAGCGTTCTGCCGCCTTACTAAAAACACCATATTGATACAAAGAAAAGAAAAAGGCAAATTTATACTCGAATCATACGCTTACGAAAACTATACCGGAAAAAAAAACATTTCAATGTCCCGCGCTGCGAATTTGTCAACCATCTCCCACAATGCGCTGGGAAAAATGAACTCTCCGTAGCAAACTCAAGATGGCACATGAAACGCCCGAATTGCCCGGCCGTGGACATTTGAAAAGGGGGGGGGGGGGCTGGACACCAATTTATAATGGGACGCTCTTTATCAAGTATGTATACTCACGCTTACATTTTAAAAAGCTTTTGTTCTTTGTTTCTCCACTTTCTAGTGCTATTGAATACATTTTAGTTGCTGGGACGTTCGGAAAATACCTCAAAATCCTCATTTTTTTCTCATCACCAAAAAAGCGGGGGACTATTCAATATCCATCCCCGAGGTCAAAAAGTGTGGGGGTATATACCCCACCCCACCCCCTGCCCGAGAATTACGCCCCTGGTGACGGCGCACGGAGTCAACGAGCCTGCCACTCGCATGGTCTTTTTTCCGTTTTAACACAAGATCATCATTTAAACATCTTTTTCGAGTTTGGATTCATTAAATCAGCTGTTCTGAGCCATAGAATCAAATGTAGGCTACATATTTTAATTCTGGGGGGAAAATCCTTGGGGAACGACATCAATCCCCCCTTTCCCCACCGATAGACGCCCATGGTTGGCACCGTGTTTCAGAACGACAGACTTTACAAATAGGGCCAATGCATACATGCTGTACAGCGTCAGTTGGTGAAATCGAAAATTCTGAGAAAGAGACCCTGAAACCTTTTTAAAAAACTTTTCTCTGCGCGTGTGGGTGTGTGTGAGTAGGCCTATGTGTTTTATGGCACACTGCGGTATTTTCGTAGGCCCACCCCCAAGTTTTCGTAGTCCCAAATTTTCCGTAGGCCCCCAAATTTTCCGTAGGCCCTAGGCACAGTGCCTACGGTGCCTATTGGGTAATTCGGGCCTGAAGGCAGTATAAGAAAGAAAAAGCCTTCGTTCAACATAATATGCTGCTATGATTATTGTTTTCTGGAGGGGGAGAAAAGGTCTAATTTGCCAGGAGATCAGTGACAACTCAATTTAAAAAAAAATGGAGGGGTGGGGGCTGACAGTGACGCTATATGGGGCAATGTTCAAAAAACTGTGTAACCTACCATAGATTAAATGCACTATATGGGCCTACACAAAATAAAGAGCACTTTCTGAGGGCACTAGGGCCATGCATCATCTACTTTTCTTACCGCTTAATTGAGCGGATATGTTTAATTTAGGGCCAGTCCATTTTCTATAGTACGGGTAATGCATGTTCCCTTATTGAAAACCCCGACTGTGACGCAAACGACAGCTGTTCAATATTATTTTAAAATAATTACACGAAATATTATGAAGAAAACCAAAAGCCAAATGAGTGTGGCTAATATCTCCGTGATCGTGCACATACACCCATCAAATGTTGTAACCCCCAGTCGATTCTACATGTATTTGTATTGGTTCGATTCCCGCGACTGTAAGTGATTTGCATTTCAAACGGTCATGAAAACTTGAACTGGTGCAGCCTAGTTCAATACAAGCACTATCAATCGTGTGAATGACTGCCTGCATATTGCTTTTGTGTGGCAATACAAAGGGTCTGTCTGACCCGGCTGACTTGTTTTTTATAGAGCCATGAACAAGTTTATAGATTATTATTGCACATTATGAGTTCGCTTTGCCAGTGACATGAATTCACACACAACAATTTACCCGCTTGAAGTAGTCCTCCGCTAAATACATGATCTTCTGGGGAGCCCCCGCGCACTTGACCGGAGTGTTGGGGAAAGTGAATATGGCGTTTCCACTCTTGAAATTCTGTATGGCCGTGAATGTCTTGCCAACAGTCTCGTAGGTGTAGTTGCTACAAACCATGGGATCATTCTCTAGAGCCTCTGGTAGACCTTTTATCTGCATTTTAAAACAAAAATGGTGTTGTTAGTTATACCTCTCCTGCAGTGTCCACATCATCATGGGAGCCGGGAAGAAAATAATGTTAGATTATGTGCTGAACAAATCAGCTACGTGAGAAAAATGAATCAGGCAGCCGTGGTCATAATGTGTGTTGGTAGACTGGTTTTTGTTTTTGCATGCTTATACCAAACCTTTTCTAAACTCATCAATTAATTTGGCTGTGAATATTGCTCTTTATTTAAATCGAGTGTCAGAGTTGAATTTACTAAATACTGACACTAGTACCTGATCAAAGTTGATTTGAACTCCCATGGCCATCACCAGGTACTTGTACTGCAATACTCGCCCTCCTGATGTCTTGACGCTGTTATTTTCCGGATCGAATTCGACAGCCTTTTCCTTGACCCAGTCGCACGCTTTGGGCATGAAATCCTTCATTGGTTTGCAGGATTCTTCTTTTTTCCTGAGGCCTCCTCCCACCAGCGTCCATAGGGGCTGGTAGTAATGTACCTTCGATAAACATTAACATTTGGACCGCTCATATACCATCTACTTAAAGGATCGACAGGTTTTCACTCATTAAAAACAAGACATAATATCACAAGATGATACACAGGGTGAGTTACAAAAAAACACCAAAAGTGGCAGGACAAATTTGTGAATAAAGTTTTGCCTGTAGCACTTTCAAAATCTAGGATATGAAAGCCCATTCATTAAGCGTTCTTTTAGTACAGGAATCATTGGGCATTTTGAACACAAACACCATTTAAAAGTTCCGTCCAAGGATCACACAAAGTAAGTGTTCTTTCAGCGAAACCTTGCTCAAACCGAAGAAAGGACTGATATCAATAAAGGAAGTGGTATCGTTTGGAAGAAAACAAAACGTGTAGGTGAAGGTACATCCTAACATAGTGTGCAATAGGCTTCGACTTCTGGATATTTTAGGCACTGCTGTCGCGGAGGAGCTGTCGCGGAGGACTCAAGGTTCAATATACAGTGTGCTTAAAAACATGCAAACAAAATATAACGGAATGCCAGACTGGGAATGTGTAACCAAAGTAGATAGTATAGGTATTGCTTGTAAAAGATACGCCTGTCCACTTTAAGATGAGGCACGCAGGCACCCAACGTCCAAATCTGATAATGTTTGACAGAGGTATGAGTAATTTTCCAAGAGAGGTCAAATTGACCACGGGACCAAGTTTTGAATTTTAGGCATTGGGACAAAGGTGGCCTTATTGCCTCTGTGTGGACATTTGCCTGGCCAACAAAAATGTGTTAAGCGAGTAAACACAATTCTAAACACTTTCTTCCTATCACCTCATGCTAAAAATGATTAGCATGTAGGCATAGACATGCTTACAAGCTGATAGCGAGAAAGAAATTGTGTATGTTTACTCGCTAAACACATTTTTTTTTTTTTGGTCGGCCAGGCAATTATCCATTACACAGAGGCAATTATAGGCTACCTTGGTCCCTATAATGCCTAAAAATTAAAAACTGAGTCCCATGGTCAGTTTGACCTCTCTTGGAAAATTACTCATAACTAAGTCAACAATTATCAGATTTGGACGGTTGATGTCTCATATTACAGTGTAAAAGCGTTTCTTTCAAACCATACCTATATTATTTTTGTTGGTTACATATTCTACGTCTGGCATTCCGTTACACTTTGTTTCCATTTTTTTTATACACACTGTCGTTCCGTATTTTTTGCTAGGATTGGAAATGGATACTGGCATTTGATAAATGGCCTTGTGATCTGCTTTATTTATAGTTAATGGACTGCACCGGACGTGAAAAAGAAACTATACAACCAACTAAGTTGAAATGGAAAATTTGATGTCTTACATCGCTTGGTTCGATGACTGCAACCTGTCCCTTGCCGTGTTTACGAGACAGACTACTGGCCATAGCCAGACCACCCGACCCACCGCCGACCACCACAAACTTGTACATGCTGGGTGATGGTGTACTGCCCTCTGTAGATGCAAGTCTTGCATGACAACTTGAAGTTGCGGGTGCGACATGACGAGAGAGTATCCATGGCAACGCCTTGAATGACTTCAGATGATGGGCAACATTGCCGATGGCCATCATTTCCTCCCTGTAACGTTGCAGACCCAGTAAATAAAGTGTCATAGTCCCCAGTGATACATTATGTACCCGCTTCAGAAATCAGGAAAAATACTTACAACTCATCGAGGTGTTCGAGACAAACATCAAATTAAAGCTTATTTCATCATCTTTCATTTCCTATTCATTTTTACGAGGTAATCCATCCTATGGCGCTGGGGAGAAATTTCAATCCAAAGATGATCACCCCGCAAAGAAGTCTTGCTGCCCATCGCGATTTTGAAAAAAATCTTGCCTTTTACTGCACTGAAAAAAAGAGACATTTTAGGACCAAATTTCTGTTCTCGGCTTCCACCCTTCTTTTTTACAACCCTCAAAGTTCATGGCCCGCAAATGCTCTAATACCAGAGAATTTGAGGGCGAGTAAATTGTGCCGCGCAGTAGGCAATTGTGGCCCATTTACTGCCCTGCAACCGTAAACCCGCATATCGGCAATCGGAACTTGAACTGTTTCCGCTTTAGATTCAACAGTCTGCGTATACAAGAACATGGTTGCGATTTAATTGTTCTTTTATTGCATACGCCAACTTGAACTTGATATTAGGTCTAGGAAAGCTCTACATACATATAGGTCTAGATTTAAAAGCATATGATAAGGTCCACGATCAGCGATTAATGGAATTATTATGAAAGTCACTATATACCCTTTTGCTGTCAGAGCTATAGAGATTAGAAATATACCCCGTGTTTTAACTGTTTTCTCACCACGCGCGCTCGGCAAATTTTCAGTTGGGCGAACACTTGCCCTCCCTGACCAAGCCCCGGCCTGCAGCCCCTTACTTATACCACAGGGCCCAATTCCGTCGGGTTTGCCTTTATATCAGAACCAAATTCAGAGCGGGACAAAATCGTAATCATGCATGTCATGCATGACCGACAATGGCGGAGACTATTTTGTACCGTGAAAAGACATATGTCTTTTCACCACGCGTACTGGTGGATTTTATATAACTAGTACATGCAGAAAGTAAAATGCTACGCACGATCTCTTTTACAAATGCGAAAAAAATACACAGCAGAGAAAAACAGGATGTTCAATACGCGTTGATGGATTTAGGTATAGTTTGACTTACCAGGATTTCGTCAGAAAATTCGGTATTTATTAGACTGACTGTGCATATGACATGCAACTGTTTACTGCACTGTTGGAATACTGAGGCAAGCCATTCAAGTTACTGTAGAAATGTTCAAGGCCAGGTCAGACCCTGGATGACATTGTTAGTGCTATATATAGTGCTAGTGGGGCGCTATATATACCAATGCCAAGCGCAATGCCTCACGCACGCATGCGCTAGATGCCCAGGGCAGTAATGCCATCTAATCATAACGACTGCAAACGCACGTGTGATAGGAATCAAAGTAGCCACACTTAAAATGATAATGCGGGGACTTTGACGTCAACTCAAAATGATACTCTACAATTTACATTAACAATAACATTTGATAAAAACGCGCAAAATCCATCACTAACATTGCGAGAATATGATAATCATGTTTTGTTTGTAAATAGTAAATACGAAGCATTAGGCTATATAATGAGGTAACACATGGCATGTTGCCAGACAATATGTTCACATGTGCGGTTGTTTTTCTCGCCACTTACCCTTGCGCACAAAGGCATCACGTGATATTTATTATTTTTTGAGTAGAGCAGTACGTTCCAACTATAGCAACTCTATACATGGAAGGCGCATTTACGATATAGCAGACACAATAGGAGGGCGCTGTTTGGTTAGGGTAAATATAAATGCATGGTTACCCAAATCAAACAGTGCGCCCTCCCATTGTGTCTGCCATATCTCAAATAGGCGATTGGATCATTTTGCATGTTCAAAATATATAGTCTTGCACACGAAAATTAGGAACAGAATAGTCTGGCGCTTGGCAATGCTTCTTCATTGTTTGTGTTTTATGCGGTATACGTCCAGGGTACATGGAAACAATTATTGGCGCAAGATCGGACAACAAAAGATTTTTCAAAGTTGTAATTTTTGCCATCTAATATACAGTATTACATTAAATTATAATAATAAGCAAAATGGAAAAGGATATTGGACGTGATCATTCACAACGATTAACGTTAAAACACGTATACACGTTGGAAATAAAATCACAAAGTGCAGGATCGAATCAGAATGCAGGTGTGACAGGTAATTCTGTCCACCCTGGTAAATGTGTCCCCCGGACACATTTACCGGCCCGTGACCCGGTAAATGTGCCCGGGGGACACTTTACCTAGGTAGATTTGTCCCCCTCCAGGTAAAAATTTCCCTGCCCAACAATGAAAGTGTCCCCCTGGTAAATGTGTCCCCATGCAGTATATACTGAGAGCAGCAGCGGGTCGCGCGCGCCAGTACATGCTGCAAGATATGTGGCAGTGATTATCACAATGTATACATATGCGTCTCCATCTACAATGGAAATTCATCCAATAGGAAATTTCGTAACGCGCTATGATGGGAACACAGACCAATCCAAGTAGGCGTTGTATCAATAAGACGAGGGCCTTGCATCGCCGCTCGGGCCGAGCGGCGATGCATGGCGATGGCCCTCTGTAATCACGATAGATTTCACCGTACTCCAAATTGAAACATTGTGTTCACATAATCATCTCATAGACCAAATTAAATATTTTTATATTCATGAAGGGCAGACTAAAAGTCCAAAATGTATACCTTATAGAGTGAATTCATAAAAACAACAAAGAGAATTAACTGGTTTCCGGGTTTCAAAAGAGGGGGACCAAAAAACCTGGGGGACAGAATTACCTGGAGGGGGACAGAATTAACGGGCCGGTGAGGACACTTTTACCTAGGTAATTCTGTCCCCCCGGACAGTTTTACCGGGGAACAGAATTACCTTCCACACAGGAACCTAGTTTTCTACCACGGTCTACTATACTGACTCGATGTTGAAAGTGTAGACCCTGGGAACGCGGTTGAGTCACACATGGCACTTTGGCAGACAATGGGTGCGCATGGTTGTTTATTTATTCATCCTTGTTCGTCAAAAAAACATAACACGCATGCGCACAAAAATCGGGTAATAATGTAACTTATGTCACGTGATTGTAGCTATTTTCTGTCTTATTCTGAAGTCATGTTATATGTATAATAGGGTGACGTCTGATCTAAATGCAATTTTGAGAATAAGCTACCATGTGTTCTGTCTTTCCTCGAACTTTTTTTTTTGGAGGGGGGCGCAATTTGCAGGTCAGTTCTCAGCTAATTTACGCTTCGCACGCCATTGCTCAACAGTTTATCTGCGAGGCAACGTTTTGTGCGATGTTTCAGCAACTGCTCAAATTATAACAGATGTCCAAGAAAGAGACGATACCTCAGTGTGACTTTCGTCATCAGGCACGATTCAAAATGTAAAACTGACTTCGAACTGTTAGCTTTCCCAATTGTTATCCGACACTATAAGAAACTTCTACGACAGTATGATGGGTCAACAGGTCAACTCATCATGGGTCACATTGACTCACCATCGCGACTGCATCGCATGCACTGCAATGTGCCAAAATGTAGTAGGCTAATTTGTGTAGTGCATTAATGTACATTATGGGTGCATTCGAGTAACTTACAGGCCTTACTCGAGCTAGAGCGTTCGATTAGCCATCGCGTGATACCCGTGCCGCTCCAGCTCGCGAGCGGGTCTCTGGCTTCCTGCCTTTAATGCATGACGTAACCGGACGATTTCGTGGCTAGCTATAGACTGAAGATGGAGGGAACATGGATACAAATTGAGTATTTACACAATGAAGTGATTTATGACCCAGATAAAATTGGCCTATTCCAAATTATTGATCTGGTTGCAATGATAAAACTAATTCCATTTTACCATTGGAGCAGACGACAGTATGCCTGGTGTGTTTAAATGTTAAAGTCCCAACACGCAACAACCTTTGACCTTAATTTTCCCAGAATGCCAGGCGAATACACTGTAACCTCGAACCAGTTAGCCTCATTGTGTGGCTTCCTCGAGTGTAATTAAACCCTGTGTATGCACTATGTAGCTACTCGAACGCACCCAATAATGAATCACATATGATCCCGACAGTCTAAGCGCGCACGAGATATTCCACTGATACCCAGAATACAACGCAGCTACACACAGCAGGAACAAACAAGAGTAGTGGCTAATTAAGCCTGAAAGAATGCTGACAACATTCAATGATTTGGCACCTCACTACATTTTGAATAACTGAATCAAAAAGTGGTAAAGAGCGATTAAAGACAAATTCCAACATTTAATGTCATCTGATGTGAGAGAAACAGTTCCTATCCAAAGCATAACAAGGAACAACGCAAACTATCAGTTTATTGAACAACAATTAAATGTTTAATTACTCGGACAAAATCCTGAATTGGCGATGGCAAAAAAGGCAAATATATATGCAGGATATTGCATCTCTTTTAGTGCAAAATAATATATAAATGTGTGACTCCTTTCCATGAAACTGATCCATATATACTCATGATTCCTGTTTGCGGCTTCCATAAAACAACATTTGGTTGGTAGGAAACTGGGTAATTTGCAAGTAATGATTGTGCCAAGAGAAATTACAAGAAACTGAATATCAAGTAATCTGTATAATGCGTGTTTTTGTCTCAACATTTGTAGTGCTTGATGTGCAACATGCAGTTTAGCGGTGGTACGCCATTTAGCAAGCATTTTCAAAAAAGCACGCCGGTAAAGGTATAAAGAAAATGTTGCACCAGTCATGTTAGTTGTAAAGATATATTTATTTGAAATTAAATCCAACTTCGACAAGCCTGACGCCGATACGGAGTGGTCAACTCTGAGGAGGATCAACGTGAACATGTTTCTAACGGTCTATAGCCACATCCTAAAACACGGTCTTTGTTCCTCTCTTATGTCCATGAGTAGTATAGACACATCGTACTTTCTCTGTCAGTGAATTTAATTAAATAACAAAAACTGTCCTTATTGAGGGTGCATCGCGCAAGGTGTCTATTGCCACATAAACCCTCCATATTTTCGTTGAGTTCGCAGCTCACCGGTATCATCATTGTAACTAAAAGACTGATTGTTTTATCTCCAAGTTTTGTGCATGTTTTGTAGTTGAGTATCATTCCGTGTATCTTTGTGTTGTGTTTGCCTGCTTTCGGTATTTTGATGGTACACATGTATAGTTGTATTGTTTGTCAGTCAATATGCTTGCGTGTTTGTTTCGTTTGGGATTTGTTTTTATAGATGCTACACATCTGAACTGCCCTTATATGTTACTATGTTTAGAATTATGGTAATGTATATGATCTGCTTCCTTGTGTTACTTCAGAAATATCTATCATTTAAACCAGACTTCGGGCTGTATGCGGACTTTGGCCTTCTTTACATGACCGCCTGCAAGTTTCCGACTTTGGCAGGTCACAACAAATATATATATATATACGAATTGAAACAAAATAATCGTAATTTTACAGATTCCTAAAGAAATTTAAGTTAACAAACTTGCATTGCTTGATTTTAAAATGATTTCAGATTTTAACTATCATTCAAGGTATAGTCTTTAAATTAAAAACTAAATGAACATTCAAACAAAACAGATATTCAGTCTACAACAGAAACACAATCAACTGTATGTGTTCTTTGATTCAACTAATGCAAATTCAAGGTTTCAACGAATTCTATAAATATCTTAAGCTGCATAATTATTATGAGCCTTCAAAAACACAAAGCTGGAAATCGCACCACTATTAAAAGGTGGATACGACTTTCACAAACAGCATGCAAGCAATTTTGTAAGAACTCCGTGTGGTTTTACTGGCCGCCTCCTCTGCCTAACCAACACTTTCGCCTTCCGTACTCGCACCTCTCGCACAATGACTGAAGATGAGGGGCGGGCCGGTCTTGGTTTTGTCCCTTTCCAGACACGTAAGTGCCATCTTCCAATTTCCACATCCTTCAAAGGAAAACATATATCAAAGAACATTAGTCCCTATATTTTAGTAACTGCTTTTCAAGCACTTTATTCGTTTCTAATAATACCGTTCAAAATCCAAAGACGAATGTTCAAAACCTAACTAGAGTGTCAGCTCAGTGGATATTACATTTTTTTCGAGAAAACAGTGAAAAAACATGCATGCACAATTGTGGATCACGAAACACGATTTCTTCTACATAACTGTTTATTCAAAAAATCAGTCAATTGACTGATCGTTGGAACCACCTACAGTGATTTCTTCTAAATGACAGCAATCCAGACTATGTCAAGGGGTGTTTAATAATGTCAAGGGGGTGTTTAGTACCAGCGATCGCTAAATCCAAGTATTAAAGTTTTTGTTATTATGATTCGGTAGGTTACTTTGGGGGTAAATGCAAAATAATGATTTTATAAGATCATATACCTTTATTTAAATTTGACAAACAATTAACACTAGGGAGTACCCTCCAACCATCCGACCAATCCAAGGGTGCCGGTGATATCTAATTTCTTGGATTTTCCTTTGGATCCCCGGCGTAATTTGGCTCAAACGTTGGCCCGGACTCAACTTCGTGGTCATTGCTTACGTGCACTGATCACGGCGGAAGTCTTCACATAGCCTATCTTTGCTCTTCATTCGAAATATTTCGTAAGTGATTTGTCGTCACAAGCACCCTTATGGGACATTCGTTTCGATCGAACGAACTCTATAGATGTTGACTTATTATCAAAATGTAATCACAGTAATGAATAACCGGCATTATCTCATCACTAAAATGTACATCACGATTTGGTGTTGGCGATATCAGTCTCTTCATTCCAATTAACGAGTGATTAAAGCTAACGAAAAGAAGACCTCCATGATCCGATTGAAACTATATGGAAAAGACGATTTAGAGTTTAATTCATTTCTTACAATCGAAAAGATCGAATTTTCACTCGTTTCCCCTGCGGTGATTCGTTATCGAATGTATTTTAATCCAAACTAGTGATTTCGCTCTAAATTGTTTGGAAATTAGAAATTTCCGCAAGGTTGATCGACTGCATGAGATTAGACAAATTTTGAGAAAAAAAATAGCCAAGCCGATAAATAACTCTCTGTCAGGTGCGTGGTTAAGGTTCTACGAAGGAACATGCAGTTGGTTAGACTCGACGTTTCGAACAGTATCTCTCTGTTCGTCATCAGGAGACTGCCAGATTCTGGAATCTCCCAACTTAACTGTCCACTGAACTTAGCATCCACTACTTAAACTACTACACCAACAACGTCCGGCAGTCTCTTGATGACGAACAGGGCATAATGTTCGAAACGTCGAGTAATCGAACTGGTTCTTCTCAGAACCACGAGAATCACAACGAGATATCATTCGCATTGTGTTACCGCAAACCTCCCATTCATGTCAACCATGCAAACCTTCAAGTCTCATTTAAGCCGACACAATGTTATCCACCCTACCTTTCGATCGCAACTGCCACCATGCGCTCGAGTTCCTCAGGCGGGAACCACAGCTGGTTGGGCGTCTGGCAGCTTTGGCACTTCTGCTGCCAGCTCTTGGCGATGCGCTGGCCACGCAGGTCCAGCGTTAGCCAGGCCAGGTAGGTACTCCACGATTTCTTGCACTTTCGACAGCCACGGCAGAGGGCCCTGCCGTGGACCGTCTGAAAGGCGAACTCGCGGGGGATGTCCCGGGGATCCACCGGTTCATCGAAGTCTTCCTCCATCACTGCTCTGATGATTCTTGCCATTGTGGGACAAAAATGGCTGCTGACCTATATACAGACGTGCACTTGCCTGGTTGGATATAAAAGAAAGCACAATTACCCATCCATCACCTTTCAACTAAATAGGCAACTAGTTACGAGGATTCCTAAATTCCAAACCAAGGATCCCTAAATAGCACGCCAGGCACTGTAGCTCGCAAGCCTGAATAAAGAGGATTAGACACTGAAGAATTTACAGTTTAACGAGAGTTTGGAGGCGGGAAACCCCAGAAGAATATTCTGGGGAAACCCACGGAATTAGGTACTGGACTGACTGAAAATACAATCCACATGTGGACCAGGGCAGGAGTCGAACCCAGGCCACAGAGGAGCATGGAAGGCGAGGAAAGAACCTCTTGTGCCAACTGATTCCTGATGTAGGCCTAAAGTAAGTATAGTCAAGTCTATCACGGGCCAATGCGGCCATCAGGCCGGCATTTATCTCCGGTGTCAGTATAGCATGAAACGACTGGGAAGATTTTTATTCCACCTGGATGGGATGCTAGTCCATCCGATGGCGCGGGTTACTCCCCAGCTACTGCCGACACCGTACAATTTACACTTGCGTGGACTCGGGCAAGTGGTGGTAAAGTGGCCCGAGCTAGGCCACACTCCCCCACCTACTACGGCGAAATGGCAGCAAGTGTGACAATATTAACTTGCAGCTTGTGTTGGAGAATGGAGATGACATAACTACGAAAGATCAAAACGAGAAATCAACCGATACAAATAAATACGGCCTACCTTGGGCCAATTTCATTGAACTACTTAACAGAAAACGGGCATGCTCAGCAGTTTTCTGTGCCTATAAGGACCTGCATGAGGACCTGCAGGTCAGAAGCTATCTTCCATGTCTTTTGGCCTGGTATAACACCCTTTTTTAGCTAAAATATCTCCTGTGCCTTTTGTGTGTACATCAGCAGCCCCATGAAATTAGCCACTGCATGCTTGTGGTTCATCATCCCATGATGAAATCATAGAGCTACATAAATTGTATAACAATCACTACACAAAATACAACCACCATCCCAGGATGAAACCTGTGTTGACCTAGAGCTACATTCCACAAATTGTATAAGCCACTGAACAAAATACAACCAGTGAACAAAACTGAGACAAAATTCATTCAATGAGCATCCATTCGCTATGAGATCCTGCTCTCTAAAAAGTCCCTGGTCACATTTGAACCGGCATCCGGGTTCTACGTATTTGGCCTAATGCTTCTCTGGGTCACAATGACACTTTTGATGTCATGGAGAAATGTCGTTTTCGACCAAGAAAAGTGATGCATGAAAAGTGACCCTGAACACTAGGCCAAATAGAATCCGGATGCCGGGTCAATGTGACGGTGACTGCTCTATGTTCGGACACCGTCTGTTCCGACAACCCGCACATAACATTGTCGGTCACTCCCGGTTAAGGTTAGGGTTAGGGTTACAGGGTTAGGGTTAGGGATAGGAATATGTGCAGTCAGAACACAGCTAGGGGTGTCGGAACATGCGGGTTTGTCGCAACATAGGCTATTAGGTGTGACCGAACATAGGTGTGTAACCAATGTGACCAGGGACTTCTTTAGAGTGTGCAGTGTTAATGACAAAAATAAATCTACGACTTAAAACTATCATGGCACTTTTAGGGTGGGGTCCGTCTGGCTATAACACCGCGCACTATATTAATAGGACATTTGCCACGCTCGGGAAATTGTCTCAGGCCTCTCTGAAGTTCAACAAAAGCTCCGTGGTTCAACTGCAAAATACATGCACATGTATTGTGTGCCATACCCCACTGATGAGTGCATTGTGCAACGATGTGCATTTGTCTTGTCTAGCACCCAGTATACTGCTGTGCTAATGTGCATGCACAACTTACTCCGTCGGATACCGTAATTCAGTCGGCCAGAATGGACAATGTTGTGTAGTTCCCTCGCCACGCGATATCGGAGAAGGTTGGTGAATTGAAGAAATTTTAAAACAAAGGGACTCAAACGTTCATCTTGAAAAACTGCATCGCATTAACTTCCGCAAATGTTGCAACATCATCCACCCGCGCATTTGGGGAATTCCCATTATGACACATGCCAGCTCTGCACTTTGTGCTGTAATAAGGTACGGAGGCCGATGTTGGCCGCATTAACCATAACCAGACAGAGACAGGGGTAGCGAGCATGTGGGATTTGTATTTACTAGTGCAGTGCCCGTCTAAAATGTGCATGTTTGGGAAACGCAAATTACTTTGCCGCTGGTATAGGTTGCATACTTGCAGAGTTTTGGAGAACTGCTCGTGCAAACAACGCACGCGATTCAATGGTGTTGTTTTCACAGGTTGAACGCATACTTCCGTCAAAATGTTTGCCAAGTTTGAAGTTCGACCACCTACAATGGTCGCTCAGTCGATTGCAAAAATAATGTGCCCGTGCACATACGAAAACATGGCATGCAGTGTTATTCACCCATTGATCCATTAGTATTCACCCATACTGGACAATGTATCGCCCTGCAATGCACGTGCGCGTGCCCATCCTTTTTTGCATTGTTTGCGTCATATTGAGCACGCGCGCTTTAGCTTAAACATGACGTAAACAATTGAAAAGAACGGCAGTGCGTGCGGGTGTTATGTTCTAAGCTATATACTGCCACGTTTGCCTCACAAAATACTTCTTTTTGCAGCTTTTTCGAGAACCGCTGGTCCAAACAACTTCAAACTTTGCACTGCACATTCTGTTGTCCCAAAAAATATACCCGCCGATTTTCAACTTCATACGGTGCCCGGTTCTGGAGATAATCGACGGACAGACAGACAGACAGCGATTCCTGGAATTATAGTAAGACTAGTGCAGTGCCCGTCTAAAATGTGCTCGTTCGGGAAACGCAAATTGCTTTGCCGCTGGTATAGGTTGCATACTTGCAGAGTTTTGGAGAACTGCTCGTGCAAACAACGCACGCGATTCAATGGTGTTGTTTTCCCAGGTTGAACGCACACTTACGTCAAAGTTTGTGCCAAGTTTGAAGTTCGACCACCTACAATGGTCGCTCAGTCGACTGCAAAAATAATGTGCCCGTGTACATACGAAAACATGGTATGCAGTGCTATTCACCCATACTGGACAATGTATCGCCCTACAATGAACGTGCGCGTGCCCGTCCTTTTTGCATTGTTTGCGTCATATTGAGCACGCGCGCTTTAGCTTAAACATGACGTAAACAATTGAAAAGAACGGCAGTGCGTGGTGTTACGTTCTAAGCTGCCACGTTTGCCTCCGAAAATACTGCTTTTTTGCAGCTTTTTCGAGAACAGCTCATCCAAACCACTTCAAACTTGGCACTGCCATTCTGTGGCCCCGAGCAATGCACCCGCCGATTTTCAACTTCATAGGGTGCCCGGTTCTGGAGATAATTGACGGACAGACAGACAGACAGAGATTCCTTGAATTATAGTATAGATGTTAAAAATAGCCGAGTGGCAAATGACATGGTCACATAATCGAAGCCGAGTTCTTCCAAAAAACCTTTATGTTTTGGAACATCTGTGTAAGCAGTGGCGTAGCCACGGGGGCGACAGTCCCCATGAAACCTTGTCGCCCCCAGTCGCCCCCCCCCACTGAGATTTTGAGTTTCTAAAAAATTATCATTGATCTACATGACGCCCCCCATGTAATATTCCAGCCCCCAGTCAGAATTTCAGAATGTGAAAAAGTCAGAATGTGAAACAACGAACTTCAAGCGATTATTTAATTCGTCCTGAACATCTGGGAGCTAGCGAGTTGTTCGTGCTTTTTCCGATTTTTATATGAATGTCGGATTTTATTTATGTTTATGGCAATTTCAATGATGTGGTACTGGCGCTGATCCGGGATTTTGTGAATTTTTTCTTCATAGAAATGCAATAAAAATAATGCAAGCCCCCTTCCCGGCTCTGACACCCAACAATATTATACTGGAAATAATGTCCAGTTTCGTCCAGAGCCAACTTAGGTTGTATTTGTACACTATTCTTTAAGTGTTAATAATCGTCGGATTTGAACAGTGCCCCCATTAAAAGAATTGTACGACCCCCCAACTATAGGTCCCACCCCCACCCCACCTAGTGATTTTTTGAGGCCAAGTGTCCGGAGAAAAAAACACCTGTCTACATTTCAGATTGTTTTGCTGATGAAACCCCCCTGCTAACATTCCTGGACCCGCCCCTGTGGTAGGCTTACTTTTAATAATGCGTCGCCGTCCTGTTTGTCATGAATAGCGCCCTCTATAGAATTTCCACGGCGTGAAGTCAGAATCCCAGACGTCTATAACGCTGTTCATGCCGTTTAATCAGCGAACTTGGAGAGTACCAGCAAAAATATTCTCACATCCAGAAACAAAGTAATTTAGTAAACAGGGTTATATTGACCAGGTGTTATATTGTGTGGCATTCATTTTGTAAAATCAGTCAATTAAAACACATAATATTCGGCTCTGTAAGCAATGGGCAAGAAGCACAAAAAGCATCACAAATCTGACAAGAACCCTGCTGACGTTTCAGGTAAGCCATAAGACTTCAGATGAACCCATGAACAAGATCTAACTTTCTTTGCCTTTGAAATGTGATTCACTCATCTGCTCATCAGCTCATTCAGTGACAGTAGCCGGCATAATGTGGCCAATTTACTGGACTAAAAACATGAAAAGGGTAAAGATCCCATAGCCATTACTGGCCGTAGGGGCAGTGGGATGTTAGAGGTCCACTGTTACTCCTAGAACTATGAGGCTCCACGTAGTGGAGCCTCATAGTCATAGGTTCAGAACCCCGCAAAATTGTTGTCAGCACAAAACACTAATTAAGTACAAAAACGTCCATCCCAACTAAGCTTTTTCCCACAGAACCGCTGCACAGTTTGCCCCTAAACTCCGTACAATACCTCATGACATACTCACGTTATGTGCACCCAACAAACATCGGTGGATTCTGTCTGTTTTCGGCAAAAATGATGAAAAATATGCCCTTTCCGCACTGAGCCAACCTAACACTTGAAACGAGCACGCGCGCAGAATGATCGCAGTCATTTTCGGGTTCGATCGCTCGGAGCGCGCCGCGGGGGGTACGTACTTGCACTTGTACGCATGCGCATACTATCGTTCCGCTCCTACACCATACCCCCGTGCGCGCGTGCTCGTTTCAAGTGTTAGGTTGGCTCAGTGCGGAAAGGGCATATTTTTCATCATTTTTGCCGAAAACAGACAGACTCCACCGATGTTTGTTGGGTGCACATAACGTGAGTATGTCATGAGGTATTGTACATAGTTTAAGGGCAAACTGTGCAGCGGTTCTGAGGGAAAAAGCTTAGTTGGGATGGACGTTTTTGTACTTACATGTAATTAGTGTTTTGTGCTGACAACAATTTTGCGGGGTTCTGAACCTATGAGGCTCCACTACGTGGAGCCTCATAGTTCTAGGAGTAGTCCACTGTTACTCCTAGAACTACATGTAGTATGAGGCTATTTGGGGGGTAAGTATAATAGATCAAATATTGTTGCACTGACATGTTTGACTTTTTGTGTTTGAAAATGCTGGAAAAAACAAAAGAAAAACAAAAATATTCAAGTAGTCTGGTTCCCTGACTCCACTAAAGATGAAATGGATCAAAAATACCGGAAAATTGTAAGGTAAGGGAACCAGTCTAGCTGGCCTGCACCCGTTCATGAACATGGAACCAATAGCTAGCAAAACAAAATTTAGACTAAAAAAATGGTAAATTTGGAGCAGTAATTGAAAAATAGTTAGGTTTTTCCAACGGTGGTCGGCCGACCAGCGTTGGAAATGTATACAAATATACCATTTTCTTGAAAATGGCTTCACACCAGGTGCCATAATTTTACAGGATGCTTTAGCATGTCATTTACCAACATCCTAGTAAGGTATTTCGTAACAACTTGGTAGTTTTATTTTTCGAAGTTTGCAAATATTGTATTTTCTCTTTAAGTACAAAAACGTCCATTAAATGCAGAAATTTCCCACAGAACCGTGCACAGTTTGCCCCCAAACTCCGTACTACACCTCATGACATACTCACAAAATATGCGCAGAACAAACATCGCTGGATTGTGTCGGCTAAAAATAAAATGATGAAAAATATGCCCTTTCCGCACTGAGCCAACCTGACACTTGAAACGTGCACGCATATGATCGAGCGATGATTTTCGGAGCGCGCCGCGGGGGGTACGGTACAAGCGAAATGATAGTATGCGCATGCGTACAAGTGCATGTACTGCACTTGGCGCGCTCCGAGCGAACCGAAAATCATCGCTCGATCATATGCGTGCACGTTTCAAGTGTCAGGTTGGCTCAGTGCGGAAAGGGCATATTTTTCATCATTTTAGCCAAAAAAACGACAAAATCCAGCGATGTTTGTTCTGCGCATATTTTGTGAGTATGTCATGAGGTGTAGTACAGAGTTTGGGGGCAAACTGTGCAGCGGTTCTGTGGGAAATTTCTGCATTTTGAAGGACGTTTTTGTACTTAATTAGTGTTTTGTGCTGACAACAATTTTACGGGGTTCTAAATCTATGAAGCTCCACTACGTGGAGCCTCATAGTTCTAGGAGTAGTCCACTGTGTCTTGGGTGCGGCATATGTGTGGCGGGGCCCAGTCCTCTCCTCTCGCCGTCTTACCTTCCCTGATCGAATCAGGTATAGTCGGACTTCCTATTATCGCGGCATCCCTATTATCGCGGCATGGGAAATTTCTCTTTTTGTGTTGCCTAAACTCCTTGAAGTGGCGATTTCTATCCAGTTCACCAGGCATTAAGGACTTTCTGCCGAGTTGTATACAAAGGACGATTAAAAAATGTTGTATCTTTCGGGACTTTTAGCGATTTTTAATAAATATTCACGTTTTCCAAAACCTGCAAATTTTCCCTCACCGTGTCTGCTAAAAGGTACCGTCTATATTTTAACATAAATCTTTAATGGTGCTCTGTCCATGAAAGTTCCATTGTCTGGTTCCCCTTCTACAGCTGCAAACACAAAATGAAGTCGAAGGATGATATTTCCACCGCGAAATCGTAAAAACTTTTAAGGGATCAAAATAAGGACAGCGCGTAGGAAAAAATAAAACGACACACTGTTTAAAGTGAATGGCGCCCCCAATCGCCAATCAGTAGACTTGTCTCAGTGATTTTTGTTCTCCTTTCGGGGAAAGGCAGGGTTTTAAGAAATCATCCTGCAGGGATATATAGTCTTTAATCAACTTGAACGTTACAGGGAATATATCAGACTTTATTCAGGGGATGTTTTGGTAAAACATTAACTATGAAAAAAAAAGTTGAGATCTTTATAAAAACCACTTCCCGCATACCGCGATAATAGGGAGTCCACCTCCGTTCGCACACTCCGAGCATGTCTAGTTTCACAGGCATCGTACACGGAATAAACCACACCGCTGTCGGATTTTTTTACATCAATTTGAAAAGGAAGAGTTATACAACCTAAAAGACAGGACAATTCGGGAAAGTTAGTGGGCAATCTTTATTGTGAACGAGAAACGTGATAAGTACCGCGATAATACGGCGTTCCATCCTACCCATTTTACTGTTGGGTCGTCAGAAAGAGTTTTCCAGTTTTTGGTCCGAATGGGATGGGAGCTGCCAAACCTTCCACTCCGTAGCTCCACGCTCTAACTGCTCGGCTACAAGGCCCCTCTAACTGGACTAGCCTACCTCTGTAAATAAAGGCCACACTTCCACCATGTACAAAAACATGTTGAACTTTGTCAAATTTTGATTTTCACATTTAGGGGAAATTAGGCTTAGTTTGTAGGTTTTTTTTTACTTAACAAGCATACCCACCCTCTTTATAGGCTAATCAAAAAGTGCTGCCTTTTTCAGATGTCTAATTTTCATGAAATTTCATGTTGAAATTTTGATACGCAAACATGTGCAAACGAATTTGGAAATTTCATGAAAAATAGACATCTGAAAAAGGCAACATGGTGAAAGTGTGGCCTTTATTTACGGTGCAGTCCAGTAAATTGGCCACATTTATGGGGCTACTCATTCAGCAACAACATCATGTTCAGATTAGGCCTAGTTTAGACCCGTGAACGTGGCGTTGTATTACTTGTATTTATAAAGTAGTGGGTCCTTGTTACTTGTTTAGAAAAATAAAAATAAAATTTCCTCTTTCAGTCTCGCCAAATTATTTCACATCGCGGCGAGCAGTGCGCATGCGTACCTCGCGGTGTGGTGAGAGAGGATAGGACTGGAAGTGGAAACTTGTCTAAAACTGTGTCTGTTTTAGCTGCGACAGAAAACAGCCGTCGAATCATGTGTCTGTTGGGAAAAACTGGTAGCCGAACGGAATTATCATGTGAGGCAAGCAGCATAAAGCAAGCACTGCTTTTGCTGAAGCGAGGTTGGTGTCCATGGTGCACTGTGGGAGGAGTTTGAGAGTCCAGTCCATCAGGAGGTTGCCACCACAGTCGAGATCTGGGGCAGATTTTACAGCAAAATATTTACAAATATATGCCAAGATTTAAAAGTGATATGTCCTAAACAGTCACCTAAACAGAGAAAATATTGAAACTTGTAGTTGAAGAGAACTGAGAAAATTACTTACATTTAACTAGACCAATTATATACGGTTGGTGCACACAGTGTGACAGAGTGATGGCCAGGTATGGGAATCTTTCCGACTAACTTCACATTTGACTTGATTCGACTAACCTTCACATTGAAGTGATATATGAAGAAAAATTACATTTTTTTTCAGAATTTGCAGATGACTGAGTAGTGACTTTGCAGGCTAAAAGCTAAAGCAGTCTTATTTCTTCAGATGAACTCATTTTGTTGTAACTTTGATAGCACTTCAAAGAAAAATGTGACTTTCCTCTTTTTTTAGTCAGACGTGAGACGTGCACATTGTAGTTCTCACAACACAAGTGAAAGTCCAACACAACGAAAGCCTGATGCTGATTGGCTGGCTGCTAAAAAACAAATGTATATATATTTTTTTATGAGCCAATCAGCATCGAGCTTTCATTGCATCTAGCTTTCACGGTTGCCATCTTGGTTTTTGCATCTGTTTTCTGGTTGTCATCCTTGTCTTTTACCCCGTAATTATGACATGTTTTAAATAAGCCCACTAACTATAGGTGAGTTTTCGCTTGTAATTTGGAAATTGAAAATATCAGCAAAAAAAAGTAAAACCTCCTTCTGAGTGGGGGAAGTCGTTCCAGCGTTACTGGCAAATCTCCCCATGTCATAAGCCTAGTACGCTGGAAATTTCAAACTACATAACTCATCCTCAATCCTCCAAAATCAACCGGTACTGAGTGTCCATGTGCCCTCAGTCCTCCACAATCCTCCAAAATTGTATGTTGCATTCGGAAAGAATGTTGCAACCTGACGCTACTTCAGCGGTTGTGTACAAAGTCTATGGAGAGTCAAGAATATTTTCTAAGTATTTCCTAACAAAATTGAAAATGTTTATCAGTCGTCTTATCATCATTTCTGCAATGGCTGACCCTCATTGATCTATACATGTGAAGAAAAAAGCAGCGTCAGGTTGCAACATTCTTTCCTTGCATTCATCCTCAATCCTCCAAAACTGCCCGGAGGACTTTGGAGGATGGTTTAGGGTTAATGTAAATTATGCAAACCATGTCATAAAAAAAACCCCAGCACTCACTTGATCTTGTTTTTGGTTTACATTTGTAGTTACCAGGGATTTGAGAGCGGAACCCCCACTGAAACTTGTTCTGAAAGTTGGAAGCAAGTCACAAGACCCAAAAGCTGGGAAGTTTGACATATGCGTGAGTAAGCCAGAGGTCAGCTCGCGTCATGTGACCCCGGACGACCACCGAGATCACGTGACCAAGTCCGAGTCCCACCAGAAGAAGAAGAAGAAGAAGAGGAAGTGGCATGAGGTTCAGAACGATAACTCGGAGCAAGAGAAGGATGCGGTGGAGATGGAGAGCAGTCAGGAGGAACAGCCCATGGAGACGGACGAACAAGAAGAGGACTACAAACTCAAACAGTTGCTGACCAGCAAGAAAAAAGTAAGTGTTGTGTCTGTTAGTGTTACGTGACATAATTTGCCATTCATATATGCCTTGGACAGTTTACACATTCATATTGGTTGGTTGAGAGCCCATCACGTGGCCGGTTTTAAACGGTTGATAAAGACCGGCTGGCTGGTCTTAAACACTTTCCCAGTGTCAGTCACATGAAATTTTGACTCCTTTGAAATCCAGTGCCTTTAGTTACCATTTTATTGGTTGAACGTTCACAATGCACACGTACATGTAGGTATGCGCAATACTGCCAGTGAGTCAGTATTTCATAGTCCTAAATTCACACTACACCTGCACAGCTACGTTCTGCGCGACATTGCGCATTACGAGCGGCGCATGGGCCAATCACTATAATCAGGAGTTGTTTACGACACGGACCCTACCATAATATAGCTACAGGGTTGTTTCGAAAATCAATAGAGGAAAAGTGTTGAAAAACAGTTGTTGGAAATTTATACTTTTTGACTTGTTTTAACTTTTGAACCGAAAAGTTTAGATTTTAACTGATGAAGTAAATTGGTTTTCACAAAATCTTTTGTTTCTCACCCAAAAAGTCCTCCAAAAAGCAGCGCTACCATGAAGATGATTCTTCCGAGAGGGCTGAGGAAACACTGGAGCAGAGCTCGGTGGCCAGCGATAGGACGACTCAAGACCAAGGCTTGGAGTCACAGACACAGACACCGAGCTTCAGAGAGAAAGAAAACATTGGTAAGATCATAGCTGTAGAGAAGCCGATCACGTGTGAAGTCACAAATCAATCACAAGTTGATAACAAGTCAATCACAAGTCAAATCAGAATGTCACATCACAAGTCAATCACAAGTCAGATTACCAGAAGTCAAATTACAAGTCCTATTTACAATTGTAGGGTTACATGTAGGGTTGGATAGCCCACAATGTAAGCTTTTATTTGTAATATAATAGAGCTCCATAGCCCCTCCCGTTCTGGAGATATGACGTACATGTATTTGCATATTACCTACTTCCTTGGAGTTCAAATTACACATGGGAGAAAACAGGTTTTGAAATAGCTGGCTGTGTTGTAGAATAACAGAGCGATGCACTCAAAATGGTCTTTTTTTCCACCTTACCCTTCAAAATCAACATTTCTGTGAATGAAACCTGAAACTTTAGTATTAAAGATGTCATTCATGACAAAAAATGAAAATCACATTTTGACGAAATCGTCGCGTCAGTGCAACAAGGTCATAACTCCACTCTGCAACGTATCTCTCGCGAATGCGCTCCGTGCAACCAGGTCATATTTCGACGTCCGTTGACTTTGCGTGTACATCCGGGTTATTTTAAGCGAGATACGACCTTTTGACATTCTAAAACTCGCGTTTTGCGTCGTTCATGCCATTTTAGGAGATACGACCTTGTTGCACAGACGCGACGAAATGTTCACCCTCTCAACGTTGAGCAGGCCGTTACATGATATTGCACAGTGCAACTTACTACCATTTTGTGTGGAGCGGGTCGTATTTATACTTGTATGTACTTGAAATCAAGTTGGTAATTGGCCAGCTTTAGTTCACCTGCTAGATCCAGCATACCGTCTCAGGTTATATGTGTAGCCTGCAGTATATGGCACTAATATTACGGGAACGGTTTGTGCAACCTTGGCTTGTAGGACTTATGTGCTCTATCATAGACCGGTAGCCATAGGGCTGATTCAAACTTTGACCAAGATTTAGAATGAAGCAACTTTGTTAGGCCACGGACAGCATCACACTGAAACTGAAATTGTTGACAATTGTAATAGCTTTAGCATGATTTGAAAATCACAGGCGTGTGGGGAAAAAAGGCACCTGTTTTTCAGTTAGTGTGGTTTTTTTTGTGTGATTCTGTGGTCCAGGGGTAAATTCAGGTGCAATTATTCACACTTCTTTAGTTTTCACATGAAGTTTGACCCTACCTTTACAGACATTGAAAACATTGGGAAAATCTAGAGAGTCAGAGATGCTTAATACAAATGTTTGGTAATATCTAGATAATCATAGATGCATAGCCTGACAGGCGAGGTAAATATCTTTAAGGTCTAGAAACTTATATGCGCATATTCTTTCAAGCAAGGGACACATTCGTAGTACAAGAAGATTGTTCAAAGTTGTAGGTAAATAACGATGAAAGACGAGAGCAATAATGGCAATGGTTGGTAAGATCTACAATAAGAGACCATAAATGGAAACGTGATTTGACCATCACTACGTATGCTTGCCTGACATGCATGCATGTTTGGAAGACCTGTTTACTTGAATGCATGATTCTTGGTTTTTGCAGAGGCAATGAAAGGCCCGTTGAAGAAACTTCTGGAGTGTCTCCAAAAGACAATACAAAGGTAAGCCACAAACTTTGTAGCATCCTAAATTCAGCTTAGACTATTTGCACAACAGAACTGGCACTGTGAATATCAGTGACAGTTTGCATCATTACCAGTGAGTTTGCAATTATGCATGGAGCATTTGAGTCATCTGGATTATTCCAGCATAATGGTACTTTGCCATTGATTGTTATACCTCTGTCTTGAATACTGTATTATCATTGGCCTAGAACGATCGCGTGTTAAGTTTATAAAAAGTCATAGCACACTCCCTGTGGGATATCACGTACGCGATATCCCACAGGGAGTGTGCTATGACTTTGTACGTACGATACATACGGTGTGAAACGCTTATATCGTTAGTTCCCACGCTGTTTTCACCATGTTTTCACACATGAGTGGTAGCAGCGAACAAGCAGACGATCAGCTGCTTTGAGCACGCGACATGCATGTGAGTTGATGTTCGATTGTCATGACTGTTGTGTTTACTGTTGTTCGTTTTCGTGATTTTTTTACATTAAAGTCTAAATAATCCAAGACAGAGGTAAAACAAAACAGTTGTTGACTGCTGTGATGTGGGATATGACGTTTTGAACACTCAAGGGGCGCATAGGGCCGAGGGTGCTATGCGCCCCTTGGGTGTTCAAAACGTCATATCCCACATCACAGCAGTCAACAATTGTGAATTGAAATCCAAATTTTGTCCACTCTAACTACATGTATATATCTAGCCCTCTTCTTGACCTCGCAGTGCAGTGCTAGAAATGGCCCACCCAGCATGTACATGTACATGTATGCAGGGTGATTTTACATGGTTGGATGGGTAGGCTCCAAACTTTTTAAATTTAAAGATCGAAGATCCGTTTGTTTGTATTGCTCGGATCCTGATCTGGATCATGGATCTATGTACTGATTTGGAGGGATTAGGAGGACCTGGGGCTCACTACAGACTTACTTACTTTGCATTTTGATTGCTGGTGAGCCCTGACCATAAGACAGGTACTGTGGCAGATTTTGGAGAGCACTGTAAAAAAAAAAAGGTCTTTTTTTTTGCAAATA
The DNA here is from genome assembly GCA_029964075.1 of Patiria pectinifera. NCBI lineage: Eukaryota > Metazoa > Echinodermata > Asteroidea > Valvatida > Asterinidae > Patiria > Patiria pectinifera. Next base: position 15,290,345 of record CM057143.1, on the reverse strand, counting down.
TTGAAGTGAATCAGAGTAGCGCAAGGGTTCAGTCTTCAGTCTTCAGTAGTTTACTTCCTATAACAGCTCTCTGAGATAAAATGGAAGGGTGACTGTGACCTCACAGTCTGTGCGGTGCAAACAAATATGGTGCTGTACATCAAAACTTAGGTGCGAGTAAGAAATCATGCAGACTGGTTTAGAGGGTCCTCAGGCTGGCCGGTGGCGACAGAGCACTGATGGTTAACTCAACCCTGCCAGACGCAACACAGTGCATCAGGTGGAAAAGTCTGGTGCGCTTTGATGCATTCAGCTATCAACACCAGTGCATAAACGGCCAATTCTGAAACAGTGAGAGCTAATCCCATTGAACAATGCCACAGTTGTAAACTGCTGCATTCGGCGACCACAGACTCTGAGGCAGTTTGGCCTTGGGACTTTTGACCTGATGATCTTGCTACACTGGGCACGCTTGTCATGTAGACAAGTGTTGCATGTTGCTGCGTTTGGCAGGGTTTCTAGCCAAAATACCCTGGCGGCTTAGGGTTAATTAATGTCTTGTTAGCAGTAAGTAACTTTGTTTGTTTTTTCCATGCAGGAAAGATGTGGATCAGTTCTTTGCCTGGCCTGTCAATGACGTCATCGCACCAGGCTATTCCAGTATCATTCTGCACCCGATGGACTTCAGCACTATGAAAAGGAAAATAGATGTCAGTGAATATACAAGCATTGAGGAATATAAGGTATGAGTGTACAGTAGAATATTGCTGTAAGGAACATAGTAGGATCCACGAACGATAGTTGGATATACATGTAGTGGTTGTTTGTCACAGTGATTTCAATTCCTGGTATTATTTTGCATAAAAAAATTGGGATCCATATGGAGTCAAGTGCTGACGTCATTTAGAACCACAGAAAGTGTAGTGCAAGATGAATTCTGTACGCGCGATGTTGGTGGTTCACGGCTGAATCACGCAATGTCTTTCACACACATTTTTGTGCATGTGCGTATTCATTTTGGTACTCCATAGGGGACGTTCGTTATATTCAAATGTTCCTACTATATTTGGACGTGACAGCTTTTGAAAAGGAGGGGGTGGGGATATTGTGCCCCAAAGGCGTCAACACAAGTATAGACGGTATTCAAACAAAACTCTGGTGAATTCCTTCAATACAACACACAGACAGCAAAAAGTCTACCTCATCAACAGAACATTTTGTAGTAGGGGAACTGAGGGACTTTGAGGATGGGGATGCAGAGAGATGTAATGGCAACTGACTTTTTTCAAATAGTGCCCCCAATTTACCAAAATTAGTTAGTCCACATTCTGTTTGCAATCAGTTTGCAATCCCTAATGTCTGTAAATTGTTCTGTTTCGTCTGAAGTAGTCAGGGAACCTGGCAACTGTCAGGGGACGAGACTACAAGAACAGTATTGTTGTCTTGGTTTTTCTAGCACCTATGAACACAAAACTTTAAACAGGTCAGCGTAACAATATTTACTACAAAATAGTAACCGCCAAATCCATTCATTCCTGGAAATTACAACAAAAGCAAATGTTGCATATTACCCTTAACCCTAACCACCCCAACTCTATCAAAATCCATCCCCTCATTTTGGGGACTTGGTCCAGAAGGCCTGGCGTGACTAAATGTTGATGGAGTATGATGGACTTGGGCCTAATGGCCTGAAGCAGTGCTTGGGGTATCCAATTGATTTTGCCCAGCTTCCTGTACTGCTATTGTGATAAAAGCCATGTGCAGCAAGTCCATGAATGTCAACCAGTGCACATTGGTGGATTCCATTATGTCATATACAGTTTTGTATTGGACGCACAGTTATTGATGGATTTTGATGGACTTGGTCCAGTTCCTGGTAAAAGACGCTAGGGTTAAGGCCAGCCCTTGGGAACGTTTCGCAGAGCCTTGGGATTTCGTCCATATTGAAGTACACACGAAAGTATGGATTGCGCATGCCCAGAATATTAATTTCACCACTTCATGAGCCACATACACGTAAAAAAGAAGGTCTTTGCTTCTATTTTGATAGATAATTCTGAGATCTTGGGAAGTCTTGGGAATTTTTCTACGGTCATCTTGAGATTTTTAAAATTTGATGAGTGGCCAGGCTGTTAATAACCCTGGGTCTACATCTCTCGTTTCAGTCGGATTTCTTGCTGATGTGTGAGAATGCGACCATATACAACCGACCAGAGACGATCTACTACAAAGCTGCCAAGAGATTGCAAGCTGTGGGTCTCAAGTGCATGAACAAGGTACGGTACAAGTTGCTTAAAGGTTGTTTTGTGTGCAATTATGGGTTCTGTACGGGGCTAGAGAGAATGTCAGGCAACCAAACTTTACAAGGGCGATGTCGTTTCACATGCACTTTTCGTATGGTTACGTTTAGGAATGGATGCTTACCAGGGAAACTGATATGGAGGGTTTTTTGCTTTTTGAAATGACAATGATATATGCGTCTTTTCATTAAGTACGGCTGTCCGTTTGTGAATAATGTAGTATTCGATTACTCGAATCTGTGTTTGACCAAATATTCGGATATTCAAAACTGCCAGCTGCAACTGCGTGCCGAGCCAGTCAAAAATTGCATGCAGAGTGCGCTAGTTAAAATTTGCGAGTGGCGACCCATATGTGAAGTGTTTTTGCATAATTGTCAAGGGCTTTACCTGCCAAAAGGATAAAAACAATGAACCACCGTCAACAAACAAGCTACCGTCGACAAAAAAAGTGGTACCTGATGATGAAATGCCGCAAATTTAGTATAAAGTAGCATCACAGTCGTGTACGTGTGTATGGGCATAATTTTTTTGTTTTGGAATATTTAAAGCGGCAAAAAGCTATTCAAATTTTTGGTTGATGATTGAATATTTGAATATTCGGAATATTATTAAGGGAATAAATGTGTGCTCGAGAGGTTTTAATCACTCTGTTTAAGACTGCTTAGAGTCTGGGTGCTGATAATTACCCGAGCCGGAGGCGAGGGTAATTATCAGCACCCAGACTCTAAGCAGTCTTAAACAGAGTGATTAATACCGACCGAGCACATATTTATTCCCATTCATGAATACCTTTTCGGTAAAAAAAAATCAAGGAATTCGTTCAAAACATCCTGATTTTGATCAACAAGTTCACTCCTGCTTTTTGAAACATCCCTCTAGCAAAATAATGGAGTGTTCAGCTGGCGATAAGATGTAAACAACCCTTTTATGGAGATTGACGCGCGCGTAGCACGTTCTGGGGCGTTGCGTTGCGTTTTGAATTTAGAACTATAAAATTCTGACTCACTGGTAGTGTTGCGCATGCCTACGTGAGGATTGTGAACGTTCAACCAATGAAACGGTAAGAGGCACTGGATTTTTAGGAGTCCACATTTTATGTGACACTGGAAAAGTGTTTAAGACCAGCTAGCCATGTCTTTATCATCCGTTTAAGACCGGCCACGTGACGGGCTCTCGACCAATAGGAATGGCTAAACTGTGTGTGGCAGATCTTCGTCATCGAAGAGTTCGGGAGTACAATAAAATCAGTTGCGCCGTTGTTGCCTTTCATGACGTCGGCGTCTGGCTTCAGCATTTCGCCGCTTGGTATCCGCGATTGCAGTTTGGACGCCATCTTTCGTTGCAGCTTGCCAGCCAGGACGGTCCATGGCCAGATTTTCCCAGTTGTTGATTGAGATGTTGGTGGCATTGAGGTGGCGTTTGATGACATCTTTGTAGCGCAGCTTTGGCCTGCCTGGCTGTCTGGGTGATTCCAAGAGCTCGCCATAGAGGAGGATCTTCGGCAGTCTGTGCTCCTCCATTCGCACGACATGCCCAGTCCAGCGGAGCTGAGTTTTCAGCAACATGTGCTCCACACTCGGCATGCCCGCTCGAAGCAGCACTTCATCGTTGGTAACCCGATCCCACCATGAGATGTTGAGAATAGACCGGAGGTGGCGCTGCTGAATGGTCTGTAGCTTCTTGACGTGCCGTCTGTACAGGGTATACGTCTCCGCCGAGTACAGCAGGGAGCTCAGCACAAGCGCACGATACACTTTGCATTTGGTGCTTGGTCGGATCCCCCTTCGCTTCCAAAGCCGATCCTTTAGCCGACCGAAGGCAGCGTAGCTGGCCTGAATCCGTTTATTGAGTTCTGCGTCCAGGGAGTTGTCGTTGCTGATGATGCTGCCAAGATATGAGAACTGCTCGACAACCTCCAGAGTGGTCCCTTCCAGTGTGACATTTGGCGCTACATAGGGTGCTCCTGGTGACGGTTGGTGGAGCACTACCGTTTTCCCGAGGTTGATTGTCAGGCCAAAGGCCCTGGCAGCTTGTGCAAAACGGTCCAAGATGGTCTGCAGGGCTTCGACAGAGTGAGCAACGAAAGCTGAGTCATCGGCATAAAAAAGATCTCTAATAAAGGTGAGGTGGGTTTTTGTGAGTGCTTTCAAACGCGCCAGATTGAACAGCCTTCCGTCGGAACGAGTTCGCAGGTAGACGCCCTCATCCAGATGCTGGTTCGTGACCTGGAGAACCGCCGTTAGAAACAGGGTAAATAACGTCGGCGCTAAAACACAGCCCTGCTTAACGCCGTGTTTGACGGCGAAAGGTTCTGATGTGTCTCCTGCCTGTGTTACCGATCCCATCATACCGTTGTGAAATTGCTGAACAAGTGTTGTGAACTTTGCGGGACAACCGTACATCTGCAGGAGTCTCCAAAGGCCATCGCGTCCAACTGTGTCGAAGGCCTTTGTAAAGTCGATGAACACTGCGTACAGAGGTCTTTGCTGCTCGACGCACTTTTCCTGCAGTTGTCGGAGTGTGAAGATCATGTCGCAGGTGCCGCGTCCGGCACGGAACCCGCACTGAGATTCAGGGAGTTGCCTTTCCGCTACCCGCTGAAGACGCTTGAGCAGGACTTTGGCCAGGATCTTGCCTGCGATCGACAGTAGAGAGATGCCACGGTAGTTGCCACACTTGTGGCGATCCCCCTTGCGCTTGAAGATTGGTACCACCACGGCATCCTTGAAGTCCTGTGGCAGTTCTTCTGTGTCCCAGCATCTGTGGAGCAGCTCAAGTAGGCGTTGCCTGAGAGCAACGCCACCATGTTTGAAGACCTCTGCGGGAATTTTGTCGGTACCGGGGGCACGTCCCAGGTTCATGGCCTGAATTGCTTTTTCAAGCTCGATGTTGGTGGGGGGCAGATCGAGTGAGACGTCAGCTGGTTGCACGTTGATTTGGTCAAACGCTTCTGGTGATATGTTGGAGGGCGATTCAGCAGTTCTTTAAAGTGCTCACGCCACCGCTGGAGAATTGCCGTCTTTTCTGTGTGAAGGACCATACCGTCGGCACTCAGAATTGGTGTGGAACCAGTGGATTGCGGGCCATAGACTTCCTTCAGACTCGCAAAGAAAGCCTTGGAATCGTTCGAGTCGGCGAGCTTCTGGATCTCCTCTGCCTTCTGAAGCCACCATCGATCCTCCATGGCTCGCAGCTCTCTCTGGACTCTGGCTTTCACATCATTGTAGCGCTTGGTTGCTTGCCTGGTCCGCGACCAGTCAGGAGGGCCTGATGTGCGATTCTCCTTTCTTCCAGGAGGGCCTTTATTTGCTGGTCGTTCTCGTCGAACCAGTCTGCGTGCTTGCGTTTAGGTTGACCCAGCTCGGAAGCCGCTATCTCATACACGTTGTCTCTGAGATTTGTCCATGCCTGTTCTACGGTCAGAGTTGCCGCAGGTGGCAGTGCTTCCAGACGCTCAGCCATAGCACGGGCCATTGATCCTCGGCAGTGCGGATCTTGCAGCTTGTCTGTGTTTAATTTCTTAGGCGGCGCCTTTGCAGTCCGCCTGCATCTAGCTTCGACCGTGAATCGGCAGATTGTTCGAATCATTACGTGGTCGGTGTCACCGTCAGCTCCCCGCATGGCCCTGGTGCTGAGTATATCAGTAAGATCAACTCTGCGGACCAACGCATAGTCAAGGAGATGCCATCGCTTTGATCGAGGGTGCTGCCAGCTGTAGAACCACCTCGGCGGGATATTGAAAAAGGTGTTGGTCACAGCTAGGTGTAGTTCAGTGCAGAGGTTGAGTAGTAGCTCGCCATTCGAATTTAGCTTCCCTCTGCCGAACTTACCAATCACTCGTTGCCACAGTGTGTGATCACTCCCCACACGTGCATTGAGGTCGCCGAGTACCACTAACTTGTCCGACTTGGGTACAGCTTCAAGGTGACGGCGCAATGAGTGGTAAAACTCCTCCTTGATTGCGTCATCGTTTGTCATGGTTGGGGCGTATACGCAGAATAGTGTCATATGACGGTTGTCAGCAGCCGAGAGTTGCAGACGCAGAGAGATCATCCTATCGGAGATGCAGACAGGGTGAGTGGTCATTTCCGGGAGAAGTTGGTTGGCGACAGCAAAAGCGACACCAGCCTCACGGCGTTGCCCCACATCTCGACCGGACCAGAAGTAGGTGTAATTTTTTTCTCGTAAACTCCCAGTGCCACTGAACCTCATCTCTTGGAGTGCTGCAATGTGGATGCCGTATTGTTCCAGTTCACGATCGATCAAAGCTGTCTTCCTTTGAGGGCGCTCTGGGTTGTCTATCATCGTCCTTACGTTCCAAGATGCCAGTTTATACAGTCATTTTGTTTTTTGTTGTGTCTTTCGGCCACAAAATGGAGATCCCACCGGGCGTGGCGACCCGGCCAGGAATGAGATGAGCGGGCTTTGTTTACTCCTCCTTTTATCGGAGCGTCCCAGGATGTGGGCAGGCAGTGCCTCCCTGAACAGGGCTGCCTGGTCGTCTGAGCAGGACCTTGGCATTCCGCCGCTCTGCAGACGTGCCACGGCCATCACACTCAGACCGCCTACGTGCAGACTTCCAGCTAATGGCTCCCAGCTCCTCAAGCCTGCCACTGACGCTTTCGATCCATCGCCGCAGGACTTTTGTACTCCAGCCTTCGCTATGGTTTAAGGTGCCAGAGTGCTCGCGACACACAGAGGCACCCTGAGATATCTCCTCCGGGCTCCAGCGGAACGTCGATGACGCGACGGCTGGTGGAAGGGATAGCCGGGTTTGAGTTTGGAGTGTCCTTCTCCTAGCCTTTGACAGAAAGTCTTCCCACAAGGCAGTGGGGGTTCAAAGGGGGGAGGCAGGCAGGTAGGGCTGCCGACTGGAGGCACAGAACCAGTGTGTCTCCAGCCCGGGCGTTGACCCAAGAGACGCCGCAGTTCATCCGCTCGTATGCCTCAAGCAGGAACAGTCCGGAGACGGCAGGAGGCCGCGGCTCGGGAGTCCGGAGCTGAACACCATTGGCCCATGGCTGGGGCAGGGGTACCGCAAACCCAGTGGTTGAACCGGTGGGATGCCGCTAACGGGGCCCTGTCTCCTCCGACCGTAACCCTGGCAGGGGGGCTAACGGGTGCTAGGTCTTGCCCAAGGACCACCCGGAGGCAGCGACTGTAAGGGGTAGCCTCATCTGACCCCACGCTTTCCACAAGGTACTAACGTTGTCGCCGGACGCAGTTTAAAGTCATACCCGGGACAGAATGGCTAAACTATCTGAGGTGTTAATGAATGGAAATTAACAACATGCATAAAAAGCAAACGATGCCTTTAAATCTTCATGCTACACGTATTTCAAGAAATCAGCTAATGTGTGCTAGTGTCATACTTTTGAACGAACAGATTATAGTACTTGATTAGAGACAACCTTTTTATGTACAAAAAACTAAATTAAAAATGATTGTCCATAATTTCAACCAAAGAAATCTTTTTTTTTTTCTCGGTGTCTAGGAGAAAGTATCCATCTTGAAGCGTACTTTTGGTTACCACGATGGCAGGGATATGAGCAATTCTCGGACCAAGGCCAGTAAGAGATTGCCACAGAGCGACGTGGATGCGTCCACTGAAGACTCTAGTATGATGGATGTACTAGATTCGGAGGACAGTAACATACCACCAACAATCGGGTATGTTCTCGGTTTATACTTTAATATTTTAGATTTTATTAGATTCATGTAAAAAGTCATCTTTTTCATTGCCAGTTCAGCCCCTTTCTGCATGGATTCAAATTATATTATTTTGACAGTAATGAAGTCTTCTTCTGGTACCAAAAACATGTTCACAGCAATATGTAAAACCCTTTAAAACCCTGCAGGTCAGTTTCAGGTGAAGGGATATGAAGTGTTACAGTAACTGTGTCACACAGAGAGTCACTGAAGCGTGACCGAATCTGCCTGCTTGCCTTGAGCTTAACCTTGATGTGCTGTGGCCTCGTGGTTAAGAGCACTGGATTCGTGGTCTGCGGGTAAAGCTGCAGGTTGTGGGTTTGAGTCCAGCCCGGGGTCATGGTGCGTGTGCCCTTGTGCAAGGCACTTTGTCACTCATTGCTTCTCTCCACCCAGGAGTAAATGGGTACCTGTGAGGGCAGAGATGGTTATTGTAATCGAATTAGCTTCCTTGCGCCTAACAGGCTGCATCGAGCTGTATACTCCCCAGGGAGCTGAGATGGTATATGGAATGTTTAATTGGCCCAATGATTAGGGGTAGTGTAAAGCGCTTTGATCTTAGTTAAAAGCGCTATATAAGAACCCGTTATTATTATTAACCACACTAAAGAATTGTGCAGAGATTGGAGCTGTTATCCATACTCCACAGAAGATTGCCTAAAAAGGATTTTGGAGTGTGGGTACTTAACTCTGTGGGCATTTGGTGGTTTTACAAAGTTGAAGGTTTGTGAAGTGCAGAAGACTAGGAGGGATTAACATTCACAGACAGTCAAAAAAATCAATCCTCTTCCCGTGCCATGCCTTTTACACAGGCTACTCACCAACAGTCAGATCATATTTCTAGCAAACACTGTGACTAGTCAAATTCGGTCAACAGACAAAAGCAGACAAGTGGTAGGCACAGCTGGCTTATCAATCACCTACAGTCAAAGCATAGCTGTATCAAGTTACATAAACAGTCCCAGCCAGTCAATCCTGCTTTATGTAGGCTGGGATCTCTTAACTGTTAAAAACAGTCACTTAATTGATCTTGACTGAAAGGACAACTTGGCACAGAATGTGTGTTTGCATAGGAAGGTTAGTGAAATTATTGTTAGTATTCAGTCCTTGTTAATCCCATAGGTCCGCAAGTGTCGCCGATGGCATTGAGGAAGAATCCCCGGAAGAGATCATTGAGCAAGCTCTGCAAGCTGCCAAAGATGCAAGGGACCGTCTGTCAGCCAGGTGCCCCAACTCAAAGGTATGGCCACGAATAGGGTTCAAGTCCACCCAAATCAGAGGTAACGGGACAAGAAAAATATCACACTTTGGACCTTAACCCCTTAAGCACGGGTTATAATGGGGACATTCCTCCACACATAGAGCAAGTGGCCCGCATGACTGCACAGCCTTTGTGTGGTAGCGGGACTGCACAAAAGCAGCAGCTGTGGAACTACCCACTAGCCGTGTGCCACGGCATGCCACAGCTGGCAACTGCATTCCAATGAGGACTAGCGGCCGCGGCCATGACCGCTTCCCGAGCTCATGGGGTTAAAGGTACTTAGGATCATTTCTGTTTTGTGCATTTTTTTTCATTTGAAGCAACAAATGAGCTCAAAATCTTAAGTTAACAAGTTGTTAATTTCAGCTCAGTGGATACTATACATTGCTATACATTTGGAGAAGACAGAGAAAACGTATGCACAATTTTTGGGGTCTTGGCACATTTTCTTAAACCACCTCTTTTTCTCTAAATGACAGAATTTCAGGCAGAATAATAGGGTATTTCTATCTTCTCTATGAGCAAGGATTTCTGCCCTAACCCTCACCCCCCTAGGCCCTTTTGTCTAGGAACCATCCTCAATCCTAAAAAAAAAATCCTCAAATTACCACAATGTAAAAATGAGATTCAGCCTGAATCCTCCAAAATCGTCCATTATTTCTTGAATTTGTTCAGTGGAGGGGTGACCATTGCCTCAATCCTTCAAAATCCTCCAACAATCACTGTTAGTAGTTGAGGTAGTGCCGCCGACATTCAAAAGCATTACGGATGATATCGAGTATAATGCAGGGCTCAATTATGCATGACTGAACATAAACAATGCTAGATACAGCCTACAAACTCAACACGACGCATCCTCCAAAATCACCCGACACATTTTTCCATTTAGCCGCAACCCAGGCTCTCTAAAACTACCTGGGTGGACGATTTTAGGGTTAAATTGGTAGGTACGTTCAAATGTACATTTCCAGGTAATAGACCTTTATCATGCTGCCACCATTTCAGTCATGTTCCCTGTATTCAATAACAGTACAAAATGATAATGTTTTTTGTGCAAAAAGGAACCAGACTATTTTTCCTTCCAGCCTCGCTTTGGTTACGTTGATTTTAAAGGGAAAAAGTCAAAGATGGTCACAACATGATAATGGTCTATTGGAAATGTTCCTACGTGCCTTTAATTTGATAGAATGACCCGTAAGCACCATGTTTTCAAATCTCTGTTGTGTGGTTCTGAAAAAGCAACAGCACAATGCTCTACTTTTTGAACAGAATGCTTTGAAATGTCTTCAGGGGACCACTGTCTTTCTTCAGGAGTCTCATGAACACGGACAGCAAATTGTTCGAAGTGTCGGGTTAGGCCAAAAAAAAAAAGTCTCCGGTTTCTGGTATGGAGCTTGTCCAAAAAGTGGTGCGGCGACGCGGCTTTTTTTTTTTTTTTACCCGACTTTTTTGCTTCAAATGTCGGCTGATGACTGCAAATGGTGCCCGACTAAACTAAGTGCAAATATATGGGAGTCCAGAGAGGCCACATAAAGCTTATTCTCGAGCATAACCCCATCTAAAAACACGTTGAAATTGCGCAGCAGCAGAATTCCAGTCAAACCAGTGAGTTTGGCGGTTTTGAGACATCATCTTTCATTGAAAAAAAAACTTTTTCATTTTGCCGACGCGCATGGCTACGGCGACGCGTGCGCATACCAGAAACCGGAGACTTTTTTTTTTTGGCCTTATCTAACCGTTTTTAGATGTGGAATAGCAGCTCAACAAATCATCATGTCTCCCTGTTTGTCCGTTAGTTAGTTAGTAACAAACGTTGACATTGTCCATTGCTCCTACATATTTTGACCGATTTCAACCAAACAATGTCAAAAGTATCAGTAGCCCAGCCCCAACATGACCAAATTAGGGTCAAAATCCAGATTTTTTTAAACTCAAAACACTACTTCTTCCAGAAATTACTTGGCACAATTACGTGACTCATGCATGAACACGAATTCGTTGGCCCACTGCTTCTGCGAACCTCCCAAAATCACAAGAGAGATTTGTGTACACGGTGCTACACCAAACCCCATACCAATGAAACCTTACATACATTTGCAAACATCAAAAAACGAAATGATCAAATTGTCATGAAATACCTTACTGGATTGTTATTGAGGGAATGACAGTCTAAAGCATCCTGTAAAATCGTGGCTCCGGTGTGCTGACATTTTCAAGAAAAAATTGTATTTTTTCAATGCTGGACAGCCGACCAGTGTTTGAGAAAACTGTTTTTTTTTTCTCAAAAACTGCTCCTTAAATTCTTCAAAGTCTATAAATGGCTCTGTTTCATCTTATAAAGTGTGGTCAAGGAACCAGACTACAAGAACATGATTGGCTTTCTTGGTTTTTCCAGCATCTACAATCACAAAACTAGAAGCAAGTCAGTTTAACAATATTTGCTATAACATACTAATCCTCCAATCCATTTATTTCTGAAAATTGCAGCAGAAGCAAATATTGTACATTCCCTTTAACACACCTGTTACCATGATCTCCCAGCTTGGCTTTCTGAGGCGTGACAAGACGGGGACCACCACACTGGCCATCTTGAATCCCAGCCAGTCCGGAGCGGAGGAGAACAAGCAAGTCAACCTGGGGATGTTGACGGGCAGGTTGGCCCAGGGAACGGGCTCGCTGCCGGGCTTCAGAGAGGATAAACGCAACAAAGCCATCCCCGGTAAAAGACTCCATCCCCATTTATTTATGTATTTTTTATTTTTTCTGGTTTTTCCATATCCAACGTGTCCAACATCTGCATTTAAAAATAATACAGTTACAGTGATTTTGATGAGTGCAGAAGATTCCGTTCCAACATTTTGACATAATTGTCTTGAGTTGTGTTTCTGTTTCCATATCTTCCCTTCAACCTGAATATACAAACCTCTTCCATGAAGGAGTGTTGGTCTTCACCAGCAATGGACCGTTCCCGTAAGCACCGCCCCATGGTGTTCTGACCAATCACAGCCGTGATTTATGTCCGACGCGCGTGCACAAAAGTCCGACATGCGTGCACGCGCGTATGATGCGCGCAGCAGGAAAATGCAGCGTGGCATTGGAGAGCAGCACCTGTTAATTTGCCCAGTGCGCAGTGGGCGGGGCTTACTGGATCGGTCCATTCTTTTACTACTAACTTTACTGTACTAGTGGTGGGAGAAATCAGAGATTTCAAAATCAGGTTATCCTCATTTTTTTTCAAATTGAAGTGCCCATCCAGCTCACTGTCGTGCCAACAAAAAGTGACAAATGAGGTGCCGCAGGAAATTCCCTCGATACGACTATGTATAATTTACAGGATTCAGTGACCACTGGGCCTTGACAAAAACACTCCACAGCTGGAATGTTGAAAAAAAATGGATGGGAACTCTCTAATAAGTCGAATGGGCAGGCTATTCATATACCAAGAAAACCACTAGCAAGTGAAAGCAGTTACAATTAGAGACCATGGAGCAAGGTGGGGGATGTTCCAGGTTTTTTTTTTAGCCTGTGTCATAAAAAATAAAAGGCTTTTTTTTTTTTAGGTTGGTTTTGGATATCCGTTTCCAAAATCCAAACCGAAAAGTGGAATTCAAAACAATATTTGCATAATATTTCACCTACAAGATTGGACTAATAATCAAACGGCATTTTTCTCATACCCCATTGTTAAAGATATAGTCCATCATTTGTAATTTGTGCATTTTGTTCGTTTGAAGCAACAAAAGTGTTCAAAATCTAATGAAGGATACTGAACAACTAACCTGATGAAGTTTCAGCCCAGCTTCAGCTGTATATTCCAAGAGTAACAGCATTCTAGGATCTCAATTTCAAATCAAAAGTTGCTGAATCATGTTTTGAATTGTTTTGAATTAAAGCTGTACGCGATGTTGCGCACTGATCCAACAAATTATAGCAACCGCGCGTGCGTGTGCGTCGTGCCAATGCTTCGCCGTATAACAAAATGAACTACTACATGTAATTTAAATTTCCTACGGTGCGTCTTATGACGCACCATTGGAAAGGCCTTCTTTCGTTGATTACTTCAAAATGACAGCTTGCCAGAAAGAATAATTTCACAGGGAGTTTAGTCCACTTACTTTCTTTCAACCAAGTATGTTTTTCAACAATAATTACGCCAGTTACTTTTCAGATGGCTGCAAATGATGAACTATAGCTTTTAATGAAAACGTGCAGAGTTTCAAATCATGCTGTACTTGACTGAACGGATATATTGATTTCTCTCATATAGTAACCTACATGGCGCACGGACCGTTCAGCTCATATGGCCCACAGTACGACTCGTCCTTTGCCAACATCAGCAAAGAGGATTCCGATTTGTTGTATTCAACCTACGGGGATGATGCTGGTGTACAATATGCGCAGAGGTGGGTAATGGCTCAGCTTTTTAAAAATAGGCTGCAAAGTGTAGAAATATTTTGTTTGGTGATAAAATGTACATGTATATGTTAGGTGGTCTGGCAAAAAGAGACGGAACGGGGCAGAGGCCATAGTGGAGAAAAATGGAATAAAAAGCTGAATAAGGCCACACAAAAAAGTCTCCGGTTTCTGGTATGGAGCTTGTCCAAAAAGTGGTACGGTGACGCGGCTTTTTTTTTTTTTTACCAGACTTTTTTGCTTCAAATGTCGGCTGATGACTGTAAATGGTGCCCGACTAAACTTAGTGCAAATATATGGGAGTCCAGAGAGGCCACATAAAGCTTATTCTCGATCATAACCCCATCTAAAAACACGTTAAAATTGTGCAGCAGCAGGATTCCAGTCAAACCAGTGAGTTTGACGGTTTTGAGACATCATCTTTCATTGAAAAAAAACCTTTTTCATTTTGCCGACATGCATGGCTACGGCGACGCGCGCGCATACCAGAAACCGGAGACTTTTTTTTTGGCCTAAGGGTGATTTTTTTTTTAATTTTCAGATTTATTGATCTTTGTAAACTTTGATATGTCTACTACATATATTTTTAAAGAAATATTATAAAAATCATGGAAATAAAAGTGCTGGCAAAACAGTGGAAGACTTTTGAAACGTTGGTGGCAGCAAATACAGCGGTCCTTTTCAATTGTTTACATCATGTTCAAGCTAGGGGCAAGTTCGCGTAAGAACTATTGTTGACCATTGGTTAACCATAGTTTGACGAAAGTTAGCCCGAACTCTGTCTAGTTGACGGTGGGTGACTACGCTGGTCAACTATTTGGAACCAGCCTACTGGCGTTGGTTGCATCGCTGGTAACCAATAGCCGCGCGCATTCATAACGTGCAGCAGGGAGCCAGGAGCCAGAAGTTTGGGATGACATTTTGACCAGCGTTTGACTAGAGATGTTCGCACGTTGCTATCAGTGCGCAGGCATAAGTTACGTCACAAATCAACCACTAGTCGACTAACTTGGCCCATAGTGCGCTTGCTCAATATGATACAAACAATGGAAAAGGGACTGGTGTGTTTGCTGCCACCAACGTTTCAATAGTCTCCCATTGGCATCTTTCTTATTCACGACTACATAGCATTCGGAACTTGAAAGGCCTTTTACTGAGCATTTTACAACCATAACTTGTCAATGGATTGCCCGATTGAAGTGCAACAAACAGTGTTTTCAGGATAATTTTCTCTTTCCTATAACCCACAAACCCTCGTTTTGACCTTTTCCCAGTTCTGACTCATTTTGCCAGAACGCCTCACATATGTGTCACCTTAGCCCAGGTGTTCTCCTACATGTATGCGAACTAATACCTTGTACTCCGTCAAATCCAGGAAGTAAATTTCCAAACATGAGAAAAAAATTGTTACAGAGAAATTTCTCAAAACTTAACAGCTGAAACAGCAGTAGGTATGCCAGCTGAAACATAGCAGTATATATGCCATGTTTCACCAATTTCAAATACTGTTCAGCACAGGCCGGTTACCAGCTAAATCATCATGTGATCCATATTGCTTGTGACTGGTTCACGACTGATTACAAATCAAATTTGCAAAGCAACATTTTCTGCAAAGCCACTTGATGAAATTGGGCCCAGAATCAAACGCCTCATGTAGAAATGCCCAATAGGGTTTGGAAGTGATGACAGTGGTTAAAGTGATGATATACATGTATGTTCTAAGTAAGATTTGAGGCTTTGGGTGGTGGAGATACTAATGAATGAAAGGTTTGCGGAAACACCATGTGGGAATAATTTCTCAAACTAAAGAGAATGGTTTTAAAAGAACCAGAGGTATAAACTCGACGTTCCGGTCAGTATGCTCTAACCGTCTTCAAGAGAGATGCTCTAATATATTGTCATAATTGCTAATGGGCAACCTTTGAAACTTCTTTATGAATTTGTGTCTGATGTAATCTTGGTTAAAGGGAACAGGCAATAGGAATTTTATGACTTAAATACATTTAAAACAACATTCTTGCCATGTTACTATGACTTTCCACCTCCTTTGTACCGGTAGCAGTTAAAGGGAGAAATTTCAACATTTTAGTTTTTATGCTAATGAACATTTCCATATTCATGAACCAAAGCGTGATGTCATTCAAGGTAGAGCAGTAGTGTCTCTATAGCTTTGTGTACAAATATATACCAAACTTTCCTTCATTTTCTTGGAGTAATTAAGTTCCACTTTTTACTTGTTTATCATGTTAAACAGCTTGTTTGGACAATAGTAGTGGCGAATATTTCTTCAAAACTTTTTATATGGGTAATTTTGAAGGACTAATTTTTGACAAGGAGCACCTTGTGTGACATAAGCAAAATAATGCCCCTTACATGTACTGATGAAAGGATTTGCTAATAATTGAAAAACTACCACTTTTTTGTCACTTCCAATGAAAACAAGTATTAAGATCTTGTATGTATTGTTGCAACACATAGTAATGTGCATGAAAACAAAATGAGCCGAATTTCCACTGCATTTTTATTTTAACTTTCGGATTTAATTTCCCCCAATCACAAAATTTGTCCACAAGGTCGATTTTTGATCTTCTGGCTTGCTTGACATGCTTGAGCTTGATTAGAATTTATTGTACACTTATCTTTTCTGTTTTATTTTTTTTCAGTATAAGGGAGTATGTTGAAGACTGTGACGACTATGTCATGAAGCTTGTTGATAACCTTCTAGATACATTGACTAAAGGCCAGCATTCAAAAACAGTGGCTACATTAAAAGTAAGTCTACACGTACGTCATGTATTTTACTGAGTTATGTTAACAGTGTGGGTTCATAATAAAAAACCTCCTACATGTAGATATAAACCGTAAAAAATCATACAGTCTTTGTTGACTGTAGTGAAGTGAATACCGTTTGGCAGTGTCTACAGTTAAGTGTCAGCATTTTCTCATGATGAACTGCATGTGAAAGAGTTTTTATTTTCTGCAATTTGCAGCTTGTCCACATTGTTCTATAAACAAGGATATTAGGAAGAGCTACAATCGTTTGCACGAAATGACCAAGTACTTTAAATGGAAAATACAACATCTGCAAACATCAAAAAACGAAATGATCAAATTATCACGAAATACCTTACTGAATTGTTAGGGACTGACAGTCTAAAGCATCCTTTAAAATCGTGGCTCCTGGTGGGCTGACATTTTCAAGCGTTGGAGAAAACTGGCTTTTTTTTCAAAAACTGTTCTTAATTTTTCACATTTAGTTATTCTGACTTTTCTTTGCAATTGATCACACACCTGTGAAGGGGTACAAGCCTGCTAGACTGACTCTGTGACCTTACAATTCCCCAAAGTGTATTAATTGCTTTGTTTCATCTTAAGTTTGGTCAGGGAACCAGACTTCAAGAACCTGATTGGTTTTCTTGGTTTTTCCAGCTTCTACAAGCCCAAAACATGAAACAAGTCAGTTTAACAGTATTTTCTATAACATACTAATCCTCCAAATTCATTTATTTCTGAAAATTGCAGCAAAAGCAAATGTTGTACATTCCCTTTAATTGTACACACAGGCCAGCTCACGCATGTTTATGTTACATACCAAGTGTGGACATACTCTTGGTTTCGTGTAGTTAAAAAAAACCAGTGAAAAAACTCATTTTTCTCAAACTGTGAAAACTCTTTCAACCCAATTTTTTTTATGATCCCCTTTAGTGTTTCTCTTCATTTTGCCACAGATAAACCTTACCCAAAAATGCCTCTAAACCTGTTTTTCAGAAATGGGGAAACACTGTGTGGACTTGCCCAAGTCCACACAACGTCGCCTCTACCTGGTTTATGTGGACCTCTTCTGTTCGGAAGTCCACACAGTGAATGTAATGCGTACACAAGGGTTTCAGCTAGGTTTGAGGAAATCTCAAAGCGAAGAATGCTGATAACGTTTTTATTGTCAGTGATGGAATGTCATGGCCTAGCGGTTAAGAACACCGGGCTCATGCTCTGGTGTTTCAGAGGCAACAGGTTGTGGCCCTTGAGCCTGCGGGTGGACACTTGTGCCCTCGAGCAGAACTTTAACCATTATTGCTATTGCTTTTCGGATGGGACGTAAAGCCGTATGTCCCGTGTGTTGTGTAATCCAATGCACGTAAAAGAACCCAGTGACACTTGTCGCTAAGAGAAGGGGTTTGCCCCGGTGTTTCTGGCCTCCTGTATAAAACTCCCATGCGGAGTATTTAGGAAAAGAACCAACCAAGAACCAAGAAAGGCAAATCCTAGTTTATTTTAAGTTTCATTTTACATGTATGTGTATTTCACACAATACAATGCCAATTGTCAATACAACTATATGTACGTTCAAATATAGTGTGGAGTCAAACAATATACTGAAGGTTGTATGCATGTACCTAAACGTTGTAAATTTGTGCAAAAAGTTTCTCAAGCATTCCCAAAGTTCAAAAATAATACTTTTCTTGATCGACTTAAACCAATAGAAGAATAGCGACAAGGACTCGGAGAAAGGCAACTCTGCGGACGGCACTAGTCACCCAGGCGTCAGTGCGAGCGAGCCGGCCGGTTCTCAAGACGCAATCAAGAAGGAAGAAGGAGAGGATGCCACCGTACCCGCCATCCAGTTTGACTCTCTTCGGACGCTCTCTGAGCTGGGCATTGACGTGTCGTTTCTACCAGCATTTGGTGAGTTCTTTTGTGCGAGTCGCAGTAGCGAGTCACTCACAGGGCTCAAAATGTCGGATTTAGACCCCTATTATCATGACATTTTTGTAAGTTCAAGAAAATCAAAAAGGCCTACCATGTCTGAAATCAACCCTGGTCAGATCGAACAGAGGTCGGCAATACATACTGTGAGTTCACACTAACATCAGCTCATACATTACTGTAGATTTCTTTTTTCTTCTGGACCAATTTACATTTAGATCAGTGTTGTATGTTTTTAAAGATTGTTTACTTATCATATTTCAAAAGTCTGATTGAAAGGAAACTTACCTAATGTCTTACTGTTTTCGAGGAAAGATGAAAAAGCCGGGTTGTTTACATCGGACGCTGCGGATATTTTGTGGTATACATATACCTATTTCCAGCAGTCTCCATTCAATGATCACTACTCTCAAAACATAATACACACAGCACCAATACATAAACATTGTTTCTGGCACGTCCGCAAAATGCAGTGCACTGGCGGAACATGTGTGTCAGGATTCCAGACTAGAACCCAACACCTCGATTTACGAGAGTCAAAATTTTGACCCCAGAAATTTGTTTTCGCAAGAATAACACAAAAATGCCCAGTTTTTAAAGGAAGGTTATGTGGATGTTTAAAAGTATCCTACTTGTAAATGCTCTTTCCAATTAACACAGTTTCATTTAAAATGCGTTTTGTAGCCCAATTGGGCGCATTTCAGGACGTAATGTCTCTTTTATTGTTGTGAGAAGGGTTCCTGAAATGTCAGGGTTCAACCTGGGTCCAACGCACAGATACTTGAAAAATGTGAAAAGGGCCTTAAATAGGAAGTGATTTGTTAATGCCTATCACAAAGACACAAAGACAGACCCTCAGATGTGACATCAGATGCAAGGCCCCAATTCTTAACACTTAAAATTTATTTCAAATTTCAACATAAAAAACAGAGAAACTCATGGGCAGCGATGCGGACGCAGCAGCCGCAAACGACTCTGCCGAAATTGACAGCAAACTGAAGAGCACCAGTGATTTGATCGGTGACCTGGAGAAGACACAGTCAGCGAGGCTAAGCCAGAAGACTCCAAACCATCTGCAGTTCATCCCCAAACCCTCCGAGCAAGAGAGTAGCATCGCTGAGAAACTGACCCAGCAGTTGCTGCAGCTAACCGCAAAGGTAGCGTTTCCAGGACGGGGCTTTTGTCTTTGCTTTTTTGTTTTTGTTTTTTCTAATAAACTTTCCGGATGCAGTTACATTTACAGTGTCGTAGTTGAGTCCATCGCAAGTCTGCAAAATGGTGGGCGGAGTTGATTTCAATGACTGTTTTGTAACTGAACAGAAATCATGCACAAAAGATGTCATAATAGCTGTTACTTTCCTCGTCCAAGATGTTAAAACTATTTAAAACATGTGACATCTCAGCCAAGTTTTCTGAAATTAATCGTTAGTTTATTGCGCCGCGCACCTGCTTCGCAGCAGATTTGTAGCGTGAATCCTAGGCATAGCGTAAGTTTCACACTTTTTCGCGGAATTGGCTGTAAGGGAATTCAGGAAAAGGACAGACTTCAACGCTGTCTACCACAATATCACCACACTATGAAGTATTTAAATCCAATTTTTTAGCATCTTGTATCTATGGTTACGCTCGACAACAATTTCTGTCTTGACTTTTGCTACTAGATCAAACCTTCGGATATAGTGTCTGCCGGAGCAGCCCAGACCGCCATGGGCATCACGCCCGACGTCCATGCCGAATTAGTTGATGAAGTACAGGTACTAGACAAGGTTGAATCACCTTCACCATCCTCCGCTGTACAGGAGAATCTTGTCGCATGATAACAGTGCAGTGGGGCGTTGCCGGCTGAAATTGAAACTACTCAAGACTGTCAAATGTAAATAGCGCCCTCATTAGACAACTTCTTACAAGAGGAAAGGCCGGTTCACTGTAACTGGTAGCCACCACCCTATCAAGCTGTGCTGGTGACCGATGCTTTCTGGTGTTCAACCCGTTTAACCTGTTCTACACACTGATCTCTATATAAAGACTGGATAGCGGATATCCATACACCACTCACACAGTAGACTTTGCATATGGACCAATTCGCCCCCGGTCTCATGAAGATGGCCGCGTATAATACGAACGTTCTACGCGTATATACAGCGCGCTTTGTATCAACAGTTGACGCGCATTTTGGTCACGTACACATAATATGATGTTCTAAAAAGGACACATTTCCGTAGATATTGTTATTTCTAACATGCCGAAAAAGTGAACTGCGGCATTAAAAAAGTAAACCACGACGTTAGAAAAATTGTAAACCAGTTCGTCAGTGGTGGTCGTCAAAATATAAGTCAAGTGAACCTTGACGTTACAAAAGAAATCATGCTGTCTATAAAGACGGCAATTTGTCCTTTGTAGATCATCAGCCGGTCTCACCAATAATGGCGTCAAATTCATTCATTGTGTGGCTCTTTATCCGCTATCCAGTCTTCATATAGAGATCAGTGGTTCTACATTGCACGGCTGTCAACTTGGAGTAAGAGCTGAAAGTGAGAATTTGGCGATGGAGCTTGATCAGAAGTAATCATGCTAATGCAAGTGCGAAGCCCTAACGGCGTGGGTTCGGGGCCCCCTAAAAGGCCCCAAAAAATGTTGGATTCTAGATTCTCTGAGGTGCGATCTGCGGCAATTTCTGACCACTTTTACCAATTCTTTTGAGCAAAAGATCAGCATTTAAACATCATTTGCAAAGCTGGAAATCATGGCACACCTGGTATACTGTCATTCAAGAAAAAGTGGTATATTTTTTTATTTTCAATGCTGCTGATGATCGGCCGATCAGGGGAAAAAAACTGGCTTTTTCAAATACTGGCCCCAGTTGTACTAGCCAGCTGAGCTGGTTCCCAATTCTTACAATTCCCCTGCTCTGTTTCTTTCTAAAATGATTAAATGGAGTCAGGAACCAGAAATGAAAATTTTTTTGGTTTTTATTTTTTTTTCTTTCAACAAAAAAACAAAAAAAAGTCAGTGTAACTATATTTGATATATATATCCAAACCCCAATTCCATCCATTTCTGAAAATTACAGCAAAAGCAAATGATGTATATTCCCTTCAAAATATCGTTCTCAAGTTTTATTTATTGTTTTTTTAGCGTGAGAAATCGTGTGTGCGCGTGAGAGCGTGAGAATAACCTGAAATGTGTGAGTCTCACGTTCAGTGCGTGAGAGTTGGCAGCCCTGACATTGTATTACATTCATTATTCCTATGAGACCATAAAACCATAGGGTGCTGGGGCGGTTTGTACAGGGAGTAACGTTTTGGGGCGGGACAGCTGGGGATCGACCAATGGGTTAATCAATTCGCCATTCTTTTGTCATTGTTGTCTGTTCATTGTTAAATTGTATTTACTCTGATTGAGACTGTCTGCAGACATGCAACAAGACAAAAGTGGCTCGTGTGGACTTTGTATTTGCATGAGCTTTAAAGGGGCTGTTTTGCGTATTAATTTTAGAGCAGGTGAAGGGCACTTATATTTCACTGCTTCCCTCACACATAGGCCATCAGCCTTGGGGTTTGGTCAGTATTGAATCGGGGCATAAATGATTAAAGTGTGCATGCGCAAGGTATACCGCCCCTAGAGTGGTAACAAGCATTTTGATGGACATTTGAAAAAAAAGGGTGATAACACCAAAAAAGCTGCCACCGCTGCAATGCTATCACATATTTTCCAACTCTGGGGGTGTATACCTTGCCAAAAATCGCTATGACGATTATTCCCCTCATTTGATACCGGTGGCCAAAATCTTGGACCGAGGCTGATGGCCTAACACTGCTGATTTGTTTACATTTTGGAGTCAGTTCGGGCAAGGACCATTAGTCGACTAGTGGTTGATTTGCAACGTAACTCGCGACGGCGCACTAATAGCAATGTGCGAATGTCTCTAGTCAAACGCTGGTCAATATGTCATCGCAAAATTTCTTGGTCCTGGCTCCCTGCTGTGCCTGTGCAGTATGATGCACGGCTATTGGTAACCAGCAATGCAACCGTGCCCTGTCGTCCGGTTGCGAATTAGCCCAACCATCCTTTATTCAAGTGAAGTTAGCCAAACTATGGAAAACCATAGCCCTTGCTCAAACTGGATCCTACTAAAATGCGTCAACAAGCATCAACAAGCGTCAACAAGCGTCAACAGTCGTCAAGCATCAACAAATTTTGAACATTAAAAGTAGCTTTATGTGGTAGAAAAAGCAATAAAGGACATCTTCTGCATATCAATTAAAGTTATTTAAAAACTTGTTTTTTGAACGAGAAAAGTACAACGAGTTTGTCGATTGGTTTTGGCCGCCATCTTGTTTGGATGGCGCTGCACACTTCGCGCATGCGTAGTACGGCTAGCTTCACGTAAACAAAAAATGGCGGCCAACAACTTTTAAAATAGTTTTTACTTAAATTTATAAGCTGAAGGTGTTCTTTGTTGCCATTTCTATCATATAAAGCTGTTTTTGATTTTCCAAAACCTCTACAAAATTTGTTGACGCTGGGCTGACGACCGTTGAAGTGTGTTGATGCCAGTTGATGCTTGTTAACACTTGTTGACGCATTTTAGTAGGACCCCTCAACCTTGCTAATGGATTTAGTGTGCACATACCATGGAACAAGGTAGGCTGGTTTCCAACCCCTCTGTATATCCTACACGTCGTAGGGAGGGTTGGTAACCAGCCCATTAATGAGAGCTCGTAATTCACTGGTTCCTGGTGCACTTTTATCACATGTAGCCACTGCAATTACAACTTGTAGAAGAAGTCCATAGGTCACATTCTGTGGTTTGGCTCAGTGGCTACATGTACATAAAGCAATTGTTTATTATGCAATTTCTAAGCATATGGTCTTTATAAAATAATGGACTGATTTACATAATTATTTTGTGTAAATATTAATATCTTGTTTGCATTTGTTTAAAAAAACCAACGTTTGCATTCCATAAAGCCATCTTCCATAGAAAACATTATGGCATGATGTATGACATGCAGGGGTGAGATTTGTCCGGATTTTCCCGATTTCAGGATTTTTAAAGAATCGCTTTTGAAATCTGGAATTCCTAAGGTGTTACCGTAAAGGTTTTTCACCTATAAAAGCAGAAAAGAAATGGATATTTTAAGGGGTGCCTTTTTAGGCAAATACAAACCCGCATACCCTGTGCCAATTATTCTGTGGGTTTTCATATATTATTCATATATATGTATTCTTCATAATGACAACCAGCATTGTAGAATGCAAGGGTTTATTTCTGACAGCAGTAATATTTGTGATGCGATCAAACTCAATGAGTCGTTTGTCGGGAACTTTCATTTGGAGATACAGGTCAAAATAGGGCCACTTCATCACATCGCTTCATCACATCACTTCATCACATCTCTTGGTGTTCCAACTTCCATATTTTTTTAACTAAAGATGGTATCAGCATGCAGTTTTCACAGCAGTACTGCTGAGACTGTGCTCTTTTCAAATCTGTAAAAAAAAAAATTGACCAGGGTCGACAAATGGCTCATTTAGCTTGATCGCAGTGTCCATGACAGAAAGAAATAGCAATTTGTAAACCGGCTTGTTGGGGAGTCACGTTGGCTCAGTGATATTTTCCTTGCCGTCCACATATGCGACCTGGGATTCAAATCCCACCCAGCCAACACGTGGATTGGGTGTTCAGTCCCTGCCTGATACCACAGGTTTTACTAAAATATTCTCAGATTTCCCCCCTCCCTCTCTCTCAATGTTTCTTTGGGTTTGGAACTTGCAGTCACATTGTTTGAAATGCAGTCACGTCTGTACGCGATTTCAATAAATTTGTTGAACCACGGAACCGTGGTCAGAGTGTTTTTTAGCGTGTGTTCTTTGCTAGCGCTTTTCTTCAAAATGGTACAATGGATAGACATGAAACTTTCACCAAATATGTCCAACATACCAGCCTATAACATATCTCATTTCTACTTGTTGTAATAATTGCTAAACATTTTTAATGTTTTCTTTGATTTGGGTCCAGATCATTCTGACTCGCCCTGCACAAGTTTTCAACCCCCCACATATTCTCGGTCAATAAATTTGCAAATACAAATACATCTGGCATCAGTGTTTGTTTAAAAAAAATTTCATGTTGTATTTGGAAAGAAAAAAAGACCAATTGATTATTCAAGTGCATAGTCGCTACATCCGATTTCATCGTTCCATCCAGGTCAGCTGACCACTTTGGATTGCAAAGCATCGACTCAGAATATGAAACAAAAATTTCCAATTGTTTTATCGACCTCTGTTTTTAAAGTGGGGTTGGGAAAGTGGCACACGCGTATAAGTTATGGTATATGTATCAAATATTTATATATGTTTGGTTTTTATTGATCTTAATTAAAGAAACCAAACACATACTTTTGACCCTTCCCCCCCCCCCCCTATATCCCACCTCATTTCTCCACCTGCTACATACATTGTACAGCAGCATATGGTTGTCATCATAGGGGGCGAGTGGGGAGGGTGAGTTGGGGGGGGCTCCAATTTCATCCAGGCTGAATGTTATCAGGTTTTTATCAGACACTTGGCCTTCATAGAATCAAAAAGTGGGGTTGGGCTGGGGGTGTGGGGTGGGGGGTTCCGTGTGGGCATTCAAAACCGACATCATGGTCAATGTCAGACAATAGGTGGTGTTATTCCATTTCCATGGGATGTTAAAATAAACAGCCAATTGCGAAAAACAGGCTTTTCGCGATAAATAAACAGACAACATGAAAAAAGGGGCATTTATATGTTAAAACTGCTAATCATGGTAACTTAATTGTAGGACTGTTATATGTTTTTTATTTTATCTGGTTGTCAAATTTCCAGGGGGGGGGGGGGCGACTGGGGGCCAAAGATTTTTTTATGGGGGGGGGGGATGCTAGTCTTCAATCCAGTCGCTCGCAGCTTTGCAGCTCTAAGCCACGATGGCCATGGCGAAAGGCTAACCCCTCCAGCCCCTAGCTACGCCGCTGACATTGCTTAATGTGTCAAAGTGTAAAAAACGAAAATTACACCCCAATTAAACCTCCCCCCTAGTTCCCCATAAAAAATTGAAAATATGGGGCCACATTAGCCCTGATTTTTTTTTTTATTTGGGAAACATGCGCCCAGGATTTTGTCCATTATTGAAGTGAAATAAATTTTACCGGTAACCATGGCAATGCACTTTCAATCAAAACAAACATGTAAAAATGAATTGCAGTGTTCTCCCCTTTGGGTTTTCTGTCCTAGCTTTCATATATTTTGTGGCCCGCGTAGTATGGGAAGATATCTCTGACTAGTGAAATGGGGAATAACTTTACAGTGAAATAAAAGATAATTTTAAGTTGTAAAACCGATTGGAAAACATGAAATTATTTGAAATAGGAAGAAGAAACGCGCTATAATTATTAGCATCGGTCATTTAGTCATTTAGTACCCCCCCCCCTTCCGTGTTACCTCGTGTATCGTGGGAAACAAAATACCAGCCACTCGGCCCAGTACGTACGTATGAATCCAAACATACCGTATTGCATATCGGTTATGCTAAAAATAAGCAAGCGGCGGCCATCTTGGATGTTTTGCAGACATTGTGTTTGTGATGGAATTTCGGTAACGGTATGGTTGAATTCAAATGCTGAAAAATGAAGATTCGATCTGAATCAAATTTATGTACGAAATAAATCTACAAAGTACTGTGAAATTTTTGCAACCACTTGATTTTTGCAACGAATTCTTAATTGATGGGAACAAAAGGTGCATCGTGAACGTTGAGTGACCGTCTTTTTTGACTGGCCTATCCAAAACTGTGCAGCATGCATGTGCTGCATGGCAGTGTTCGCGTCTGTGGAAAACATCAACCGCGCATGTCAATGTGTCATTTTTTTGCGTATGTCACGTCGACTGTGTGTAACTGAGATGGTGGGTACAGCAATGTAGAATATGTAAGTACTCATTCCTGAGCGTCATCTTGTGTCTCTTTAATTTGTTGAAATGGTTGACTTGAATTTGACTTTGACAAAATGTTTGAGATCAATTTCAAAGCATGGGCAAAAACTGTGAAGAACGAATGGACATGATTGAATGACACATAGATTTTATCATGTTAATTTTAATTCTTCTTTTCTTATTATACGTTAAATTTCAAATATTCCTTTTTTTTTTTACAGTTTAACATGATTACTTTAAGTTTTTATCTTTACTAACTTGTCTTTAGGTAGACCCGTGAACATGGCTTGTAAACTACGCCACGTTGTTGTGTCATTTTGAACCTGGCGAAATTGTTCCTCTGACTCCCTGCGTAACACACACTGGATGTTATTTTGCCCATGTAATAAGTACTCACATATGAAGCTGTCTTGAAATCCGTTTGCACGTCAAAACTTGCATTTGACGAAGTTTGAGGAAAATTCTGGCCCCGATTTTCCGGTTTATGAAGTCCTGCTAGCTGCCATTTTGTCCCAAGTGACGCATGCGCATTGCGTTTTATTGTACCGTCCTTCGTATAATTCTGCGGCTGTTTACTGTCACAGCTAAAAGAGACATCGTTTTAGACAAGTTTCAAGTCCTTTCCTCTCTCACCGCACCGCACGCTGGCGCACGTGCGCCCACTTGCGTGAGCGCACACGTACACGTCATGAGCCGAACAGCCAATCGGGTGCGGGGTTGTTTTTTCGGGATTGCGACATGAAACAGGCGTCAATCGGTCCGAGCGACTCGTCCGGGGTCATTTGTTAGGGTCACTTGTCGTGTAAAAATGAAATTTCTGTACACGTTCGTATGGGTCTTTACTGATGGGCAAATTTCGTCGAAATTACACAGCTTACACAATCGGACGGGCAAATTTAGATTTCTAGGTGAGTACTCAACACCCATACGGAATTATGTAGCCGGATCGATTTTCGCTAGGTTAAAAATGACACAACAACGTGGCGTTGTATACAACGCCACGTTCACGGGTCTAGTCTTTAGGCCTAACTGATTACTTTTTTAATCCTATTTTGAAGTGGTTCAACATGTTCAACGTGTTCAAGATAGGCTGTACAGTCTTTCCGCAACAATGAACCCATGACTTTGTCAAAAATTTATAATAATAATAATAATAATAAATGACGATGTGAATTATGATAAGTCAGGAAGGAAAGAATGTTACAACCTGATCCCACTTTTTTGTACAGGCTATCATCTCAATATTACTATTATTAGGTCAGTTATTGCAAAAATGTTGAAAAGACATGAATCTGGGACTGAGAAACATTTCCAATTCATGTCTTATTAATCATATTTCTTAACAAAATTGGAAATGTGTCTCAGTCCCAGATTCATACCCTAACCGCCCTGAATCCTCCAAAATCCTTTTTGCAAATTGGAGGAATTTGCAGGATTGAGGTTACATGGCAAAAGTGTGTTGCTGATTTTGGAGTACGCACTGTGTCTAGGTCTTGGGCCGGACCTTGTGTTGTTTATGCTCAGCCTTGCATAAATTTAGTCCTTGATTATACCTGAAATACTCCGCACTGCTCCAGGATGTCACTGCCTCTGCCTCAGCCTATTGACAGACATAGCCGGAGGATTTTGCAGGATTCAGGCAGTGGTCATCCCTCCATGGACCATATTCAAGAAATAACGGAGGAATTTGCAGGATTGAGGCTATATGCTATTTTTCCATGAGGCCAATTGGAGGATTTTGCAGGATTGAGGCTACATCCTAGCAAAAAGGCCTAGGGAGTTAGGGTTAAAAAATGTTTCAACATAACATGAACATGAACAAAATTGGAAGTCATGAATTCCAATACCCATGCAGACATCACACAATCTGCCCCTAGAACTAGTCCCACTAACTGGGGCACTAGAACTCCTTTTTTGGGGGACATTTTGGATGTTGGTCTGTCGTACTAGCGTCCCACTACGGAAGTATTGTCAATGTTGCAAAGTTCACCACAAAAATCACGCAAAATACTCACAGAAATACCTTTGAAAGCACCTACTGGCATCTCCACATGTCAAGAAGATCTGGATGCACTGCTGAAGTGGGAACGTACATGGCTGATGGAGTTCAATCCAACCAAATGTCAGGTAGTCATGTGACCAACAAGTGGAAACCAGTCCCAACAGCGTATAACATCCGTGTCCACATTCTGGAGGAGGTTGACTCTGCTAAATACTTGGGTGTGCATCTAGACTCAAAACTCAACTTCAACACTCATGTTGATGCAGCAACAAAGAAGGCTAATTCCACCAGAGCTTTTCTCAGATCTACATGCGGAGTTTGTTTTTTTACCCTTCCTTCCGGTTGAAACCGGAAGTGCCTTGTAATTTAAAATTGGTAAAAGATGTGAACTTGCTTTCAACGATACAGAAAATGAACGGTGACGTCATAAAATGTTAGAGCACCCTCTAGCGGCAGGTTGTTATAGATAATAATAGATGAAAATTTATGTGACATCATCATGACGTCATCACGTGATATGTGACGTCATAATTCAAAGCCCTAATATAATCACATCTTTATATGCCACCATTTATTATAAACAGAACTACACATCCTTCCTGGATGGAACTTATACTTGAAACTTTACATGTCACATATGTCACAAAAAAATTACCGAAACAGCCCTGCGTTTGTCCACAAACATAAGTCTATGGTAGTTGCACATGTTGTTTTCAAGGGCATACTGGTACATTGGTGTACATTGTATGTAAATGTAGATCCTAGGAGCTATTTTGATCAGAGGAGGATGGGTCATACATTGTAGTAGTATCATCTCCCAGATTGTTGTACATGTACATATTGTACTTAACACCCCCCCCCCCCAAATGTATACATTGTGCACATGTACCGTACATACCGGTACATTCATCCTGTCACCATGATAATGAACTCACAAAAAGTAAAACTAGTTATTGAAAAAGTAAATAAATTTGAAATATAGCACCTTGACAGTGTACGCAAATAGAAACCCACACTTGCTGTGCATTTAATATATACGCGTACATGTACATGTGATGAATACAATAAACAATGCCACCATATGAGGTCCAGATCCCCTCCCCGCTTCTCAAATTTCTATTGACCATGTGCATGTATGGAAAAAATACAATTACATGTACATGTAAATGTGTACATTGTAGGTGTACACTTTACAAATAGGCCTACAGTGTACATTTACATGTATGTACATGTACATGGACGTGGAACATGTGCTCTACACACAAGTACCGGTATGTACATGTACATGTACTCTACATGAACATGTACATTTGAGATGTACATGTACACATACATGTACATGTAAGCTACCCGACCGCAGTGATCGTGAACAAGTGCACAGAGTCTCATTCTCAAATTACGTGTAACATTTTAATTATTGGGTCAATTGATCTGCATGTATGTTCTACATGTACATGTACCATGGAGGAGTAAGAATGTACATGTATGGCAACAGATATCAACGTTTAGTAATTAGTTTAACCAGTGATGAGTTTGACATATATACCAGTAATTGTGTCATATTATTTGTCTCTTTCAGGGATGATCCTGCATGTACATATCGGTCTACACATTTCAAATCGTGTCCTTATGAAAAACATGACATGTTTCATGTGATGCTGTGTTACGTTTGCTGAAATTCTTGATAGTAAGACTTTGCAGGCTTACATAAGCCAACCATTGTTGTGAGACGTGACAACAAACGAGTGGAGCACATTTCGGAGTCCGCCAAGAGTATGCCAAGTCCTTCCAAGATACTGCCAGGAACCAGTGGATGACATGGCACCAGTTATCAGCTTGGATTTCATCTACAGGATGTGCTTGTTTCTGTGGCTGTCGTATTCAGGTTTGGACTTACTCAATTCTTCCCCCCCCCCCCTCCCCCCTTATGTTGGGTAGATTACTCAAGTCATTTAATTCTACACGTCACTGTAACAGCAACAGGATAGTTTTGACTTCCAACATGAGTTTTTTTTCCAGTAAGATTAAAATCAACTTGAGCAAATTAATATGATATTCGGCATTAATTTCAGCAGTAGATTTCTGTTCACATATGACTTATTCTCTTGGAAAGAGTTTTAGTAGTTTCCTCAATTATTCCTGAAAGACTTTTTGGTCAGGCCAAGAAAAGAAAAAAAATGTTGTTTCCCATTACATAGAAAAAAATAGGGTGGGTGGGTGGGTAACATCATCTCTTCTTTTGGCTCAGAATTTTTATAGCCAGAGAATATGGGTGGGATGATGGGTGATTAATAAAAAAAATATATATACATTTGTAACAGTTAACATGTGAATCAACTGGCCATTCTGTGCCTGCTGCGCTGTTTATAGGCTTTGCTGCACTGCGCAGCAACACTGCCCTGCTGACCAAATTACAAAAATTGAAATAATTTTTTTTTAAATGCAGAACGACGTCTGCAAAATGTAGGGTGGGGTTGACACTGTAACTTTTTTTTTAAAGTTATATGCATATAACTGGAAATAAAGGGTAATTTTCCTGGCCTTATCTTTAAGGTTACAAGCAAAAAAGGTGCAGGACTAAAGCCCAGTTCATATTCGGCGCGAAAGCGAACGCGAATTGGTGACATCATGGGGAGTATTCGCGCAGGGAATTCGTTAAAGTTGAACATATTTCAACTCGGTGAATTTCGCCGCGAAAGTTTCATGACGTCAAATTTGCTTCGCTTTCGCATATGCAAGAAGTATGAACCAGGCTTTAGGATTTGACATGTTATGATCTACATCTACTTGTATGTAGTTTACTTTGAACCACAGATATTGATGACACATACCGGTACATTGTAATATTTGAGTTTCTGATTCGTTATCCCTTTGCAGCAGTACTGCTCAGGTGTGTTACGGGAGCAAGTGTCAACCTTCCCCTGTCCACAGTATCCTGCTTAGAGTATGACTCACAAAAGTGTACGGGCAATGACAGTAATTGCAACACAATCAAAGACTGCGATGTGGAATTTGGCTACGCGGATTTGGACCCAGAGGAGGTGGAGACGCATAAGTGCTTTATATTGTGGCACAACACCTCCACGGGAGCTGAAGTCATCATGAAGGGGTGCTGGCAGAGTGGGCGAAGCGACGACTGCGTGGAGGATGAGCGCTGCGTGTCCCACGAAGCGAACTCCGATGGCGAGAATCGTTACTTCTGTTGCTGCTCTGGCGACCTCTGCAACCATGAATTCATTCATGATCCCAAGCCCAAACCGCTCTCAACAGAGCATCCATGTGAGTATCCTTGGACTCCATTTACTGTAGGTCTCATACATGAACTTCTGAAGTACGTCACGTGAGCAGATCTAAACCACTGAAACTTCACTGTTTAAAACCATGATGTACCAATGTACTATGTGTCACTGCACATTTTTTAGTGAACATGGAGAAGGTACATGTTGTGAAATTTGTCTTTAAGTTATTAAACCTTTGATGCAGACCTGAAGTGAAGTCCTCCCAAGCCAAACAAAAGACGATTAACCCTGCTATTTAAGCAGTCAAAGACAGTCAAAATTCACTTCCACTTCCCTGCTATACTTTTAACAAAGGCTGGTCACCGGGAGCCGGGTCATAGGTATGTCAAGCAAGTACTTTGTCTAGTCAAACTGGGTCAACAGACAAAGCAGGCAAGCAGTGGTCACAGCTGTTGTATCATTCTCCCAGAGTCAAAGCATAGCTGTATCGAGTTACTTTAAGCAGTCCAAAGCAGTCAATCCTGCTTTATGTGGGCTGGGAATTCTTAAGGGTTGATAACAGTTGATTTTGACTGCAAGGACAACTTGGCACATGTTAGATGAACAGAGTGCATACTTCAAAGCTGAGGATACATTTTACATTTTTGTAATACTACAACTTTACATGTTATTCCCACAGTTCAAGATGCAGGCCCTAATAAAGACAAAAAGAAGAACCGCAGTAATGTCATACTGACAACCGTTCTGTACACGCTGGTGCCCATCACTGCATTCACCATTATCATCATCAGTGTGTACTGGATGTGTCGTCGCTATCGATACTCGCAGCTCACCTCGGTACCCAACAGCGAGCCCAGCCCGCTCTCCCCGCCATCGCCGGTCTTGGGCCATCGGCCGATTCAGCTGCTGGAGATCAAAGCACGAGGGCGGTTTGGGGCCGTCTGGAAAGCCCAGATGGGACACCAGCAGGTCGCTGTCAAAGTATTCCCGCTGCAGGACCGCCAGTCCTGGATCACGGAGCAGGAGATCTACTCCATCCCTCAGCTCCGACACGAGAACCTGCTGTATTTCATCGGCACAGAGCGGCACGGGGAAGGCATGGACCAGGAACTGTGGCTGATCACTGAGTACCATCCCCGGGGCTCGCTGTGTGACTACCTCAAGGGCAACCTACTGTCCTGGAACGATCTGTGTAAGATCTCGTTGTCCATGGCCTACGGCTTGGCCTTCCTTCACGAAGACTTGCCTGCCACCACTCTCTGCATCGCCAAGCCCGCCGTCGCCCACAGAGACTTTAAGAGTAAAAATGTACTCCTGAAAAACGACTTGTCTGCATGCGTTGCAGACTTTGGGCTGGCTTGTAAATTTGAAGCGGGTAAAAGCCCTGGAGATACTCATGGACAGGTAAGATGTGAAACACAAACCTCAAGTAAATTTAAATCTCTTTGGGCTTTTTGCCTCTAAATCTCTTCGGGCTTCTCGAACTCTACCCTTAAATCCCCTCTCCTGTGCAAGAAATCATGGACACATTCTCAGTGCTCTCACTTTGAGTGGCATCAGTTTCGTATAATATTTGACAAGTTTATTTATAAATGTATAACGAATGTGGGCTTGTCAGACACTCCAGTTATCGGCTATTGTTCCCGTGAATATTTCCTTGCAGGTTGGCACCAGGCGATATATGGCCCCCGAGGTGTTAGAGGGCGCTATTCAATTCCAGAGGGATGCATTCTTGCGTATCGATATGTACGCCTGTGGACTGGTGCTGTGGGAGATAGCATCTCGCTGCACAGCACAGGAAGGTAGGTGATAACCTAGCCCATATGTGGACTCCGGCTAAGTGTCCTGCACTACGACTAAATCCTAGAAATAAAATATCTCAAAACTGTTGGAAAACAGTTTGCAGAGTGATTTCTCAAGACTGACTATAATGAAATTGCTGAAACTTGCTATATATAGATCCTCTGCCTTCTGACTTATATTAACACCCAGCCTTAATTTTCCAACGACTAGTTCACACCCTAATCTTGAGAAATGTAACCCAAGAAATCTCCCGACGCAACTTCCATCTTATAAAAGGCCAAAAAATCATTAAAGAAATCCTGCATTCCTTTACCTAAGCTCCGATAGTCATTTCATGCATTACACAACTGCTAGCATTTTTATATACTCTCAGTGCAAGTGTGACGGGCTACGTATAAATGATGCACTTATGTTAAAAACATTGCTACAACTATTAACTACCAAAAGTAAACTTCCCCAAAATCAGCAGCAGGCATCCATCATTGTGGGACTGACTGTAGACCGGCCTGAAGTGGTGTCAACACGTCCATGTTTGCATGTTATAAGTTAACCCTAACCCACCTCAATCCTCCAAAATCCTTATTACAGTTTTGGAGAATTTTTGATGATTGAGGATGAATGGTGTTTGAGAAACACCAGGATTTTGGAGGATTGAGGATGAAAGGTGTTTAAGCACATGAGGATTTTGGAGGATTGAGGATGAATGGTGTTTGAAGATGAGGATTTTGGAGGATTGAGGATGAATCCATGTTGAGGCAGGACTGTCTGATGATTTTGAAGGATTGATGCGTTGGTTATCCTTCATTTGAACATGAGTACAAAATTTTGGGATGAGGAGGATTTTGGAGGATTGACGATGAATGCATTTTGAGGCAGGACTGTCTGACAATTTTGAGGTATTTAGGCACTGTTGCAAAATTTTGGAGGATTGAGGATGGTTCCTAGCAAAAAGGGCCTAGGGGGTGAGGGTAAAGGGAAAAAAGAGGCAATAGTTAGCTTTTTGTGAAGTAATTGTAATATTGTTCTTCTCAGGCCCAGTTGATGAATACATGCTCCCGTTTGAAGAAGAGGTCGGTCAGGCCCCGACTCTTGAAGACATGCAGGAAGTAGTGGTGGTGAAGAGGCTGCGGCCAGTCTTCAGAGACAGCTGGCTCAAACATTCAGTAAGTCGAGTTGAACTTCAAACTTGCGTAGTATTTCTTAAAGACTTTTTGCACAAGGTCCAAACTTCTAAAAAGTGGAATATTATTAAGCCGCCTTCTGTGAAATCAAAATTCAGTGCAATGTTTAAACCCTTGATAACTGTGTAATACAGAGTGTGTGCATAAAATGCAGCACTTCCGTGCTTAACCACATAAAGGGGTTGTGAAATGTTTGAAGGTTATCATGCTCCACAGAAATTTACAAAGAATTTTGAAGTGTGTGCTATATTGGAAAAAAAGTGCGACAACAAAAAAATTGTAAAAAGTTTTTAAAACTAGGAGGGGTAATAAAAATAGAGCTGTCCTGAATATACTAAATATTTGAATTATTCTATTATCAACCGATATTCGAAAGCTTTTAGCTGGTTTGAATATTCGAAGAAAAACAAAAAAAGATACGTATGTACACACACGACTGTGTTGTTATCTTATCGTAAAGTTGCAACACTGTATTATCAGGTGTTTTTTGGCCGAAGGTAACTTTTGACGACGGCAGTTCGTTGTTCCCATCCTTTCAGTAAGTGAAAGCCCTGGACCATTAGAAAATGAAATACTTAATGCAAAGCACTCGATCGCCGCATGCAAATTGTAAATTGCGCGGTCTGCTTGCAACTTTTGACTGGCGCGGCATGCAGTTGCATCCAAATATTCCGTCAAATGCAGTGTCGAGTAATCGAAATACTAAATTATTCGAGGATGGACATCCCTAAATGTTAACATGTCTTCTCACCGCAGGGAATGCAGCTCCTCTTTGAGACCATCGAGGAATGCTGGGACCACGATTCGGAGGCCCGTCTCTCGGCCGGATGCGTGGAGGAGCGACTCAGCCAGTTGCTTCGTTGCAACTCCTACACTGCCCCGCTGATCTCGCTGACTCCCTCACCCCCGAAGGAGTCCAGTCTGTGAGGTATTCTGGTATTCACATGCACCGACAGGCAACGCTCGTCATTTTTGTTAGCTCAGTTAACGGGAGATATTGCGGCATGGATATTTTTAATATTTTATTTAGAGGTATGCCCTAAGAATTTCAAGTATTCTAAGAATTGGTGTGTGCAGCCACATCAGTATGTGTCCCTACATCCATGCATTTGTAGGATGTGAACAGGTTACCATTCAACTGAAGACTTGGAACAACAGGTGACCCGAGATAACAAAATCCTAAGGCGCTTAGCCCAAGTCCTCAGTAGTTATGGCGTACAAACCAGAGCAGGTATGTAGTCGAGTCCATCGCAAGTCCGTCACAAGTGAATCACAAGTCCATTCACAAGTCCATCGGATAAACAATAGCAAAGGAATGCCTTTGTCTAAGCTCTTTTAAATAACTTGTGAGTTGAATTGGGACTGGAGGACTTGTGCTGGACTTGACTACATCCCTGAACCAGGATATGTGTTCAAACATCAGCATTTTATTCTAACCTTTTCAGATCCCTCAAAATCCACCTAATTTGGGCGATTCACAATGCAGTGCGCCACCAAGAGTTTGCCATGGAGATTTCATTTTTTAAGATTACAGTCGACAAAAAATAGCCCATTTGAATGAGTGTCGGTAAACAACTTGAGCTAATTTGTCATAGATTGGGGCATAGCGTTCTGCCGCCTATCAAAAAACACCGTATTGATAAAAAGAAAAGGACAAACATATATTCAAATCATATGCTTATGAAACTACTGACCGGAAAAACGAACAATCGCAAATGTCCCGCGCTGCGAATTTGTCGACCATCTCCCACAATGCACTAGGAAAAGTGAACTCTCCGTGGCGAACTCTTGGTGGCGCACTGCATTGTGAATCACCCAAATTATTTATGGAGGATTATATTCAGTTGGCCTATCAAAAATTTCTATTGAAGTTTCCTGACATCCAGAGTATGTTGCTCTGTGATGAAAAAGTGTCCTGCCTAATAAAAAAAAATAAGCGCCATCCCACACGATGTCATTGGAATAGAGACTGGGTACCAGACTGGTGTACACACTGATGAAGTACACGTACCTTAGTAGTAGAGCCGTGGTAATATTCTTGACTCTAACAATAACATGAGAATTTCACAAAGGAAAACAAAAATGTCCGGTTTACTGTCGCCATGTTCGCCATCCCACTTCACTTGGTGGCTTTTATTGCAGGGTTGGCATTTTTAAAGCATTGTATTCATTTTTAACTATAAGTAAACGTTTCTTAGGATGGCAGTCTGGGTGTTATTCGCAGGTTTTTCCCAAGAATATCTGGCCATATAAGTATCATTGGATGGGCTATTCTATTCCGTAGGATTTCTCTTGCCTGATCATTATATATATGCTTGTGCCATTGCATATGAAAAAAATATGAGTACCTTCACTTTGTACAAGAACATTAGGTTTTATTTTACCTTTATACAATGCCTGAAGAAATTCCGTCATTTGATCGGTGGTCGTTAATCCTGTTAATCAGGTGAATGATTCGTCCCAATGCATGGCGTTCCGTTTCAGGATAAAAATAATTTCCATGGCACGATCACACTACTGGTTGTGAGCTGAGATTGCTTTGATGGTGTACATTCATAGGACCAGTTTACGAGTTACCAATCAGATGATGCGGATGTATTCAGGCGTTGTATAAAACAAATCAAGGAATGTTTTCAAATTCGTGCAATGGAAAGAAGAATTTCATTCGGTGACAGATGGAATGGTCCATGCCACTTGACTTCGCACCATGAAATGGAACATTCCATCTGTCACCTCATGAAATTACTCTTACCATTGCACTCGTAAACAATTCATTAGTTGTTTTATGACTGCGACTCCCAAGTGGTAATTGTAATGATAGGGTAGGTCTTATGCTTGCAAAGCAGATGAAAGTATTCATTGTTGTTTCGACATACATCTGTTGCCATGGATACTACTCGTAAGTATAAACTGAAATGAGAATATATAATACCAACGTTCATTGGAAATAGGTTACAAATTACATGTACATGTACCATATTTGTCTTAGTAAAGGTAGGTGTAGACTCAAGTTTGCCAATAACATGCAGTACATGTACTGTACATAAAAATCCAGACTACATGTAATGAGAATATATAATACCAACATTCATTGGAAATACGGTAGGTTACAAAGTACATGTACATGTACATGTACATTGCCTTTAGTAAAGGTAGGTGTAGACTCAAGTTTGCCAGTAACATGCAATACATGTACATAAAAATCCAGACTACATGTAGGCAAGCCAAGCCTACATGTAGTAAAGCTGGTCCAGTACCAGCCAAAGTCACAAGTGACAGGCAGTCAGTCAGTGAGTCAGGTACATGTGCGTGTACATTTACAGGTACATGTGCATGTACATGTGTACGTGTTCATCTTTTCAAATCGTGGACGAGAAATACCAGGGAACAAAAGAGAACAATTCCCGGCATACGTCCGCGATTGGGGTCGTGTACAAAACCCATGGGAGTCTTCCTAAAAGTTAGAGTACAAACAAAAGAGGGACAATAGGACGTCCACAATCGACGGTGAACACACATTTGTGTGTGTGTGTGTGTACATGTACAGGTACAGTTACACGTGCATGTACATGTGTGGGTGTACATGTACACACACATATACATGTGCGCATACATTTACATGTGCATGAACATGTACAACATTCGTGTACGTGTACATGTGCATGTACCGCACGTGTACATGTACATGTACACATGTATACAAGGAAGATACCAAACAAGCCCTCTTGGACTAGCAAAAACTACCCCAAAAAATTGATATAAGGTCAAATTCAATCATTGTAATTTTGGGGAGTTCATACACGTGTTGTCTGAGTATCATCCATTGTCCAACGGAGACGTCTCCATAATCATCGTCTGATATGTGTGAGCAATGCAAATTTGATGCAACCCTGCGCGCCAGCCGGTCGGACATATCGGAGTCAAACTTTAGAAATTGGGCCGTCACTTCGAACAGAAATGTGGACTAAGCTGTTGATTGATCAATTTGGCAACCATGTTTTTGTATAATACAACAAAGACTGATAGAAAGCGCCCGCTGAATGGTCAGAATCTCGAGGTCAAGACGCAGTTTCGTTTTGAGTAATTATTTGCGGAATCTGCTCGCATATCGTAGACCCTTGCTGTGCAAGGGGTATTCCATAGACTACATGTGCAGTGGTGGTTTCAAATAAAACACTGCTTTTTTTTCTTTAAAGTCGATTTTAAAGCCTACTGGCATATTTTAACAATGCACAATCATTTTTTTTGTTTATTTACAACATTATCGCATGTATGGTACATGTATGTACATGTACACAGAAGACCGCAGTTTTGGTACTCCTTGTACTGCATGTGGTTTAGTAGGTCTTGTAGTCTGCACAAATGGTACCATCTCACTGGTGTGTGTGTGTGTGGCTTGTGTGTACCAGATGTAAATATTGTATATAATGTTTTTATTTTACCTTGTCTTTGTCTGTTCGTGTTGTACATGTTCTAAATGTTCTCAGTCAACTATTAACATGCCATATTTGACATTTATCATGTTTAACTAAATCATAGATAAACTCTCTTGTTTTTACTTGTTTTTAGTATAGTGATCTTTTTAAAACAAGATTTCTTTGGCACATACATGTACATTACATGTATGTACACACACATAATTATTATACGTATATAGTTTTTAGTAGGCTAATAATTGAAAATGTACATGTGTGTACAGGGATTTGGTTACGTTTTTGTATTTTGCTTTTTCTAATTCTGCTTTGTAATTCCTTTATATGTAGCTAGAGCCTTTACCTTTGTCATGTTTTTCATACATGTATGTGTCCAGTTACATGTAAATAATGTTTAATCGTAACACTGCTAAATGCAACAGAAAGCAACATTGATAAATAGTTGTTGCATACTGTTGCATTTAGCAGGCAACTCAAGTGGCCGTGCTCTGTTGCATTTTGTTGCATTTTGGTAGTGCAACTGCTCATATTCCCAAGGCGATACAACAGAATCCACTGTTACATTTGGTTGCATTTAGCAGGGTAACTGCTTGGTGCCAAGGCTGGTGTGCACTTGGGTCACTGCACAATGCAACATAATCCACTGTTGGCAGTTTGTTGCATTTAGCAGGGTAACTGCTTGGTGCCAAGGGTGGTGTGCACTTGGGTCACTGCACAATGCAACATAATCCACTGTTGGCAGTTTGTTGCATTTAGCAGGGTAACTGCTTGATGCCAAGGCTGGTGTGCACTTGGTTCACTGCACAATGCAACATAATCCACTGTTGGCAGTTTGTTGCATTTAGCAGGGTAACTGCTTGGTGCCAAGGGTGGTGTGCACTTGGTTCACTGCACAATGCAACAGAATCCACTGTTGCAATTTGTTGCAGTTAGCAGGGTCCTTATTTCAGCCAAGTTGCATTTTGTTGCATTTGGTAGGGTGCCTAGTGAAACCCTGTTGTGGGTTAGGGTTTTAATAGAGTTTTTGAGTTTTTTTGTCATTTCAAATTTCGGACAAAATTGGTCGGGCGTAATTTTAGTTAATCTTCTTTTTTTCTTAGTGCCATATGTATCAATTGGAGCATTTTGTCATTGGTCAGTCATCCCCCCCCCCCCTCCCGACTATTTGTATAGTACATGTGTGTAATGTTCCGGTTCATCAAATATGTATATTTATAAGATGTTTGAAAATGTCCAATATCCAAATGGAATACAAAAACAATTGTAGAATGAGTCAATATTTTAATAATTAACTTATGGAAATAACCTGCTCTGTAAATTATAGGTAACATTGGCATTACACACCAGTATTGTGGCAATGTTTCTTCTATGTTCTATTTAAAAAAAAAAATTGAGCTAAACATCTGATCGTACATTTTGAGAGATACATTGTACGTTGTCAGTGACAATAAGGAATCTGTTACATTTTTTGGTAAAGCCAGACAACGTTTTTTCCCTTCAGTATAGTCACTCAAGCAAATATGATTACCCAAGATCTGGGCCCAATTTCATAACGCTGCTTAACAGCCGACTTTGTGCTTACCGAGCCTCCATCTATGTCATAGGGACCGTTAAGCAGTAAGCGCAGCAAAAGCACGCTTAACCCCAGAAGGAAACTTTGCTTAAATCAGTGACATAACAATAGAAATCTCCATGCGCGCACAACCGTTAGCATGAAATAGTGCTTAAGCAGCAGCATGATTTTCTGCTATAGTAAGCACAACTTTTCTGCTTACTGTTAAGCAGTGCTATGAAATTGGGCCCTGTACTTAAAACAAAACCCATTGTTGGTTGTCAGTTTAAGTTCATTGTAGAAAAAAAATTATGATTTTCAGAAAAGCTAAGCAAAATTGGAATGCAAGAAATGGTCACAGACATATCACATTCAAAACTGCACAAACTGTGCGAGGGGAAATCTTTGACACAGTTACATGGACATGAGCCGGAACTACATGTACATGTGTAGAGGGCGCCCTGTGGCCTACTCATCCGAGTCACAGGACGGACAGGTGTGTACCCATTGGTTGGCACACATGTGAATGGCGTAGAGTGTCTGTGACCAGGGGCCATTTTCACGGCGCTGCTAAGCACAAACATTTGCTTAGCACAAAAAGAGTCCAGCTTCTAAAAGCAGGTTACCAGCCAAAACTCCATGTGATGTTGCTCGTGATTAGTATTCAGCTGTTGTTTGCTGTAGCATGAAAATCATGTGGAGTTTTGGGTGGTAAACTGCTTTTATAAGCCAGGCTTTTTTTGTGCTAAGCACATTTTGTTGCTTAGCAGCGCCGTGAAATTGGGCACTGAGTTGTCAACTGATATACCTAAACGGGGAAATTTTTTATGTGAGGAGAACACACCCGAGCATGGATGCACAGCAGAAGAAATGGCAATCAAATATCTGTCTGTATCAGTAATGTTTCTCATTGTTATATAGGGCAAAGTTATCATAAAGTCAATTTCATGTTTACTGGCATGACGGTTGACTTGATTTCAAGTCGTTACTTGGCATGGTTTTGGTGGTTTGTTGTCAGGCCCGCTGGATCGCACTGGAATATATACATCACACAACGCAGGGGCCCCTCTCTATATGTATGTAGTGTGTTGCATAGCATTTATGCGTGAGGACAGTTGTTCTGCCTTGACACAAGTATGTGTGGTTTATTGACATGTCTAAACCTGACATGTCTAAACGGCAAGAGCATGACTAACGACTTGAAATCAAGTCTAGAAAGGTCGCTGTAAATGTACATGTACTTGTTGATATAACATGTACAAATGTACATGCACAGTGTAGCCGCTTATTAAATCCTAGAATCCTGTTGTTTTAAAGACCACTGTAAATTACAGCTTGTGCTGCCATATGTATGTACCTGTATTATGAATTGCTAAAATGCTGCTTCTAATGTTTATTTGTATGTTACAGTTGTGAAACTTTGCACATGCATTCGCTGCTCGTAGTGCACAAACCATGAGTAGAGTCTTGATTTTTTGTCAGGCAAACACCAGTGAAAGTATTCATGCATGAGACAGATTCAGTATCGTTTGCACCCATCCAAATCTGCGAAAATCTCACACCTTTGTTTTGCACCCTATTGATGAGTCGTACCAAGAAAATGAACTAGTGTACAAGTGAATTTTTACGAGTATGGACATGATGGAAGTAGAGGTGTGCATCGGCACCGAATACCCGACCGTTGACGTCAGGAACCGGTTCCAGATTATGGGATCGGGTACCCCTAACCAACTGTACAAATTACTTAGTAACTTCTCAGACAATGCAAAAGAAAGGTTTGGAATGACATTTGCAGGGAGTTTTCAAAATGAAAACCAGGTTACATGTACACGGAAAACCAAAACAGATTTTACGTTTATGTGCATTTTAATGCGCGACAGATGACGCTCGCGAAAGTTGCAGTTTACTACTGTCAAGCTATAAATAAAGAACTTGCGGGATTTGATAGGGAACCCCGTTCCTGTACTACCCGTAGATGCACACCACTAGATGGAAGATTGTAGAATGCATGTGGTAAAGTTTCACTTCGTTATTAAAAGGAATTCATTGATACTTGAGTGTGGCACTTGCTGCCAAAAAAAGCTTAAACTGCATTATCATGATTAGGACATTGATCTGGTCGGTTTTGCTATGAAAAAGTGAATGTCCAAGTCTTTGGAGTTATAAACAGGGCAGTAGTAGATTTGATTTGGATGCTTGTTTAGGGAATCGTACAGTCAATGTTATGTCTTGAATACGCTCTCTTTGGAATATTGCGAGTGTGTATGTTCCAAGACTAAATTATTTGACAGCCGTGTGTACCTACCCAATTGTATAATCTACTTCATGCACTCACTTATGCTCTGTGGTGATTCTTGACTATTAGCTTAAAAACACATCACTACACTCATGTGTAATGATGGTGGCTAATTAATTGTTGTTGAAGCGAGTTTGACAAATGCTGCCAGGCAAGTATGTGTGTAATTCTCCTTGGGTTACAACTCATCATGCTGTATTAACAGTGCGTGACTCGAAAAAAAATACCACCAAAATAGAATTCGATGAATTTCCTGTTGTTCTACCTCAATTATATTATTTTAGGGCAAACAAAACTAAGCATCTTTCTGTAACTTTGTCTGTCTTTGTGATGTTGTACATGTTGCTTCTCGGTCACGGGAAAGTGTACATGTAGGTGGTGTATTTTATGTGTGTAGAGCTGTTCCCCTAGCATTTTACCTCAAATCTGTTAACAGATGAATTCTACCTCAGGAGTGTGCTCAAAGATTTGATCAGTGATTACCAGGAGAGGGGGACATAGGAAAAGGTAACGGGGGCATCAGAGGGGAGAGGGGGGGGGGGGGTTGATATTATCTGCCAGTATGGACAATTCAAGATTTTTCTGACAGTGTAACATGTAATTGAAAGTTGAGAGATTTTGTAAGACTGACTTGTAAAGCTCGACAAACTCTCATTGGAAACTCTCCTCCATAGCTCTGGCATGTTGACAATTCTGACTTGATGATTACATGCTCATGTAGTATCTTTATACATGTATGATGCGTATGAAGGAAAGCACCAGGCTCCCCCTCCACCCTTCCCTCCCCCTGCCCTTCCCCATCTCTTAGATCTGTTGTTGGCGGTGTAAAGGTGTGGTTCTGAACATAGTTGCAACCAGAGGGTCATCTGGTTTTTGTTTTGGACACCTCAGGTTTTTT
Organism: Patiria pectinifera; assembly: GCA_029964075.1. NCBI lineage: Eukaryota > Metazoa > Echinodermata > Asteroidea > Valvatida > Asterinidae > Patiria > Patiria pectinifera. Next base: position 15,246,619 of record CM057143.1, on the reverse strand, counting down.
TTAAAGTCAGACAGGTTTTGTTGTCACTGCCAAAATCGCACAACAAAACACCAAAAACCAAAGCAGTACGGACTTCAATCGTTTAGAAGTACGAAATTAGACAATTTTTGACATTGTTTCTGGAAGCCTGGCTGAAGCTCATGGCTCACACGAATTTGGGTAGGAGTGGAGCCAAAGTTGTCTTTGCACATTCTGGGTGAAAAAAAAATGGAAAGTTTGAACTGTGAGATCACAGAACTATTGTTTCCCCGGCAATGGAACCACACCTCACGGCAACGTGCGCACAAGGTGTCAAACTTATGGTAGCTGCATATTTCGGTGTAAAGCGCTATTTTTTACGTTTTTAGACTAAAAAGCAGAAAAAAATTAGTAATCATGCTTTTTTGTGATTACCGTAATGCAAATTCGTTTTCTTTTTATTTAATGTGATTTAATGTAATCGTGATGACTAACAATTCAACGAATGGTAAAAAAAGAAAGAACACACAGTATTTTGTGCTGTGAGCCTGTAAATTATACTACACAAAAAGCACCTTTACTGTTTTAAATGAAGCTATATCATTGTAAATGTACAGAAAAAAAAAGAAAAAAAAAGTGGTAAATTAACAATGTGTATATTACCATAAAATGTGGTATTAGTAGTTGTTAGGCAAGTAGTGTATTATGTGTTTAATTATACAATTACCCTCAAAATCAGTGTATTAGGTGTAGGTTCTTGCAGGTATTGTGTGTTGAATAATGGACATGCTTGTTCCCATGGTTACACACTATTCTTGACCCTTACCTGTAATAAATGTGTTCTGAAAAATGGACCTTTCGATGTACAGTGTGTTTATTGTAAAAATGACGTCGAAGATTTAACACTGGGTTTTATCTTCAAGTAAAGTTGAATCCTTCCTGATTGGTCGATCCATGGCAACAAACCGTGCTACATTATAACAAACTGTGCTACATTATCCCATGTAGCATGGTCTATATCACGCTCAGCGTATCGCACTATTCCAAGAAGCGAGCACCAATTTCAGCTGCGCACGTTGATAACTGCTAAAAGGTTGCTGTAAACATGTAAATATAAGCGTGCTCGTTCCAACTTTACAAGTTTGCTTAACGATAATTTCGTTATCCTACTTGCGCTCGTGGAACACAGAAAATGTAGTGCTCTACATTATTCCATGTTCCACTCTCGCTCATAGGATAACTAATACTGCCCTTTATTAATTGAATTCAATAATAATGTATAGTAAGTGTTTGATGGTTTGCGAGAAAAAATCATGCGCGCATTTGCGCGGGAGTAGAACCCACGACTTGCCTACTAGTGCAGACGTCTTACCATTCAAACACCAAGCTTGTGGGGGGTCGGCTGGCTGGTTTTAATCTGATATAGCAGCAGGTACTGCGACCAATTGCCTCTTTATATGATTTGCTTTTTTATGTGGGTTACACCTCTATGTTCCGACACCCCTATGTTCCGACTGCACATATTCCTATTCCTAACCCTAACCCTAACCCTAACCGGGAGTAACACAATCTAGGTTGTCGGAACATAGGGGTGTCGGAACATAGAGCAGTCACCTTTATGTGTCAGTACTTTTTTAATAAGTTGGTAGGGACATCCAAAAACGTCTGAAATATCCTTGTCTGGTTCCAAGTCCCGTTTTCTTGAAGCTGAATGGGTTTTCAGTCCGAAATACTAAATCATAACGCATAGAAAGCAATGAAAACTTTACTACAATTGAACGGACATTTTCGTTATCTGATGTATGGTTGTCCCTTTTTATTTCTATTCACATATAAAAATCTGAAGGAAAAACTTTGCAGTTGCACACGTATACATGTAGATGGCTAAATTAAATCGTGCATAGTGCGTATGTCTCCAGTTATGGTTATTGCAATGGTTATTATCATGAGTTGATATCGCTGAACAAAATAATATGTAATCAGGCCGTCTTTGGCAAGATAAAATTGACTTAATACTTTATTTTCATAATTTTTTTCATTTATTTGTTATACATTTTTTTGTCATTGGCTAATTATATTCATGCCTACTCGCACCTAGAGGTACTGATGACACAACATGCATATTTACGACTGCCTCTGGGACGACCATTCGGTAGTGCAATTATGCTCGCCCCTAGAGGTACTGATGACGACACAAATGTGCAAACAATACGTCTATGGGCAACCATTAACGCAATAATGGTCGCCCCAAGAGGTAAGCGTGAAGACACAAACATGAATACTTAGGGGCGACCATAAGTGCAGTAATGGTCACCCCTAGAGGTACTGATGACAGCACAAACATTGCATATCCATGACTACCTGTAGAGGCGACCTTTATTGCAATAATGGCCAACCCTGATGTACTGATGACAAAAATGCCTATGTGTTGAACCCATGGCTTAAATAAATGATGCCAATTAGTGTGTATTGTGGGACGAGTTTATCATGCTGCGAAGGTAAACTACAGGCCCCTTGTATGATGAGAGGCAGCACCCTCAACGTCTGGGATAGCACTGGCTGCTATTCGCTACTCTTGGCATTATTATTTTTTCCACTTCTCAAATAACTGAGCCCGAATCATGTGAATTGCCTGAATTTTGTATTCATTATTTTTCCACTAGTAAATTTTGTGTGTGTGTCTATCCTCAATCGTAAATGCAAGAGCACACATACACCCATGCATACACGTTTGTTTATGGTGTAAATCAAGGATTTTCCTTTGTTTATACTCTTCACTTTTTTGCAACAGGCCTCATTGGTGTTGTACACATTTTCTAATCGAGGTCGCGTCCTCGATTTGGTTGCTGTCCTCAATTCATCGATGCTGTTGCATGTGTGCAATTCTTCGATTTACACCATCACACACACACAGTCGTTTTTTTGCTATGCTTCCGAGGATTGGCTTTGTGTTTTCCTTTGTTCCCTGATCTTAACCTTTCCCATAGACTTAGTGCACAAACCGGCGTTCGAGGACAATAGGCACCATCGTTCGAGGATGAATGGCCCCTTTGTGCCCCTTTTGTTGTCCGTCCTCGAGCGTAATACAATACAGGAACACCCACACACACAGTCGTTTTTTGCTATGCTTCCGAGGATTGGCTTTGTGTTTTCCTTTGTCCCTGTAATATAACACTCTCCCATAGACCAAGCACACAAACCTGTGTTCGAGGACAATAGGCACCTTTCTTCGAGGATCAATGGCCCCTTTGTGCTCCTTTTGTTGTCTGTCCTCAGGCGTAATGCAATGCAGGAACACACACACAAAGAAGGAATACGCTGTCCCAATATCCCCTAAAAAGCCAGGGGGATAAAAAAGGGATGCCCTAATACTCTCTGCACATAGGGGGTCATTAGAAAGTGCTTATTTTATTGAGGACACTATTTCAAAAGATACATGTATACCAGGCCTGTCTTCATTATTAACACATTCTGTTTTATTTTATTATTTTGTAAAATATATTAAGGCAACTGCCAGTTTTTTTTCTGAGCCCTTACAAATATATGTCCAAAAGGCCTGTGAAAGCTTTGTGCGTGTAACAAACTAAACAAAACCACACAAAGCCCTTTCTTTTTCACAAGTTCTTATGAAGAGGGGTTTGTTCGACAATATGCACTGCCCCTTTTTATGCCTTGAAGAAACAAAAAACATTAATAAACAGCAGAAATTTATTTCTGACTGCGGGGTGTTTTTCTGTATCAACCGCGATGAACTCTTTCGGTAAGGGCCTGTCTCAATTCATATCCGAGATGAGTTTCAGACACTGTATCGGGTATAAGTTGCAGGAATCTGAACAACTTCCCCGCAATCTTCCCGCAATGAAGTTACCAGTATTGGTGAGTCAAGCAATTGCTTATGAAAGTTTCCCTGGAACATGTCCGGGACAAATGCGGAGCGTCTTCCGGACAAAGTGAATGATTCTGCCCGCAATTTTTCCGGGATTCGTCCCGGATATGAATCGAGACATGCCCCAAAGAAATCATTGCCTTCATTAGATATTTAAGAAAACGTGCCATGAAATTCAAGCCTATTACACAACCATGAGTACAAGCACAGCCTTTTCTTTGCCAACTACAGGTTCCCACAGTACTCCTAAAACTATAAATTCCCTTGACTTTTCCATGGCTTTGCCAGGACAAAACCAGGGCTTCCATGACCGATTCCTGTGCTGTTTCGGGATCTTAGGAGCTCATTAAAGGCATAGGATGTCACTCCCTTTCAGCCTTCCAGTTTGACACGAGACCATTGACACCACAAAAAGCATTACAACCGTACATTGATTATACAACAAGGAGAGAACAGGTTGCCCCTCAATTGTTTTATCTGCAAGTACAAATAACTTGCCACTACTTTCCTTTTGGGAGGATTACGGAGAATTCAGAAGAAGTTTATTTGGTGGTTGCGTATGAGGTCTGAGGCAAACTCGCCATAGGATTGGTTGATCCTTTACTTAGGCCAAAAAAAAAAAATATTCGGTCTCTGGTCAGACCAAAGTTCCGGAATTGACGCGGCCACGCGGCTTTTTTTTTTTTCTCTTTTTTTTTCTTTTGCTTCAAGCTTGGATTGTACAGACAAGGTGGGGTACTATTTTGCTTTTTTTGAGTCCTCATGTACATTGGTGACCTCCATAATTTGCCTTGGTGCTTTCGATCATTTGCCTTGGTGCAATTTCCCATTCCTTGGTGCTCTTTGGTAAAAAAAAAATGAGGAGGTGCAGAAATAGAGGGCGTTGTTGGAGCTACCGCGGAATATTTTGGAAAAAAAAAGATCGACGCGCATGATTAAAATCGACGCACGCGCTGACCAGAGACCGAAGTATTTTTTTTTTTGGCCTTAATACTATTAGTTATACTTAATGTGAGACATGATGTCCAACTTTAGGTAAACTGGATGCTTCCACTGGCTTTCAGCACATTAAAGGATTTTAAACGATTCAGGAAGAATCCTGTATGTACCATAAATGACTACTGGAGTTGGGGTCAAGTCTCCAGAGGATGGGAATCCGAATGTTTATTTAAAACGGAATCACATCAAATCAGAAGGGACTACTGTCCATATATAAATTCAAACTCGTGCAGTCCGACCGTAGCAAAATGTTTAAGTCCAAATTTTGCCTGAGGCAGATAGGCGATCGATGGTCCCATTCATTGTGCACATCAATGCGTGTAAAGTGTCTTGCCCAAGGACATATGCACCACAATCCCAGGCTGGACTCAAAACCCAAACCCCGGCTATGAGTTTGATGCTCCAGATCACTAGGCCACGGCACTCCACGTTTTGTTGTGACAGAGTTTGCGTATGCGAGAGTCAACTGTGACATTGAGGGTTTCAGGCAAAATGTGTCAGTTTTGCTCAGTCATCCTGTGAAGTGCATGGCATACTCTTCAGCTGCAGTGAGGAAAAACACGAGACTCCCTTCTTGTCTTGAGGAATCACAAGAGATTGCTGATCTAAGATCATGAAGGTAGAGGATTGGAGGCCCAATGTTTCAACTCGCTCGGACAACCCGGGTAGGTATTCAGCACATCCATGAGCTGTGCCGACGTGACCAGTAAGGACATTGCCCGGTATTCTTTCTGGGTGCGAGAACCGTGTCCGTCGACTGGCTTCACAATCTCCAAGGAAACGAGATGTTCAAAAGCCTGCAAGAGAAGTGGAAGGAACTTGAAGATGTACATGTACACCTGGCACAAAAAGAAACTAAGCAGTTTTATAATCACACTTGTTTGGACATTTCTCTGTGAACAAAAATATGAATTATGTCACAGAAACTTTCCGGTTCAATTTGATACCTCACTTGGGAACACTGTGTAAGAAATAACGAGGGCGCAAGCGCAGAAGCTCCTGAAACCCCAAAACTAACAGTTGCACTTAGCGAGATTTTCAAAGGGCATTGCAACACACTGAATGCGGGGCCTGCATCACTGCATGCAATTGTGTGTTGCAATGCCCATTGAAATTCGTGAAACTTTTAGTTTGGGGTTTTCAGGAGCTTCAGCGCTTGCGCTCTCGTTATTTCTTACACAGTGTTCCCAAGTGAGGTATCAAATTGAACTGGACAGTTTCCGTGACTAAACATTGATTTTGGATTTTTTGTTCACCAAGATGTCCAAACAAGGGTGATTATAAAAACTGCTTAGTTTCTTTTTGTGCCAGGTGTACTGTTGATGCTACTTCACCCCTTTTTTTTGGGGGGGGGGGGGAGGCTGGGACTAGCTGATCATTCTTTTGCACCTGAACCACTCACTGACTTATACTTGTGAACTAGACTCGCCTCACCTTCGCCCCAAAGTTTAAAACAGGATTACCCCATCAAGCTAAATTCCGGCCCACTGTCACGTATGTTTGTGCCTTCCACTTAGTAAGTCTATTGTGCCCAGGTATCCCACTGGACGCCATCAGCCTTTGTCCCTTAATAAGGCTTCAATGCGGCATGACATAATCAGTCTTTTCTTACTCCAATTTTTGTTTCAATAGGTCTATTGATGCTCCGTATTCAAATGATGTAGTAGTCTTTTCGCAAGCAGTGATTTTCGTTGATCAAGATGTTTATTTTGTTTTCCTTAAAAATCTGAGTTTTTAGGAATAAGGAAGACCTATGGAAGTGAAGCCAGCAATGTCAATGTTCCCTTCCAGGTGATAAATAGGGAGCTACAATTTTTTTTATTCACAATTATTGATTTGCTCTTTATCAGTATGATTCACGTTCAATTTTCATGGCAAAAAGAAAGCAACGAACATTCCCTTTAAAAAAATGTAGCCCAGTTGATTATATGGTGAGTTTTATTGGAATCTTATTTTGAGTATATCTTTTCGGGGTATAACTTAAGGGAAACTCACATAATGGAAATTTTGGACATTTTATGCCACCGTAGCGCCAGAATATGTTGGTAAAATGTTGTCAACATGCAAAGACTAGTGGATGTCTCACACTGCGCATGTGCAGCAAGTAACCCCCAAGTGACTACACCGTCAATAGGCTATGAACATACGTGCTGTGTAGGCCACATGCATAAAAAGACTTTCACTATTAGTTCCAGTGAATAGAAGAATCAATTGAATATCGTGCGCTCGTGGACCAGTTTTTACTATGCTTGCCTTGTCTTGATTGTATAAATTGCTATATTTTGTGTCATTATTTAGCAATACAAAAATTACTCAATTTTGAATGAAATATCAAAGGTAAGACACCAGCCCATGTTTATATAGTTATGGGGAAAAAAGTTTCAAATTATTTCCTGCCGACAATAATTCAGTTCTCACAAAGTAGACTTATTCCTACATGTATCACGGTTGATAATGTACGGACCAAGAACCAGTATCTGATAAAGTGCGCCAAAGCAATTAGTAAAACAGTTTTTACGAGTATTTACCTTTAAAACGACTGGTTTTTCGAAACTCTGGACGACATGAGCTTTCCTCTGCACAAATTTCAGGTATTCTGTAAAAAAGTGAACAAAGATTGATCATTTCTGACAACAATACCTTGCAGTCTGATGATGCTGTCATTGTAAAAAATCTCAAATGAATTTATAAGTGTCCAAAGAATGTGGACACACAATTTTGTGAAAAAAAAAAATTCTGACGGTTTTGAAATAAAAAAAAATCTACTGTCCTTGACTTGTTGTTAGAGGGCTCCCTTTCATGTGACCATGAAACCACCCTGTTACTCCCTATGGGCTCCGTGCACAAGTACCCCTTCAACGGCCAGAAAAGGAGAGTTGGGGGAGACCTAGACTGGTTCCCGGTCCATCCACTGCGTATTTCAAATGATCCAAAGTTATCAGGGGCAGGGATTAGTCTAGGAGACCATCGCAAGCTAAATTTGAACATATTTGCGCGCCTTTTGCACATACAGGAAGTCGTGCACACTTCGCTCGCGAACCAGTACAGTACAGTTCGCTCATGCTGTGTGTCCAGTCCACGGAGCTCTCAAAAGTGGTAAAAACACGCCCTCTTTTGTTGGCGCACGGAGCCCATAATGCACCCAACCACCCAAGCTCTATGGTTTTCCGCATTTATCAGGGATTGTAATACAATGTACATGTACTACAGGTGCTGAACGAGGTAAATAGGTGTTACCCCAAACATCTAAAAATCATCAACATTCTTACCATTATACAGCATTTCAAAGTTGAACGGATCACCTTCATACAAATCAGTCAAGTGTTTCATAGCGATGACTAACGCCAACTGCAGCACAGAGATGCCTGCAATTTACAAGACATCAAAGATTGTTGACAAGAATGTATTTTTATATTTGTGTGGAGTAAAGTGTCTTGCCCAAGGGCAAAGCTTGGCAAAAAGAAAAAAAGAAAAAAAAGAAACACACTGGCTGGACTCAGAACCCACAATCTATTGAAGTACCCATAAGACTTAGTGTTTGAAGAACCAGACAACAAGGACTCAACACTCCAGAATTTAGAATCATGAATTATATTTACAAATATACCAAAATGGATGTGCATGTAGTGTACCCGGTATTTCTACATTCTAGATACTAGGGAGTCAGTTAACAAGCCAGCTATTTCATCAGATAGAAAGCCAGCCTGCCAGCAAGTAAGCCTGCCAAGCAGCAAGGGGGCCAGTTTAATAGAAAGCCAGCTGACCAGCCAGCCAGCCATCATGCCAGCTAACCAGCCAGCCAGCAAGTAAGCCTGTAAGCAAACCGGGGAGCCACCCAGCCAGCCAGCCAGCCAGCCATTCTGCCAGCCAACCAACAAGCCATCCAGCAAAACAGCAAGCGATCTTGCCAACCAGCCTTCAAGCCAGCAAGCCATTCTGCCAGCCAGCAGCCTGCCAAAGATCCAGCCAGCATGCAAGCAAGTAAGCAAGCCAGCTTGCCAAAGATCCCGCCAGAAGGGGAGCAATCAAGCCGGCAAGCAAGCCGGCAAGCAAGCCGGCAAGCAAGCCGGCAAGCAAGCCGGCAAGCAAGCCGGCAAGCAAGCCAGCAAGCAAGCCAGCCGGCTCACTGGCCATCCCATCAGCCAGCTATCCTGCTTGCTAGTCAGCCAGCTAACCTAACAAGCAGCCAGCTAACCAAACAGCAAGCCAGCCACCCGATAAGCCAGCAAGCCAGCCAACCAGCCGCTAAGCCAGCAAGCCAGCCTTTCAAATAGCCAGTTACACCTGCCAGTCAATAACACTATGTGAACCAGAAATGTCTGAAACGCTTTAGTTTCGGACAAAATGTCTAAAATGTGAACACTGGCTATCACTCAAATTATAGGTTTTGCCCTTCACCGACGTTTAAACACTGTATACTCAGTGTGTTACCTCCCGAGTGAAAGTTGGAAAAAAATCACTCGGATGGGACTCGAACCCATGACCTCCTGCTTTCTAGTGCAGATGTCTTACCACTCGAGCACTGAGCTAACGGGATCGGTTGGCTTGTGAAGGGGCAAAACCTATAATTTGATTAATACTACCCCAACGCAAAATTCCATCTTATAATAATGGCTATCACTGTTTAGTTTCAGACATTTGGCCGGAACAAAAATGCTACAAACATTTCTAGTTCCTAGTTTAAGCCATCCTATACCCAGCCAGCAAACTAGCCAGCCAGTACACCAGCCAAACAAGCCTGGAGCCAGCCACCCAGCCAGCAAACTAGCCAGCCAGTACACCAGCCAAACAAGCCTGGAGCCAGCCAGCCAGCCAGCAAACTAGCCAGCCAGTACACCAGCCAAACAAGCCTGGAGCCAGCCACCCAGCCAGCAAACTAGCCAGCCAGTACACCAGCCAAACAAGCCTGGGGGGAGCCAGCCAGCCAGCAAACTAGCCAGCCAGTACACCAGCCAAACAAGCCTGGGGGGAGCCAGCCAGCCAGCAAACTAGCCAGCCAGTACACCAGCCAAACAAGCCTGGAGCCAGCCACCCAGCCAGCAAACTAGCCAGCCAGTACACCAGCCAAACAAGCCTGGAGCCAGCCACCCAGCCAGCAAACTAGCCAGCCAGTACACCGGCCAAACAAACCTGGAGCCAGCCAGCCAGCCAGCAAACTGGCCACCCAGTACACCGGCCAAACAAGCCTGGAGCCAGCCAGCCAGCCAATTACAGGCATACCTACCATGCAACATGGCCGCCTTAGAATCAGCACCAAGATGTTTACTGGACTCCACTAGGTCCACTGCCTCTATCCCTGGGTGGTCCTCGGTCACTTTACAGATTGGTAAAAGCTGTGAACATATCAGAGAACACTATATACAACAACGCTTGAAATCAAAATGGCATAATACCAACTCACTTCACAAAAGTCAATTTTATCACAACCCAACATAAAGAAATACTTAGGGGCTCTCTTAAAGCCAGAGTCCATCATTTGCAGCTATCCAAAAAGCAACTGGTGTAATTATTGTTGAAAAACATACTTGGTTGAAAGATAGTAAGGGGACTAAACTCCCTGTGAAATTATTCTTTCTGGCAAGCTGTCATTTTGAAGAAATCAACGAAAAAAGGCCTTTTCCAACAGTGCATCTTAAGAAGCACCGTTGGAAATGTCCGTTAGTAGTTCGTTTTTTTTATTTGGCGAAGCGCGCGCAAGCGTTGACACGACGCACACACGCGGGTGGCTGCTATAATTCGTCGGATCGGTGCGCGACATCGCGTAGCTGCAGTTGGCTAGCGAGAACGTGTCTCGGACGCTGAATTCAGGCCCAATTCAAAACATGATTCAGCAAGTTTTGATTTGAAATCGAGATCCTAGAATGTTGTTTTTCTCGAAATATACAGCTGAAGCTGATCTGAAACTTCATCAGGTTAGTTGTTCGGCACCCTTCTTTAGATTTGAGCACTTTTGTTGCTTCAAACGAACAAAATGCACAAATTACAAATGATGGACTATACCTTTAAATGCAACTTAATTTTAAAGCAATAATACATACACTCAACACGTAATGTAAGAACAGTTTCTGCAAAGATATTTACCAAGAGTGATTGAAGTCTGCAGATGCTTTTGTCCAATTGGTAGGTTTTCTTGAGAACATCGTGGACTGTTGCATTGCTGCATAATGCCTGTTGTGGCATAAGAGAAAAAAATTATAGCTATATTAGAGAAATGCAACAAGAGGACCCCATACAGACCATAAGAAGAGCTCATGGAAACTCAAAATGAAACCACTGCAAGAAAGCAGGACTAGGGCCGTTCATTTTCTATTAATCATTTGACCGAATATCACCATATTTGAAACTTGCCAATCATGGGCTTTAACCCGCTCAAAGGATGGAAACAATGATCTGCCGATGACCCAAAAAAATGTCATTAACAAAAAGCTATATCTGGTTATATCGACCGGACCCAAAACCGAATTCAGGTCCGGTTTAGTCGTTTTTTCCATCATCTCAGTCGGGTCGAGTCGGGCTGGTTTTGGTTTTGTATTTACGATTTTCAGGTCGGGATGGTTTGGTTAAGCCATCTTGTGAAAAACCCGACATAAAGCGAAACCGTTCGGACATTCAAACAGTGCAATATTATTGCAGAGCTACTTTGCCCGGTACAACCAACGTCAACCCAGTCAGCGCAAGGTTTGCAGTCTATCACGTACGGTCTATAACATGTAGGCCAACTATAGAAGAAAGCGTGAGTCTTCACTGTAGCGTACGGTATGATTCTTTAATACTGTGACATGACGATTTCATGCGACATGGGTAAGTCCAGGCATAAAAAGCGGACAGAGTTGCCCAAGCCAGATATTCTGGGGGGTTTTGGGGGTCAGTTAAGTTTTGGGTTGGTTTTTGGTTGAATTTTTGTTGGGTCGGGTCGGATTAGGGGAGTTCAGATTGGTTCGGATTCGGTTTATATCTATAATGTTTCGAATTGGTTTTACCTGATCAACCCGACCCGATGCATAACATTAATGGGCACTTACTTCGTACATTGGATCGTACATCCAATATACATTTGGAACCAAGACTAGTGCAAACTCTGCTCTACAAACACACATAGTAGAGAGTTATCTTAGGGCGTCTAGTTTTCCTGCACTGTGTCCAAAATAACAGCTGCAAGTTCCCGTAATCCTCAGGAGATTGCAAAAACCTTTTTAACTTCAGCCATCAAAAACATCTTCGCAAATATTTCTCACCTCGATATCCTGGTTCCAGCGTTTGACAAACTTTGCGTCCCCAACCTCCGCTGGCAGTGTTAGCATCCTCTTACAGACTTCCCTGTAAGCAGGGAAGGCGAGCGAGTTGAAGACATGGATGTGACGATGGGAGAAGCGTGACTTGACTCGTTTCTCCAGGAGTTCTACAACATCCTGAAAGTGTAAGAAATGAAGGTAACTTTTTGCATCTAGTGATGGAATCTTATTTTTTTTCCTGGTCCTTGAGAGCTAGCCTAGTGCCCTCACCGATCGATTGTCCGACTCATTGTAGGGTTCGTCCTCAACTTTTTATTTTTTACTAGCCAGCCGGACTAGTGTAGAACGCCATGGTCCAGTGGTTATGGTGTTTGACTCACGCACGATGGTGTGTGGGTTCGAATCCTGCCGAAACATGGTGTTTGTGCCCTTGGGTAAGACACTAAACTACAATTGCCTCTCTCCACCCAGGAGTATAAATGGGTACCCGAGAGGATCGAAGACCGATTGAGCGCTGATATCGGCTGCCACGTGGTCCCATGGTCTGATGAACGGGGTAATAAATGTAAAGCGCTTTGAGATTGTTGATACGATGGAAAGCGCTATATAAGCACTATGATATATATTCCTGAAAGTACCATTTGGGAGACACGTTATCGTAATTTCTTCGATAATAGGGAGACACCGGTCATTAGGGAGACATTTTCATGTCTCCTTAATGTCACAGCCCCCTTTAGAGGCAAAATTTTAGTGTCACAATTAGGTTATATTTGTTGCTCGTGGTCTAATTAGTAAACATACCAAAATTCGTGGAAAAAGGACAAGGGAATAGTGGGTTAGGGCACATTTAAGTTTGAAAATTTTTGTGCACAAGTCTATGGGAAAGTCTCCCTAATGACCCATACCCCGTAATTATCATTATTATTATTATTATTAAACAGATCTCAACTAGTCCATGGGCCTTTTCACTAGTCTGCATGTGTTTCAATTCGTTTAGCGATATCAGCGCAAGATTCACCGGCACCACAGCGTGACAAGCCGACTGTATGTCAGTGTATCAGATTATTTTGTCTACGACTGGCTTTCCTTTCGACTTGCGGAAATCCGTGGATGCCGTACGCGGTAAAGTTGCATATGTCTCATTACAATAATTTGGACTCGCCAGTCGTACTACTTAGGGAATGGTTTTGACAAGTCCATCGCTGTTTTTACTTGCATTTGGTGGACAGACTACCGCTAAGGTCGAACCCGGCTGACCGTCACTTGTGACTTGGACTAGTTGTAGGCTGGTGAAGAGGGCCGGGCAGTACTATTGTATAGGATTAGCCCTTAGTGCCAAAGAATGAGCTAAATTCCGGTCATTATTGTGTAGATCAGATACATGAAAAGACGTCCACTGAATAGCCATTCCAAATCAATTCGTCGCTGGTCCCACGAAGTGACCTATCTCGGTTTTTGTCATTTCGAGAAAAAAGCGTTTAAACTTGGGCCTATTTTGGATCAGTTATTTCCCCCATATCGATGTTTAATTGCCCACGGATTTATTCATATAATAGCCTGATAGTTAAATTATGAAATTAATTTGTTCCCAAGGCAAACAACTCAGCAGATTTAGGTTAAACACATCCCCAGCATCAAACGTCACTTCGTGAAAGTTTAACTTTCATTTTTCATGCACAAACACAGCAACGTTTTCCGATAGGTCACTTCGTGGGACCAAAAAAAGTTGATTTCTTCGTGGCTGAAAGCGACCTATCTCATATAGGCATGCGCGTCGAGGATCCAGACGACGTCCTCCCCAAAGTATGTTAGTTAATTTTGAACAAAATTATTTCAAAGTGTGAAATTTGAAAAAATACAAAAAAGTTGCTAACATTTTAATTGATATAAATGTGGTAATCATAACCATATTTAAAAACTAATTACTGAAATTGATCCATGCTTTCAGAAATTATGCATGTTTTACTAAGAGAACTATTTTTATAGCTGTCCATGGAACGACATTGGAAGCTGTCGGTATTGAGCTGAGTGAGAATTACAGATTACATGCAGCTATTCAACTACAAATGAGATTTTATTCATTTTGAGTCAAGACTGAAACATCATTTTTACAATTGGATTTTGTGTTTTGAATATGAAGAACAAGTCAACCCTTTTTTTCCGAAATATTGACTGCGATTTTTGTCTGTTTTCCTTTGCAAGTTTTTGTGCATTCATGACGGTAGGAAAACATCCATGTTTCATTGTATTTACTAGGTATTTATCAGTTTGTAGAACAGTAAATGATCAGTGGTGGACAGCTGAACGGTGATCTTTTTATTAAAATAGACATAACTTGGGAATAGAGTATGCAAATTACATGACATTTTCAGAGTGACCTCAGTCAATAAAATGTATTTTATCACTGTTGTTTTTATGAAATGGAGAGAGCCACATATTTTTTTAAATATGTTTTTTTATTATGCGATCATTTTCGTTTTGACTCACCCTGTATATCTTTAAAAAAAATAATATATTTCATGACCGTTTATCTGCCCCATATTTATGTTAGCCCCTCCTCCAACTTACCAATCTGCGTGTGACACCAATGACTGCTATGGGTGTCTGTGCTGACTGGCAGATGTCAAACAGGTTATACAGCAGCGTTTGGTTCTTGTGATGGGCAAACAGGTCAAACTCCTCCAAGATGAATAAGACGGACTGTGCTGTGTCACTACCTGCTCACAAATAAGACCACAACAGTGCGACAGGACAGTTATGAACTTGGGGTTTAAACTGGTTAGGGGCCTGGTCGCCGATAATGGCCCAAGCCAAACCATAATTATCGGCGACCAGGCCCCTAACCAGTTTTAAACATTAAGTTTAAGGGTACCGGTACGTGTGGTCTAGCGGTGGAGCATAGGATTCATGATCGTGAGATTGTGGGTTCGAGCCCCGCCATGGCCATGCGTGTTGTGCCCTTGAGTAAGGCGCTTTACCTCAATTACTCCTCTCAACCCAGGTGTCAAATGAGTACCGGCATTATTCAATGCTGGGAAGGTAACAGACTCGCTGTGGAGGAGGTGTGGCGATCCCCTACAGCAGCATATGAGTCTGGACCAATCGCTAACGAAAGAGAGATGGGCACTCCGTTCCTGTTAACACAGGTTTGTCCACTTTACTTTTTTTTTATAACTGATCCATGGATCACATATCGTCACCGTCACCACAAAGTGACACTATAAAATCAAAAAATCAATATTTTGGGATTTCAATTTTTTGTTTTCTAATTAGTGATTAATTACACATAATCTTTCCCCTCAAGAAGTTACTATACACAGAGTTAATTAGTTTTGTCAAAATATTAATTAACATCAATTAACGTTTGTAACTTAATGGGTCAAAACCAGAAAATGCATTTTCACGAAGTGTCCTATACCATTCTTCGCGTGTAAACTGTCTGCACACTAACCGTCAAAAACGGATTTTGCGTTTTTACGAAGTGACACAAATGTCACGTGATATGCGCGCCTCACTTCTGGTGTTTTCATGAAGTAATGCTAAGCCCATAGCTAATACACACGGGTAGCGTCACACTTTGTGAAAACTCGAACACAGCGTTATCTGATTTTCGAGTTTTCAAGAAGTGTACTTATGATTAATTAGTTTGATAACTCATTTATAGTTATTTTGTTCAATAAAAATCATACATTAACGTGTCATTCAAGATCCCAGCTTTCAGACAATGCAACAAAATATGAATTTTAAGGCTAAAACGATACTCAGATCACCATTTCAAAACATTGTCAACTTAAATCACCTGTATCTCGAAACACACATTTCCACTCTGAGGGTAGTTCAAGTCACTTCGTGGTGACAGTGACGATATTATCCCTTATACCAACCTTTTCGGAACAAAACTCATAAAAAGTTGTTGATTTTTCAACAGTTTTTGTCTACCATTTTATTCCAGGTTCAGCCATTTCTATGGTACTTGCTGTCTTGGCAGTGGGACGCCCAGTGTGCGTTACACTGATCTCCTTATATGGAGATTACAGTGGTTCCCAAGCACGCGGTTGTAGCCGGCCTTCGCTGCACATGTTTGCATGTATAGTAGTGTGGACACGGGGTATTGCGCACATTTTAAATGCCGCCATTTAAACAGTGTTTAAACGGGGGTTTAAATCCATCCATGTGAGGGGTTCTCAAAGAAGAGGAATACACACATGAAGGTAAACTGTCCCAGGTATTTATGAAACTAAGTACCAGTTAACGACTGTCTGAGTCCACAATTGACACAAAGCAAGTTATGAAGGTAAAAAAAATAAGCCTTTGAAATACATTGGTCATTTCAAATCCATGTTCCATTCCACAGAAATGCACTGGCAAGATGTAGTACCGGTACTACACTTTGTACTACCGGTACCTAAACTGCATGTTTACTCATCACATAACAAAAAGTGGACACGCACAAAATTTGCATATATTCTAATTCAAAGCTTTCCTCAAACAGGGAGTACCGGTACATGTATCTATTACCAGTTGAGATTGTGTTCTGAATATCTACCATACCTTAAGAAAACTAAAAAGCAACCTCAGCATTAACAGGCAGTAAGAAAAAAGTCTGGTCAGTCACAATAAAGTCTAATGGCCTATACATGTATGTACTGACTGTGAACAAACCATAGAGCTATATTAAATTACTAGAGCGCTAACTCGTCATTCTGCGCGCGGAGACGCTTTGAAGCCGTCCTGGGCGCAGACATTTTGAATTCATGTGCGTGTTTGTAGAACATAATGAAATTAGATAAATTGAATTTTGAAAGTCTACTCTACATGCAACGCGCAAGTAGAACATACGCAAACAACTTAAGTGCGTCATTGACGTTTAAAAAAAAAACGTGACGGCAAGAAGCATCTGCAGCGAATACGCGTACGCGTTGCGCTGTTTGCGTAGAGCAAAATGACACACGTTTGGGTTTTGGGCGTATTGGCTTCGATAACGCACCGGTATGGAATACAAACGCAGATATGCAAATAGCCGTACAAAAGCCGTACAAAATTTCTAGGTCTCCATAGGTTTGTGCACAAACATGGATGCGCCCAGCAGGCATTATTTTGTACATGAAATTAGCGCTCATAGCTCTATGGAACAGGAACTTTAATTACACACCTCATATCAAACATGATCAGGATTTTCTCTGCTACCGGTACTTTGATAGTTCAAAAAATTTAACCTGATGTAAAAAGATTGTTTTGGAAAGAATTCTTTTTTGTTTTGTGGGGGGGGGGGGAAGAAGGAATGTTAGTATAAAATTGCCCAGTACACATGTTATATACATGTAGCTCCAAGAATTTGAGAGAGATACATGTATAGTACATGTATCACTGTAAATGTACAAAGACTGACAAGTTATTTACCACTTTTCAATGCCTCCAGGAGAAACGCCAGATTTTCAGCAAATGAGCCCTGAAAACAATATCAATCAAAATCATGTAACAATATGTGTATAAAGTCCCGTGGATTTAAGACTAAAATCTGCCCTTTCAATGGAAGACTTTTGAGACATTGGTGGCAACAAACATACCAGTCCTTTTTCCATTGTTTGCATCATATTGAGCATGTGTGCTTTGGCGTTAAACATGAGGTAAACAATTGAAGGACTTTAAAGTTTGCTGCCACCAACGTCTCAAAGGTCTCCCGTTGGACATTTTATTAGAACAGTCATTGTTAATGGCAATGTGATCGAATGTCTCTCCCAGTGGTCTCCCCCAACTCTCCCTTTCTTACCATTGAGGGGGTACTTGTGCACCGAGCTGATATTGAATTCCTTTGTCATTGTTCATCACCTGATTTAACTTGCAACCTAACTTGTGACTGACTCAATTATTCTGTAAAAGACACTCCCCCTCCCCCTCCCCCCAAAACATCAATCTCGCTTCAAATATTTTTAACTAAATATGTTGAACTTTTTTTGTAAAAAGACCGACTTACAAAGACTTTATCGCCAACCACATTGTCAAGTTGCAGTTGTCTGGTGATCTCCTGTATGGCAATTTTGTCATCGGTCTGCAGGAGCCCATGCAGACGAATGATGAGAAGATTCTTACTGACTTTGGGATTGGATTCCATCTCTCTCAAGACGCTAGAGACAAGCTGGAATAGACAAAACGACAAACAATAAAGTACTGGCAAAATGTGCAACAATAATTACCTTATTCATAAACAAACTGCTTTAAAAACTATTCAAAGCAAGTCTACTTAAACATAAACTAAAGACTAGACTTCCTCATGTTTGAAATAAATAAACCTACAACATTGTATAATGCAGGTGAAACATTCATATGACTTCCAAGTATAATCTAAACTTATTCATGTTTTATCACGTCGCCGCCAAGTGCCAGTTTGATTCTTGAATCATAATTCACGTGCACAAACTACAGGTAAATGTAAAAAAAATATAACAGAAATATAATTTAAACTGGGCCTGCCCCATAAAAGAAATCAATTTCTTGCATTTGCTGGCTGATTTACCTGGTTCAGTTTGGGCCGCCCGCTTAAATTTGTTGATTTTTCTGATTTTTGAATTCATTTCAGAACGTAGTATCAAACTTTACTATTCAAAAATGTTTGACATAACGGAACACCACGTGCACGCACGTTGTGACTATCGTATGAACGTCAAAGTGTATTCTGTGTATCGTGCGTGCACTGAGAAAAATTCCTACTGGAATGTGTGTGTACGAATACAGACACTATAATGTTGCATAGAGCTTGAGGCCTCCTGATAATTTGAGTGTAAGATATGTGTCATAGTAAGTTCCAGCAAATGCAGTGAAGGATTTGGGGGATGGGGGTATGTGCAGGTACATATCTGGGGAGTGTGGTCTAGTGGTTCATGACTCATGATCAGAGGGTCAGGGGTTCGAATCCAGCTGCTGGTCATATATTGTGTCCTTGGGCAAGCCACTTCATCCCAACTTGCCTCTCTCTACCCAGGAGTATAAATGGGTACCGGTATTGGCTAGGGAGTAACCTGCGATGGACTAGCATCCCATCCAGGGGGAGTAGAAATATTTTCAGTCGTTTCATGCCACTGAAAGCGCAGATAAACACCGACCTGATGGGCTACGTTGGCTCGTGACAGACTTAACTTACTTTAACCGGTACATGTACATGTATTATCTTTAAGTACATGTAAACTTAAATCCTCGATCCTGATTGGTCGATCCACAGCAACAACAGTGTGATTTTGTCCCATATACATGTAGGTGTACCACGGTCCATATTGCACTATTCTAAGATGCGCACTATTCCTGTTGCACGCACGTGTAATGGAATAACCACTGAAAGTCTGTATTTAGCATGTGCTTTCCATCTTGACCTGTCAAGTTTGTTTGAATAAATCCCACTCACTCTCGTGGAACACAGACAATTTAGTGCATCTTTGTTTTGGTTTGCTACTCAATTGGACAAAAACTTCATAAAATGTCCATGTTCCATTTGCGCTCTTAGGATAACTATTAATAGAGTATATTTCATTTTACCATTGTTTTACCGCTCCCATGCGGTCCAGTGACTATTGCTGAGTTGCTTTCTCCTCTGACGGCACATCTGTTTATCAGGTCCACAAGATGCCTGAAAATAACATCAACAGGCAGAAAACAACACATTTCGTTAGGGACACTCCGTCCTGAAGTACAAAATGCATTTTAGACAAAACGATATTCATTGGAAAGAGCATTCACTAATAAACATCCACACCTACGGTACATGTACAACCATCCTTAAAAAA
The DNA here is from genome assembly GCA_029964075.1 of Patiria pectinifera. NCBI lineage: Eukaryota > Metazoa > Echinodermata > Asteroidea > Valvatida > Asterinidae > Patiria > Patiria pectinifera. The sequence continues at coordinate 15,226,769 of CM057143.1, read as the reverse complement.
TGGCCGTTATTGTGTTATTCTTGGGAGAACAAATTTTGGGGGTCAAAATTTTGACTCGAGAAAATCGGGCTGTTCAGGTGCTACATGTACACATGTAGTCATGATCGAATCCTGTCACACGTGTTCCATCAGTGCATCGCATGGTATGGACATCTTTGGACAAGCGGGAAACGTGTGCATTGGTGCTGTGTGAACTTGTAGATTAAAACTCCCTAGGTGTGAAAAATCATATTAATATTCAATGATTCAGCAATGTTAGGGTTACTACCGGTAAGTGTACACACACATACAAGTGTGTATTTGCCTGCAATTGGGGACCTTCTAATGTCCCTCTTTTGTTTGTACATGTACTTTTAACTTTTAGGAAGTCCTCCCATATGTTTTGTACACATCGCCAAACTGGGACCTTCGGGAATATAATGTCCTCTAATGTTCAACGTCCACTATTAAAGCAGAAACAAACTCATTTGTTTTCACATGTAATACCGGTATAAATGTAAATGTACATGTTATAATGGTATATACCGGTACATGTACATGTAACAATTAAAAACTTTAACATTTTCTTGGATTAAAATTCCTTAATAAAATCATAAAATTTACAGCAATGAAATGAACCTAAAATTTTAGAAGTTACAGAGATAATGTAAACTGCATTTCCTTTTTTTTCCCCACCAAATTAGCTAGAACCAAAAACTTCAACATTCTAGAATGCGGACAGACAGACGGGTGCCCGTACGGATAGACAGACGAAAATTGGTATTACATAGGCTCACATCTGCTTCGCAGCTCGCCAAAATAAGAAAGGATAAAATAAAGGAATTTTGGTTTTATAAATACAGTAACAAATTTGTATTATTTCAATAATTCCGTTATGTGGTTATGGTGTTATGTGGTTATGGTGTAATTGGCTACGTACGCCACTCTCATGACACTTGCATACATTTTGTAGCCTTTTAGAATTTTTTATTTTTTTCCCGCAACTATTCCTCTCAATAGATTCTTTGAACGATAGTGTACCACAGCAACCAGACACAAAACTTGAAAAGATTCCTTGTGCAATGTGTAATGTGTATTGGTGTTCTGTGTATACAGGCCTTGGACAGTACCGGTACACAATGCACAATACCATAGCAATGTGGAGAAAAGGTTGAATGAAAAAATGACTACTTGTCGATTTATAAATTTGGTCAACAGAATAAGGGCACCGCCTACTCAAAGCTCAATTGCTAGCTGTGTATGCACTAAACTAAATAAATAGAACTAATGTATGCAGCGCAGGGATAATTCTGGGAAGACCAGCAAACGGTTTTGCGTAACGATATGTAGACCCACATCAATTGTTGTCATGATTCATGAGTAGACCCACATCAGTTGTTGTCAAGTGCCTAGAGCGGCCAACGGGTATGCAATATTCATGTTTACTCAACACAGTTTACTGTGGTTCGCTAGAGTAATTAATACAAAAGTGTTTATTGTAAGGGGAGGGCGGAGGTAACCCAGACAGCGGTGACAAGGCTTGGTCTGGCAGCGCCCCCGGAATTAATTCTGGGTCAACAAAGAATTTACGAGAAGGAAAATTCTTGTAATGGCGTCCGAAGTGGGAAGAATGTAAGAGTTAAGCAGGCAGAATCTCTCTTGAATACGGTGGAAATTGTGGTGAATACATTTTGTATGTGATCAGTATCCTGAACATTGAACATTTAAGCTGTTTCTCAGTGTGCCAAAATGTCTGACTTGCTGAGTCTGAGAGCCGAGTTTTCGATTGAAAAGAAGTTGGGAGCAGGGGCCTTTGGTGAGGTCTTCCTTGGACGAGAGCTACAAACTAACAACCGGCGTGCTCTGAAGATCATGCCCCTGACAGGAAGTGCCATAGATGAAATTAAAGCCCTTTGTAGGCTTTCTGCAGGACATGATAACGTAATCATTTATGATCGAACCATCAGAGTCGATAATCAGAAGATTTGTCTGGTCATGGAGTATTGCCGTGGGGGTGATCTAAATAAATTCTTGTTGTCACATACAAGGGAGCCTCAGCGAGACCTACGATTCATGAGGCAGATTGCCTCAGCTGTGGCTTTCCTTCATGCCAAAGGCATTATACATCGCGACCTGAAACCAGACAACATTCTACTCACAGCAGACGGTACCCTGAAAGTTGCTGATTTCGGCCTCGCTAAATTAGCCTCAGACTCCCAACATGGGGGCAGTCTTCAAAACTACTACATGGAGTCTGTCTGTGGCCACCGATTTTTCTTGGCCCCTGAAGTTCTAGATGAACACTATACCGAAAAGTCTGATGTTTTCCTAATGGGGGAAATATTTGTCTGCATGCTGAAACGAAAAGTTCTTCTTCTACCACCATCTAACAGACTATTGGTGCCCTCTTACATTGGAGACCCGGCCTCTTACCGAAGTTTAAAAGGTATCGGAGAAGCTCTTCATCATGGGGAAGTGGAGCGATGTGTACTTTCTGATGGGTTAACCATTCAAATAAGCCAGGAGCTATGTGCCTTAATTGACAAAATGTTACTGAAAGATTACCACGGACGTCCAACAGCAGCAGCAGTGGAGCGTTATCTAAATAAATTTACCAATACACAATCCCCGCCATACATGTACACAATCCTTGCTGGAGGAGAAGCAACCCTTACAAGCATTGCTTCTCCTATTGCTCCTCCTACACGTATCCCTCATGGACGACCAGGTGCATTACCGGTACATGCACAGATAGGAGGACTCAGCGTTATCGGACTGTCTGGATGGTTTTTTGGCCTTTTCGGAATAATTGCTGCAGCTGGCACAGCGCTCATCGGAGCTTACCAGTACCTTAGTAGTCCCATATTAGAAAAAGTTCTTCAGCTATGAAGTAAACTTCATGGAAGTCTGAGATCAGAGCAGATGAACTGGAATCTGTAGAAATCTGGAAGGAATGTATGATACACATCTGCATGATCCAAACTCAACAATGTGATGAGCTTCGATGAGATCCCTGCACTTTCATGTGCAGATGTGCTTTGATGACATTCGAGTTAAAAGTGTCTTATTTTGTAATTTCTTTGTTGAAGCAAGTTTGTTTACTAGTATCATTTTAAATTAAAGGATACTAGGTAGTTTGCAGTCGCTCACATTAAGACATGTTTCATATGTGCAGACATGTGCTGTGATCACATATTTTTGAGTTGAAAGTGTCACATTTTGTAATCTTTGTTAAAGCAAGTTTGTTTACTAGAATCATTAATTAAAGGACACGCTCTAGTTTGCAGATATTAAGACGTGTAGTTTCATGTTTTAGATTTTTTTTCAGATAATGGAAGCAGCTAGGGTTGAGTTTTTCCTATTTTTGGGATTGTTGTAAGAGACCTTTGCTCCAAAATGAGACCATGTGTCTTGCGACATCCATGACAGACATGACGGGAGCCATTGTTCTGTATTTAACTTGGCCACTGTGACCTACCGAGGCAAAATGAAGGACGTCCCCCAAAACCTTGTTTAGAGTAGTCAACGCCTAAGTCGGATATACTGGAAAATGTGAAAATCGAGATTGATTGTTTTGTATTTTTGGGTAGCCTAGGTATCCAAGATCCACACTTTGCATTTTTGTTGGGAAACAATATCAACAAAAGTGGAAAAAAACCTAAGAACATTTTTCACAGCCATTGGTGGCACAATACGTGTCTTTTTTTTTTCAAGGCCATTTTTCTTGAAATGTGTCGGTGGCAAGCGTGCCAAAGTTTTTGGAAGGAAAACGTGTCCAAACTTATGTGTGGCAAGCATGCCAAGTTTTGGGGGGCAAGCGTGCCTGAAATGTTGTATGTGGCAAGCGTGCCAAGTTATTCAGGACAAGCGTGTCCAAATCTCTGTGTGGCAAGCGTGCCAATAAGCCATTTGCGAGTTAAATTTGAATAAAATCTGGAACGCTGACTTAATACAATGCTTTGCACGTTTTAACCTAGCATTCTCCCGACCAAAGAGACTGTTACTATATCACGTGATTCGGGGCAAGCCTTATGCTAGCAACCCCCAGCTCCGGCATGGTCTGGTGTCTTTGTGCTATTCTCACCCATTGTGAACGATGTATTGGTGCTGAGCGTCTCTTACGTAACTATGCAAGAGCTTGCCCCGAATCATGTGATTAGCAACAGTGTCTTTGGTCTGGAGAATTCAAAGTTAAAATGTGCCAAGCATTATGAGCAAGTCATTGCACCAGACGTTTTTCAAATGTAAATCCCAAAGGGTATAGGTTACTCGCAAATGGCTTATTTGGCATGGGATATAGGGAGATTGATAATAGGGGATGTACTGGGTAACCATTGTTTTCAATCTCTGAATTCAAAATTATCAAACAATGATGATTCTACAAAATGCTAAGTTTTAGGGCCATTGGTGCAATGTTTTATTGGCAACATGTAATAAACGCAGTTGTTAAGCTTTTCCAGAAATCACAACAACGTCCAATTTGTTTTTTTATGCGAGTTGTCTGAGAATAATGTGAACAAAGGTGGGGGTTATTCCTCATTGGCAGGTCACAATTCATTTGCCAACCAAGGCTCTAAATGCTGCTGACAGAGATATTAGTTTGGGGTGTCATGCCCTCTACATCCCGGACCCACACCCCAGACTCCACTACCATTAGCTCCTTGCTCTACCATTGTTTTAAATTCACTTACTGTCTTTGCTCCTTGAGGTTCTCTTCAATGACGTCTTTAGGGGGTACTTCGATTCTGCAAACACGTCTTCGCAAGATGCACTGTACCCTATCTATGGTGCTGCCACCCAATGATTCTCTTCTACAATTACGTTTTGGCATTATGGCAGGAAAAGTCTTTCTAAATGCTTCCTGGAAAACAACAAAAATCAAAACACACACTGTAAATTAGTGACCACTAATTGTAATTAGAGGGAGGGTGGGGTTGGGGTAGGTGGGGAGGGGGTTGAGACTTCATAGCAATCAATGTCATCGCTTTGTGACACCTGGTCTCACAAACTGTATGGGTGTGTCTTCTGAAATTTATGCTACATACATGTACATGACATAACTGATGTTACATACATGTAGATGTGACATCAGAAATGAGATTCTTCACCGATGATTGCCTCCTCTATGGACCAGGATGACATCTTAACACTGCAATCTGTTAACCCTCAGGAATGGGAAAAGAGATGGCTAAGTTGAGGAGAATACACAAGAAAGTGTGGATTCGTAATTTAAGAATTCACGAGGCGCAAAGCGGCAAGCGCCGAGTGAATTTGTAAATTAAGAATCCACACATGCGAGAGTATTCTTCGACTTAAACCATTACGTCAACAAAAGTATTGGAAAGAATGTTGCAACCTGATGCTACTTTTTTCTTCATATATCATCTCAATGGAGGTCATTCGTTACAATAATGACAATAAGACATGAAACTGGGACTGACAAATGTTTCCAATTTTGTTAGGAAATACTTGAAATGACTTTCCACAGACTTTGTACACAAGCGCGGAAGTGGTGGCAGGTTGCAACATTTTTTCCTGGCCTGTTTAGCATGTGTATCACCACACCCGTACAACCAAGTCGTTTTGTGTGTACATGTATAGGCTCCTACATGTAAGTACCAATGCATCTTCACTGTCAGATTCTCCGCAAAATCTACTTTAAGTCAGAAAGAAATCGTTGTCTGCACTATCAATACACGGCTATTCGATGTGTGCAGGCTGCGCCGCTCAGGAAACAGTCACCGGTGTACGTGTGCACATACGATATGCCCGACTGTGAATGCGGGCGCGCACTTGGACAGCGCGTCGTACGTTATCAGTTTCACCTCATGAATTTGAATCGTACAATAAGATAGCGGTGACAGCTGGACGAGGCTCGGTTTCCGAATTGAAGGTGAAATTTCTCTTTTCTTCCCCAAGGTATGTGAATGTAACCACCACCATTTGTATTTTCACTTCCCACTGAAGCCTACAGGGGCGAATAAGGTAGTTTGAAAACCGTTTTGGGGGTAAAATCTGAAGATTTTGATTGGGGGTACGAGTGAAAATGGTCAAAAAAATTATTAGTAGCCGCAATAGGGCCATCGATCACGGACTCTACTATCGCCCGACCATGTCCAAATGTTAAAAAAGTGATCTGTAGAGTCCTAGTTACTCGGATTAGTCTTGGCAGTAGGCGATTTTTATAGGCCTAGGCCTACTCTGGTCTAGACCCGAGAACGTGGCTTGTAAACTACGCCACATTCTGGTACCATTTTGAACCAAGCGAAATCGTCCTTCCGTGACAAAACTGAACACTGCTTTACCGTGTGATAAGTACTCACAAATCAAACTTTCTTGAACATGTTGAAATCTGCGTTTACGCCAAATCTGGAATTTAAACGAAATTCAAGGTAAAATCTGGCAAGATCTCGATGTCCTGCAACCTCCTACTGATGCACGTGATTTACTACCTGATAAATGCTGCGGATAATTTGGTATCGCACTGACGCTTCGGGTATTTCTTATGTCCGGATCATAAGTGCGATTCCAAATTATTATTAGCATAATTAGCTGCGTTTATCACGTGGTCTCGTGATTGGCGAATCTGACGCCGCCTACATGTATCATATGCGCCACATGAAACAGACGGGTAGCTCGAGGGGCTCCAATAATTTGGCACACAAGTGACCCTGGGTACTTGTCCAGTTAAAGTTAAAATGTAATTTCTACACGTTCGTATGGGTCTTCAGTGACGGCAAATTTCGTCGAAATGACACATCCTGAACATGCGAGAAGGCAAGTGTAGATTTCTAGGTGAGTATTCAACATGCATACGAAATTATGTATGGCGGATCGATTTCGCCAGGTTCGAAATGACACAACAGCTTGGCGTTGTCACGGGTCTAACTCTACTTTCATTTTTGTAATGACCGACAATGACATGACTGACCTACCTTCATTGAGATTGTGCGCTTTCTTGAAAATCACGCATTCTTAAGAATGCGCATGCACATTCTTATATCTTCGCAAAAAATAACTCTTCCAGATTGAGCGCACATTCTTAAGAATGCGCGACTGATAACGGTCTTGTCGATGCCGAGCACCGGATGCGCTTGGCAAGTCTAGCTGCATCCTCGTTCACTGATTCTTAATAATTATACTGTTGCAACAAAAGGTATTGGATATGAAAGTATGTACGCGTGTATGGGGGGGGGACCGGGAAAAAAATAAGAGAAAAATAAGAAAAATAAGCGTCAACAAACGTCAACAAGCCTCAACGGTCGTCAACGAGCATCAACAAAGTTTGTATATGCTTTTGAACATTAAAAACAGCTTTATATGGTAGAAAAAGCAATAAAGAACATCTTCTGCATATATCAATTAAAATTAAAATTATTCAAAAACTTGTTTTTTTTAACGCGAAATATACGAGGAATTTGTCGATTAGTGTTGGCCGCCATCTTATTTGGATGGCGCTGAACACTTCGCGCATGCATAGTATGGCTCTGTACACTTCACGCATGCGTAGTAGGGCTCAGCTGCACGTGAACAAGATGGCAGCCAACACTAATCGACAAATTCGTTGTATATTTCGCGTTAAAAAAAAACAAGTTTGTACATAATTTTAACTTTAATTGATATGCAGAAAATATTTTTTGTTGCTTTTTCTACCATATAAAGCTACTTTTAATGTTCAAAAGCATGAACAAAATTTGTTGATGCTCGTTGACGACCGTTGAGGCTTGTTGACGCTTGTTGACGTACTTTAGTAGGACCCGTAAGCCCCTATTTCCCATTTAAATTGCCACCAATTAATTGTTCACACCCCCACCATTACGCCGCAGAGCTGGATTCTATCTAGTCAAAAGAGCAATTTTGGCAGCTTCTGGACATCGGTGTGTTTTTTTCGTGACATGCAATATGATACATACAGGGACTTGTAACTTGTTTAGCCTAAACAAAGCACTTCCCAGACTAGTTCCCAGTCCTCCGTTATTACAAAACTTCCCATGCATCAGTGCATAGTGGGCAGAAAAAAGCAATAATAACAGGATTAATTTGATTCAAATTATCGTAGTTATACGAGTACAGAAGCATAGAACATTTTCTTTCCTCTTTAAATGAATTATTATAATTATGTCGTGCAATGTTTGTTAAGATTGAGCAAAATTCATAAATTGCGCACATGATATTCCCACGCAATCTTAAGAATGAGCGCTCATTCTTAAGAATGCGCGCGCAGTTTGCATGATTTTCAAGAAAGCGCACAAGTCAACAGATAATGAGATATATTTTTTTAGCCATATTATTACTTAGCCTAGCTTGAATAACTCCACTCCAGCTGATGTTCCATATTCATTTACATGTGAATGAATATGGAACATGTCAGCTGGAGTTACTCAAGCCATGGAGTAGCTCTACTGAGTGGAGCGCTGAATTACGGGTACCCCTCCATGCTAGTATGGAGGGGTACCCGTAATTCAGCGCTCCACTCAGTAGAGCTAGCCATGGAGGAATTCCTTCCTCGTGCTCAAGCGCTTCAAGCTAAACTTAGCCCATGTTTTTACATGCTGTATGAAAAAGAAAGCGTCAGCTTGTAATTTTTTTCCAAACAAACATTGACTCTTTATCTAAAATAAAATGTATAAAAGCACTCACAACATTGGGCGTATGTGTAAAATTTGGCGGCTTTCACTTTCAGTTTCAACACGTTCCGCTGAACCACATGAACTAGAAAATCGGAAAATCGTACTGGCGCGGTTAGAGCGCCCTCTTGAGACCGAACCAAAGTTTAATACGCCTATGACGTCACTCCACTAACGTGAAAACTTTTTTATCCGCACAACACAAGCTTGGGTGTGTTTACACAGGTGTAGCGTGAATTTAGGTTTCTATGAAAATCGGACTCATTGGTTATACTGCGCATGCGTAAGTATGATAATTAGGAAAGTGACCGGTCATGTGAGAGGGATTAACCAATAAAAGGGAAAAAGGGTCCGATTTTCATAGGAGTCGGATTTTCATGTGACACCGGCACTTTTGCCATGTCTCTTAAAGTTATTACATAGGCGAGAGCGTACAGCAAATAATATTACGCGTGACGTGCTAATTAAATGCCCCCACATCTGAAATTCATGAAAAATCCGTCTCACAACTCTCCAATGTGTGTGAGACAAAGCTTAAAATATTACATCATCTTTCATTTTCTTTTCAATTTTTATAATTTATCTGATGACCTTAGGATGCACCCCGCCCTGCATTAACTGATTCTGGGCCAGCATGGAATCAAGACTACTCACATTTTTATGTTTTACATTATCCTAGCCACATTTCACGGCAAACAAATTTTGCCCAGCGCAAAAAAAAGTCTGGCTTATAAAAAGCAGTTTACCAGCAAAAACCTCCCACGTGATTTTCATGCTATAGCAAACAACAGCTCAACACTAATCGAGAGCAATATACATATCACATGGAGTTTGGGCTGGTAAATTGCTTTTATAAGCCAGACTTTTTGTGCTAAGCAATTATTTTTTGCTTAGCAGCGCCGTGAAATTGGCCCATGTATGGTAGGCATGCCCGAGGTCGTCTATCACTGCACTAGATCCTAGTTTGGACCATGGCACATCCATTTGCCTGGCCCTAGTGGGTGGCTTAAAAATTGGCGGGAAAACCTACTGGACTTGATCACATATTTTCTTACATATGCTTGTATACAAGTCTGAGTTTCTTGTCAAGTGGTTCTTTTTTATACGGTTGGCCCTACAAAGCAAAACTGCCAAGAAGAATTGAAGTTATAACGTTTAAATCGAAAATCTAAATATTCAAGTATAGCCACACTGGAGAGTGCCCCCAAACTTTTTTTTTCTTGCAATTCATTCAAGAAACTTTCATTTCTTGAGCCTTATAAAAGTAGGCATCAACAAAAAATTAACAAAGACCGCTTAAGTTCGCTCCAGTTTAGGGTCAAGTGCAATTTTCCACTTACATCATTTTACTGACACCATAGGGCATATACACCTGTTTGGGGCGAGTTTATCCCAAAAAACACCAAACGCAAAATGTCGGGACTATTGTTTCGTGACATTCTGCATGTAGCACTTTCAAAGTCTAGGAACTTTGAAAGCCCAATTCATAAGCTGTCTTTTAGTACAAGAAACGTTCAAATCACTTGAGTATTTTTCAAGTTAAGGAATTTTGAAAACAACCACCGTTTTAAAGTTCTGTCCAAGGCATGGATCACACAATAAAAGGTGTGCGTTCTTGCAAAACGAAAACAATTCACACTCACCCGTACCCTATATGCGACTTGTTAGTTATATCTTTTTGTGATCCGAGGACAGAACTGTAAAACGGTGGTTGTTTACAATTCCGTAACATGAAAATTACACGAGTGATTTCAATGATTCTTGTACTAGACTACTAGTAAACTTGAAGATGAATTGGGCTTTCATATCCTAGATTATGAAAGAGCTACATGCAGAACTTCACAAAAACAATGGTCCCGACATTTGGGGTTCGTTGTGTTTTTTTTTACTCACCCTCTATTTCCACTTAAATTAGCAAGCGTATATATGGTATTACAAGTGCACAATATTCAATGTTTTGCAGTATATGAATCGATATCGCGCCAAATGTAGTCGCGTATTAACCGTATTCACACTCAACAATATTACACACTGCATACAAGTTATATTACAAGTTCGCTTTTATTATTGAAAGAAAACCTTTATTCAGCGATACAAATCTTGGAGCGCAGCTTTGATTTGGTATCAGGCAAAACGTTTTATATATGAAACAAAAAAAGGGTCCAACTTGGAGTTTTACCCCGATGAATTTTTACAATCAAAATAACAAAAACCAACCTGAAAATACAAGCAAAAAATTGAGACGTAAATTCGCTTGCTTACAAAGCACTGGGAAAGAGCAATGGCAAGCTTCATACTACATATTATACATTGTAGTCTGCAATAGAAAATCCTATTGAAATTGAAGGATTCAGGACTGTTAGGGCTATTAAAATAGGGTACGTATTGTGGATCTTATCAGACACATTTTTCCCCCATACCAATCCTAATTTCCATTATGCTTCGGCCAATTTTCTTATTTGTAGGAATATGGTATGGCAGTACTGTAATGTGACGTCGTGTTTGGTCGCGCTGCGGTCGGCATGATTTTTTTTTTTGTAACATCTTTTCATTCTAATGCTTTCAAATAAAAAAAAGTACAAACATTCTTTGGCGCAATGGTCATTGGTTCTTTGTATCAATTTAAAAACAACCTTTGGGGGCACTCCCCCCCCCCCCAGTACTGATCAACATCTGTTTCAGAAGACATTTTAGAGTCTTGCAAAACCATAAAAAGTCTAGAAATTTAAAAAGTACATGAGTAGTTCGACGTTTGGAACTTTAGCTGTTTCAAACTGGCATTCCAGTTTGAAAATAAGCACTGGAAAGCAACCTAAACAATGGAAAAACAGTACGTTTAAATTAATTGATTGTCTGAAACAAAAGCAACGTGTGTTTATTTGGTCCGGCCTAATTAAGTCGCTATGCGTCTTGGTTCGGCGAGAAATGGGTGTTGAACACTTTGTTATCAGACAGCTGCTAAAAATTGATCCAATATCTAAATCCATAAATACCATCAAAGCGTCATAATAAAAATTATGAAAATGCAGCAAAACTATATTAAATTTCTAAAATATGTTTCTGCGTACAAAAATATAGCATACTACGAAAAGTGTAAAGATATCAGTGCTCTATATGTTACATATCTCTAATATAAAAATTATACATGGAATACTATGGTTCTTTATGGTTCATAATAAGGTATTATGAATAACACAATCAAAATATTGATTTTCAAAATCTGATGGAGTATAATTATAATACGGTAAATTATTCAATAAAGATCAATAAATACAGCTGTTTTATATTCCATGCTCTCCGATATGCATACATGTACAAGTAGCTTTTTTTTTATAAATTTGCTTTTCCGTCTAAAAACCATGTATAGAAGGTAGAAATGGAACAATATACACTTTGCATAAGAATTTGTTTCCAATTCTAAAACTTATTGGGTAAATTAAAATACTTCTATTGTATCTAACATTTCAACACTCTGAATATGAAATTTTCAGCCTCCAGAAAAATCAGGCCTCCTACATATGCAACTTTTATAAGTTCTATATTTCAGATCGTTCTAGCTGATAAGCAATTTGAAGATTATGATTGAAATATCTACAGCATTTCCCCCAAAACTATCCTTAAAACCCAGGCCAATGTGGTCCACGCACCTACCAAATACAATGTACACTGTTAAAAAAAATTAGTCTAGATGATAGTACTCTGGAATGTAAAGTTATTTAGAGATGTACTGTCCATGCTCTTCAACATATTCATTTTCACCCTTATTTTAACCAAAAACTGACTTTTTTTTTGTATTTCGTGTGGCTGCAACCCCCTGAAAAAATGAGAGTGGCAAGTAGACTGTTTCCCGGTACCTACATTACATGTTTCTGTTCTGGAAGGAAAGCAGGAAACTGTTAGTCTGAGTATCAACCATTACCCACGGAGCCAAGTCTCCTGTATAACGTCTGATATGTCAAAGCATGCAGATTTATGCGATCCAGCGCCTCAGCCAATCGGAGTCGAGTTTGCTAGATCGTGACGTCATTTCATTCCCAAATCAGGACTAAGTGTTTGATTGGTCAATTCGAATGCAGTGTTTTGTAATACAACAACGGCCGGGCATAGATCTATCGAACCTCGACAAGCTTGGCGCGTATCGCGTAACATAATACAGAGCGCGTGACCGACACAGCCTTTGTTTGCTGTGTCTGGGTTTTCTTTTATCCATGTCTATGATGCGTCAATGGGTAAATGACCGTAGACCCGATATAGAAATCGCCTGCTGATTGGTCAAAATTTAGAGGTCAAGAGGCCGTTGTCTTGCATAATAAATCAGCGAATCTGCTCACATATCATAGACCATGGCTCTTCGCCATGGTCTATTACATAGACTAGGAAACAGTCTACCCTTTTGAGAACTTCATTATTGTTGTCGGCTGCAAATAACTTAGCATTTGTAAAACAGTTCTTCCAAGACTCAACATTGGATGATATATTTCATTCAATAAATCTTTCATAAAGTGAATAAGTTTGGTATTGGTATAAACAAAATAAGAAATTTTGATAGAAAATCTATTTTTTTTTAAACGAGAGAATAACACAAACAGTACATCTTTAAGGAACAGCCTGCACGTAGTTTCCAGGAAACAACCCTGTGACTCCATTCAAAACGCCCTCAAACCAACCATAGGGGTTCTTTTTTAGCACGTAGATGATGTCATCTTCCTGGAATGTCAGCTCATCTTCCAGATTTTTCTCGTAGCCGTAAAGGGCAATGACTATAAGAGATACATGGGAACATTCAAAAGTGAGGTAATTAACAATGTAGGCATAGAAAAAAATGGGTTGAGCACTGCCCCTTCCCTGCATTTACAGGGTGAGTAAAAAAAAAGCAAAATCCAAACCGAAAGAAATATATTTCATATTCAAATATGTAGCACCAAAAAAAATTATAACTGGCAAGCCAATTGAATAAACTACTTTTAATAGCTGAAAAAAAATAATTAAATTATTTATTAGCTCTCAAGTTTTTATTTCACGAGTAGTTGAACACTAATATCTACCTGAAAGTATTTTCCAAATTTCAGCTTATGTTGTTGCAAACGCTTATGTTACACCTTGTACTATCACCAAGGTAAATTTCGACTAAGATTTTCTGCCGAGCAAAATAACATGTGGTCTGTACCATGTATACCACAGCCGAATTTGGTCGCAACAGTGACTGGCACGTATCGGCGGGCCGACTACTGTTGGAAATTGCACAGGATGTTTGAGACACTTACATGTACACAGTCAAATAAGGTATTCACTTCCGGAATTTTTTGGATTTTTTTGGCGTTTTTACCTTTCAAAAAAAGAAAAAAAAGAAACCAGAGTATAATTGGAATGGTGTTTCTAAGTTCACCTTTTTCTATGTAGTCTGCGGGGGCAGATTGGTCCACGTCACTAGTCTGAACAAACTCCGGCGGTAAGGGCATCTCATCATCAGCAATGCCCATGTTGGCTGGGTAAGGGATGTCATCCATGGACGGGGGAGGGGGCAGCGATGAAGCAGCTGTTTGTACGAAAGAAAAAGGAACCAATTTTGTTTTCATAGTGGGCGTGGGGTACTGAAATACCGCCAAATAGATATGAAAGTTGCCGACTGTAGAAAATTTGAAGGGAGGGGGGGGTGTGTGGACATCTTTAGACATAATGGGGTTGATACATGTACTACTTAATAGTTTTATACCTAAAAAATTGACTATTACCATAAGACCTCTTTTAAATACTTTTTTTTAACTTTGGGGTGGGGAAGGAAAGGGAGGGGTTTGAAAACCTTAAAACTTCTGTGCCCTTACTACAGTCATCAAAATTTGCTAATATGTTTACATATCCTTTTATATTTAATAAAAATAATAACACATTCTTATATAGCGCATTTCAGGACCGTCGGAGCTCGCAATGCGCTTTACAATTAATAAACAAATATATGACTACGGAAAACAATTTTCAAATAAATGTGTTTTAAGGCTGCTCTTAAACAATTCCAGGTCAGTTACTGATCGCAGTGACCGATCGTATTGATCGTAGGGCCCCCACATGCAAATGCTCTTTCACCATAGTTCTTCATTTTTCCGGGGTTCATGATGAGAAGATGCTGGGAGGACGATCTGAGGGGCCTTGATGGATTGTAAGGTACAAGTAGTTCTGAGATGTAGGCTGGACATAGACCACGGATAGCTTTGCAGATGATGAGAATGACCTTTTAATGGATGCGAGACTGTACTAGCCACCAGTGCAGAGATTTCAGCACAGGTGTTATATGTTCACTCTTCTTAGCTGTCGATACCAAGCGAACGGCAGAGTTCTGGATCCTCTGCAGTTTAGAGATTTCTTAAATTTTTCAATTTAAGGTCTTTGTTTTCAAGACATTTCTTCAATTGTCAATGTAAGGTCCACTTGTCTTTTCTATTTGGTACTAGCGTTCGAGTGGACAGGTTGGTGTAGTACACACAAAGTACATGTGTTCTTTCCTTGACGTGGCATTTGTTCCCATTCATGCCACTGCAAAAGTACTATCCGCCCATGGGACCCATGGGGAATATATTTATACACAGAGATCATGGCTTGGCGGTATTTGTGTGCAAATGCATGCTGGTGTGCGCGTATTGTTCAAGAGCCAGCAGCGCAGCCGTTGGGTTCAAACATTTCGTGAAGGGGTGGTTTGGAAGAGACAAATACATTTTCCTCCAGGTTTGTATTGAAATACACGCTCACCTTGTGAAATGGAATTGTCCAGATTTTACCTTGCGATAATATTCCTCCCATTCCACGCTGAGCCACTCAATATTTGTATACTGTTTCACTGCAGTTCCAGCTTTGAATCCCACCTGGCCAATAAGACTGTATGCATTGCAGATGTCTCATATGGTTTTCTTTGTCATTTAAATTTTGTAACAATGAATTAACAGAATGTTCTAATCAATAATAAAAAAAAATTGCATTCTAAATCTTAATTTAACACGTAAGGAAAACTTTATACTTGAATACATAGTTTTCCCAAGACCAATTCAACTTGTTGTAAATGCTTAATCGTCCTCCCACCACAAAAACTGTCATTTCAAATCATTGGCAATTATTCCCTTAGAGGAAGTTCTTGGTTTACATCTTTAAATGAACTGCTTTCATTCAAATTTGCCTGTCATCACGAAATTCTATATATTTTTTCTCTGAATGACAGAAGCTGAATCTTTTAGTTTAACAAAAAACAGTACACTTTTCTAATTTGGTGAGTGCATAGTACCCTCTTACAAAAAAAGGCAAAGGGCTTTTATTCTGGCTTAGTTCAGTACTTATATACCGATGTCGATCCTGTGAGTGGACTGGTTCCCAGTCCCTATATTATTGATCCTGAAAATGGAGAGGGGGACCAGTCTACCCACCACAAACAGACTTATTGTTGGCAAACAAATTATTCGAAATGTGTAAAGTGATTATTCCACAAGTTAAGGTTGGTTGATTTAACAATGAATGGTTAGATATCTCATTCAGAAG
The DNA here is from genome assembly GCA_029964075.1 of Patiria pectinifera. Classification (NCBI taxonomy): domain Eukaryota; kingdom Metazoa; phylum Echinodermata; class Asteroidea; order Valvatida; family Asterinidae; genus Patiria; species Patiria pectinifera. The sequence goes on along the minus strand of CM057143.1, from coordinate 15,210,645 downwards.
TGAATAACTTTTGTATTGCTCGAAAAACAGCAAAAATGAAAAACTAATCTACTTCTTCAAGTTCCTAGATCCCGACACTCTTGGCGTGACCACAGCTTCTCTCATGCAGGCCCCACTCTCTGGAACAGTCTACCCCTCTCTATCCGTCAAGCTCCCTCTTCGATCTCCTTCAAACAAGGACTCAAAACCTACCTGTTCACACTCTAATCTCCTCTTCGGCTTGTGCCTTGCAATTCATATGTCTTGGACCTAGCATGTATAATTTTTTTTTTTTGTAGTTTGTCATTTCTAATTTGTCATTTATAAATTTTGTAGTTTGTACTTACTCTTTGTATAGAGCCATGAGTGTCACTGAGTGATGGACCTCTTGCGCTTAATAAGATGCCACTATTATTATTGTTATTACTACTTTTTGGGGTGAACCTTGAAAACAGTTTGGACGCGCGATCTTAAATTGGTACTTACCTTCATCAGGAGGCAAAACCATCATATCAGGGGGAGGGGGAGGTGGATTCAACATCCTAGGAGTCACATCCTTCTCTTGTTTCTTCTTCTCATCATCTGCCACTTTGGTTCCCAGTAGAGCAGCTGGTGGAGGTGCCATTGGTGGGGGAGCCATAGCAGGTGGAAGAGAGGAGTCTGGAGCGGGGGGCATAGGGTGAGGGGGAGGCGGCATATCAGGGTCAGGGGGAGGGGGTGGGGGAGGGGAGGGCTGTCCCCCTACTGGCACTGATTTTTGCGATCGATACTGCCTCACCGACTTAGGGGAGCCTTGCAAAGTGCCTGTTTTACGGACCGACGCGTACAGATCGGCTTCGAGGGGGGAATTGGGCGGCCGTTCATCGGGATTGAAAACTGGGAAGTTGTCGGGTACCAGGCCGGGGCTCGGGATGCTTTGGGACTCCTTGCGCTTCTTGAAAGTGTCAGCCTTGGCCGGATCGCTGATCTTCATGCCGTGCCCGATGTCATCCAGCAGGCTGTAGTCGATGGGTGCCGATTTGTACTTGATGGGTTGCTCGGGGTTGGCTGGCGCGACGATCTTGTGGGTGTGGGGAAGGTGCTTGTTGGCGGTTAGGACCCCGATCTCCCGACGAGAAACCTTCTCCTTGTGAACACTCACATTCTGGAAACGAATAGAAAGAAGTCACATTTTTGTCTTGGGATTATGAAGAGAAGTTCCTCCCTAAACTTTGTTCGTAAAAGCTTCATGTGAATATCCACTTTTTCAGCATGCTAGCATTCCTCATGCCCATCCACAATAAGATCCCCTTGAAGTAGGTTTCTTTTGCAAATGATTTAAGCTCTCCTTAAAAAATGTGAAGAATGGATTTCATCTTCCTAATAACACATTACAGCTGAAGCTGAGCTGAAACTTCATCAGGTTAGTTGTTCAGTATCCTTCATTAGATTTTGAACACTTTTGTTGCTTCAAACGAACAAAATGCACAAATTACAGATGATGGACTATATCTGTAAATGCAGTTCCATCAAAGGTCACTCCACAGCTTCTGCTGCCTATGCCGGTACCCATTTGTACTCCTTTCGCTCCATTTTTTTTCAGACCACCCTGTATATTGTAAATGCATGAATTCAAAAATTAATAAAAAGGAGGAGGGCAAAATATCATTAGCAGGCGGGGATATTTTTAATTATTCTTAATTTTTTTTTTTTTACATACCCTGGCAAGATGATTGGTGCTTGATTCAATGTCAGCCAGTTGTACTCCTTGTAAGTCCAACATCTGTAGCATGCTGGTAGCCAAGGTGTTGATCTGATAGGCCACGCTGGCCAGGGATTGGGTAGCATACTGCTTGGTCTCTGCCAAGGCAGCCGTCTTATTTTCAGCCTGAAAATGGAACAAGAAAAGTGAATCCAAAAGCAATTTGTAACAAAATGCTAACAACATTTTGGAAAGAGTACCATTCAGGGACAACACTTGGCACACTGTGCACAAACCCTACGAGACTGGTCTGAAAAATTCCAAGTGTTTTCTTATTAAATTATATATTCAACATTTTCCTTGCTATAAATTTGACATGTCAGGACATTTTTATCATTTTCTGATGGCTGATAGGTCACTTCAGGAAAAAAAAACTAGTGATGTCCATGTGTGTAATTTTTTCCAAAATGTTCATTACAGGGCGAGTCAAAAAAAGCGGAACCCACACCCAAAAAATTATTGTTCATATTTAAAATAATATGTAGCACCAAAAATAATAATGACTGGAAAGCCAATCTCATAGGCTACTTTGGGATGAAAAAATTACTGAAATTGGTCAATCCGTTCAAAAGATATCACCATTTAAACACAATGACCCTATTAAAAACCTGTCTCGTCCCAAAAATGCGATTTCAACAATCGTCGACACAACTGTCTTCAAACATCAGCAGCGATGAAATCGTAGTTTAAACGTTAACAAGTTGCAACAAAGTCCTTTTGAAGGCCCGTCTCTTAAAAAAGTAGATTTTGTAAATCATATTGTTTGCCTAACCAGGGTTGTTAATCAAAAAAAATGTGTGCTACAGTTGTTAAACAAGTATTCTGTGTCATTTTTCTTTGTTGTTCCAAACAGTCAAAACGCACAATAAATTGATTTTTTGGACGAGACAGATTTTAGGGTCATTGCGTTTAAATGGTGGTATTCTTTGAATGGATTGAGCAATTTCAGTAATTTTTTTTATCAAAAAGTAGCTTTTGAAATTGGCTTTCCATTCATTATTATTTTTGGTGCTTCATATATTTTTAAATATGAAATACATTTTTGGGGGTTTGGGTTCCACTTTTTTTGACTCACCCTGTATTTGCTTCTGAACAAGACATCAGCTGTAAATTACAAGTTTGTCTTTTTATAGATAGAAACTTTTGGGGGCAATCATCTATTAGTGTTCTGTATGGACTATTCTTAAAGCTTTATACATCATTTGCTAAATGGGTGATGTTTTTGGAATGGAATATTGAGATAAATATAGTTACACTTTTTTTAGTTCATTTGGTGTTTTTGAGGTTTAAAAAAACCAAAAAAACTAAATTTCCTGTAGTCTCTATTTCCTATCCATTATAAGAAGAAACAGAGCAGTTAACAGACATTGATAAATTGTAAGGGGAGGGAGCTCCAGCTGGCTTAGTTGGTCCACTCCCGGTTTTGTAGGTTTTATGCAAGTTTGATGGTGGGGCCAGTATTTGAAAAAAAAAAGCCAAAGCCAGCGGCCGATCGTTGGAAATTGATACAAAATAGCACTTTTCTCTTGAAAATGACAGCATACCAGGTGCCATGATTTTACGCTCTCGCTGCGCAGTCATGGATAGAGGCCTTCCCTCAATGGCCAAAGCATTGTACCAGTTGGTGTTCAGACATTCTGTCACAGGGCAACTGGTTACACTATTGAGGAGTGCCTTATGAATAGTGCCTCCTTATGAACAGCGATTGTGTAATGGTCTCAATGTCACTTCAGGTTCGAATGCAAACAGGAGAGAGCAGTAAGAACAGACATCAAATACAAATCAACAAGTAATCACATTTATTCACAAAAATGATCAACTCATTTCTTGATCATGCTGTTGGACTCTGAAATAGTTACAACATTAAAAAAACATAATAGTCTTTTCCTATTTTCCTAAAATCTACATGTACATGTATCTCATACACAGAACATTTTATGCCTGAAACTAAATTAATAATTTAAATGGTTGTATCAGTGGCTATGAAACAAAGGCCTGTAATTTGATTGAAACCTGAGAACATTTTTATTGCACTTGCTCTGCTTGAAAATAGCCAACATGGCCAAGTCCACCCCTGTGTACAATTGTTTGGGGTCTGGAACAGCCATCTTTCTTTTTCAATCTGATTCAAATTAACCTCTTCTCATCAAGTTACAATGACTATCGAAAAGATTCTTTCCTTTTTTGCACTATGAAATTATAAAGGTATAAAAAAGGTCCGTAAAAATCATGTTTTGTCCTTTCTTTATAGCAAAAAGTAATGAAAAAGCATTGCAAGCTACCAAAAAAAAATTGAATCTGAAACTGGGTAATCTTTATCTTTAGGACACCTCTATTTTTACGAGTTCTGTTCAAAACTGACTTTTGCAGATGACTGTACAATACCAAAGTGACTTTTGCAGGCTAAAGCAGTCTTTTTTCTTCAGATACACTCATGTAGTAATTTTGAAAGCACTTTAAAAAAAAAAAAAGTGACTTTCCTACTGGTTTTTTCTGTAGTTCGCCATCTTGCTGTTTAAGTCTATTTTCTGTTTGTCATCGTCGTCTCTTACCCCTCATAAATCAAAGCCCTGCCCTCTTTCCACAAAACTAAACCTGCTGACATTCAAGAAGGTGTCATTGCCTTTTCAAATGTGTCAAGAAATATCATCAGGTCACTTTTGAGTGTCATTTAGTCAGCTGTTTTGGCGAGTATTCTAACCTTATAATATAGGAACGGGGTCTAAAGGTAAGGATTACCTGAAAGTGAAATTGCATGTACTTACAAAAAGTACAATGTACTGTTTACTAGTACTAATATGTGTAATCAGATAATGTAGTGTAGGCCATGTAGGCCCTACCTGCAGATAATTTTCTTCGCAAAAGGATGCCACTTTCAGCAGACTGGTATGACTTTCCTGCAACTGGCTTCGTCCTGCCGGGATCTCGGTTTCAAAGAGTTCTGCTAACTTGGCCATGATTTTCTGACAATTCCCAGGGAATGAATTCCGTTATGGAATTCTACCCATGTATGATATGACTTGCTGCTTGGGTTGTTTCCGGGTACGGTGTACAGCCCGCACAGTTCATGTTCCAAGGCTGGCGCTTCCGGGTTGAATGACACCTCACGCACGTACGATACGAGTCTCAAACACCTGTACATGCTCAACTTGTCTGACGTCTGAGGGCGGGCTGCCAATATACCGGGTGGTTCGGTATGCCCGTGCTCAACAAATTCGATTTATTTTTCTCCTAACGATTTTTCAATTTGTTTGTTTTATTTTACCAAAAAGCCAAAATATTTCCTTCCCTTTTTGGGGGGTCTGCAACCATCTGGAAAAGGATTTTTCTTTTCGGTTTCATACTTTTATTTTCGCCTCTTATTTTTATGTACAAAAGATTAGCCACTTACGTGAATTACAGGCCGCAAATAAATCGAAATTTGTGATACATGTAATTCCATAACGGCATGTGGGCGGATTTTTTCTTTAATGGCTCATTCAAATTGATAATTTTTGCAATGCTGAAAAAAGAAGCAATTAGTAAATTACCCCCCAAAATATATGTTTGAAGGATAAAACTCGAAAAAGCACGGATCGGACAAAACAACACCTTTACACAATGGAACCTCACTAAATATCGTATTCCTTTTGTGGCAGCAATGTCGAGAGAGTACGCATCTTTCTCCACTGATAATATATCGATCCACCAGCAAAAAAGTAATAAGGCAGAAACTTTGGCTGGCAAATTTCTTGGCATTTTGGCCAGTTTCTCTAAACGCTGTGATATTTATCGCACTGACAATGAGTGTGTTATTCATAAGAATCAATGGTTAAAAAAAATAAGAATCAATGATTAAAAAAAAATAAGAACACTTCCGCGTGCAAATGTATTTTTAACTTCGGCATACCGGATCTCTCCCGACAGGATGTTTAACACCACAGATGTAAAGTAAGCAGGAAAAACTAAACGGCAGAAGAGAGAATGAAGAAGGGATTGATGATAGCAGTGAACAATCCTTGGCCATTTGAAAACCTCGGCATCATTTCGACTTCATGGCTCCAGTGTTCAGACACTGTAGAGTCCAACTCAATAGTGTCAATTTTCTGCTACTTACAATGTAATGATTTTTACACTCATTACGTAAAAGAAATTCGGCAGCACTTTGTAAGCATTGTCGGGAAAAAGTTGAAGTGCTAACATCTGAATATGAACCCAAAATACAATGAAAGGTTTGCGGAAACACCATGTGCGAATAATTTCTCAACTAAGACAATGGTTCTGAAAAGAACCAGAGGTATAAACTCGACGTTCCGGTCAGTATGCTCTGACCGTCTTCAGGAGAGTGCCTAACCTAGAGCATACTGACCGGAACGTCGAGTTTATACCTCTGGTTCTTTTCAGAACCATTCTCTTAGTTGAGAAATTATTCGCACATGGTGTTTCCGCAAACCTTTCATTATTTAGTATCTCCACCATGCAAAGCCTCAAATCTTACTTAACCCAAAATATATAAATCCAAACTTTGGGGTCATTTTCGTTTAGTTGAATATAATTTTCCAATATATGAACGGAAAAAATGACGGAAACAAAGCTGTGATTTGAGAAAATGTACGCATGATGGAGCGCCATGATCAACATGGAAGGCGCTATAGAAATCCTGGGTTTTTTTTTTATAAAGGAGGTGCAATCTAAAGTGGTTTGAAGGGGCAGGAACATACACAAGCCGCCTATTTTGCCCCTTTAGCCTTTACACAATAAAAACAAACCAGTTCAAAGATGGAGGTCGGGTAACTGCAATTTGATTTATTGACCATTATTATATGATTCCAGAAAACAAAGCTGGAATCAAGACTAGCTGTTGTACAAAACGGTATGTAGAGCATCATTATGGATGCATACACACATACATACCGGTAGCAACACTGATCTGCATAAAGAAGGTTAAATATTAAACACTATCCAAATCTATGGAGAAATGGAACAGCAGTTTCCACAACAGTTTCATTCCAACTTTCTTGGTCCTTCTGTGATTTCAAAATTTGGTCAAACTGTTGGACACATACTTGTGTGGACTGAAATACAGGGAGAGTAAAAAAAAATACAAAACCCTAATGTCGGGACCATTGTTTTAGTGAAGTTCTGAATGTAGCACCTGCAAAAGCTGGGATATGAAAGCCCAATTAATAAGCTTTCTTTTAGTACACGAATGATTTAAATCACTTGTATACTTCTCAAGTTACAGAATTTTAAACACAAACACCGTTTTAAAATTCTGTCCATCGATCACAAAAAGGGTAAGTGTTCTTTCAGCAAAATGAAAACAATTCACACACAACCCTAATGTGAATTGTTTTCGTTTCACTGAAAGAACACTTATTTTTTTTTGTGATCCGTGGACTGAACTTCAAAACTGTGTTTGTGTTTAAAATTCCGTAACTTGAAAAGTGCATGAATGATTCTTGTACTAAAAGAAAGCTTATGAATTGGGCTTTCATATCCTAGATTTGGAAAGTGCTACAAGCAGAACTTCACTAAAAAAAAAAAGGTCCCGACATTTGGGTTTCGTTTTTTTTTACTCGCCCTGTAGAACACAACATGTGAGCATTAGTGCACAGACTGATCTAGATCACACAAGAGATGGGTCATTCTATAAATTCGGGGTCCACTTGTTTGCCTTTCCCTGTTACATCTGACGTCTATGATTCTATAATTCTGATGAATTCCTTAATGCAGTCGTACTCCAAGAGTGATTATGAATAGCAGACTACCAACCCAACAAATAGAAAAAGTCCATATTTATACTTGAATCTACCAAGGTAAACAGGGACAGGGGAATATCACACTTTCCACCTTAAATTGATAGAATGACCTGTATTGCTGTGAATGCCTTGAAATTCACGGTAGTTCATTAAAAATCAGAAGGGTGGATATGAATTGATACTTAAGGTTCGTGTATATTTTGCATGCACTGTGTACTTTATTAATTCATAACATATTACATTACAGTATGGTTAGATTATTTAATAAATAAAAAAAGTCAACGTTTTGGGAAGAAAAAGGACATGAAATATCTGGTTTGACAACATGCAATAAAATGTAATATGGCAAAACCTAAAAAAAAAAAAATGCAACCAACATATATTACAATGTACATGTGTACAAGCCAGATCAAAGCACACCAAAATTACCTTGGATCAGTGGAACAGCCTTAGCGATTGGTTTTTTCCCAGTATTTGTAGACATTTATTCCCATTCCTGCAAATTGATGGACTTGTTCAAGTCCTTGATGTACATACATGCACACTAGAGGCAGTTAAGAATGATACACCCTGTATACAGTGTCCAACTTGCTTATCCAAAGTCAGTTTTGTAGTACTCGTACTCGGTACTCGTACTCAAAGCTTTTTTGGAGTACTCTTACTCATGCTCGTACTCGTGCTCGTACTCGAATGTCAAAGTACTCGTTCTCGTAATGACGGTACTCATACTCGGGCTGCAAAGTACTCGTACTCGACATGTCGAAATTGTACTCGATCATTAAAGTACTCGTACTCGACATGTCGAAATTGTACTCGATCATTAAAGTACTCGTTCTTGAATAGCAGCACTCGGGGGGGGGGGGGGGAAATGTTATAGCTAATACAATTACCATGGCCTTTTTTTATCGATACTTTCAGTTTGAAATGGTTGATTGGCTTGTGGAGAAATCGAGATTTCCTGATTTTCCTCTGTGCACGTCCGGACAAACACATTACACAGCTAGCCGTGAGTGGGTCTGTATATCGGTCTGACTGGGCCTGGGCCAATTACGCACAATAAACCATTTGCCGTATTCGGAAATGCGAGAACTCGTACTCGTACTCGGAAGTACAAGTACTTGTACTTGTACTCGTACTCGGATACTCGGAGGTACAAGTACTCGTACTCGTACTCGGCAACCTAAGTACTCGGCGGTACTCGGAAAAAAGTACTCGACTACAACACTGTCCAAAGGGCCTTTTCACAGTATTCAAAATCTTCTTGATAGCCCTGCGTCAAAACCAGAGATTTCCGGAACCACTTTCACACTATCAAGAATCCAACACCGCTTCTACTATGTACATGGGTCCAGCGATCTAAGGGGGCAAACTTCAACCCTGCCCTGGATGCGAATTATTTTTTCCCAAACAACATCTTCATTACATGGTTGTTGAACGCCCTCTATGATACTTTATGATACGTACTTGTGGAGCAGTTGGATAGTTTAGTTGATTGGGTCGCGATTTTGTACCGCGAGGGATCCTCGCGGTTTGGGTTCGAATCACCGTTTTTACCCAATTTTTTTGTTCTTTTCTTATCTGAGGCTGTTGGGGATTTTCTTCAAAAAGGAAATTAAGTCAGAATTTCATTACGTTTGAATTCATTTTTTTAGAATTTTTTATATGTTATTTTCATATTTTTTAAGAGAAGTAAAAACATCATAGCCGATACCCTCGCGCCCTGGACAAGGGTTGGGAGGATCTTCGTGGGTAGAAACTTCCAAATCTACAGCCCACCATATACAACCCGGTATATAAACAGGGATGCAAGTGGACTCCAAAATCACACCGAGGAACCACGTGGAGAACTTTATCACCACATTATTTATAGGTCAATAACCCTGGCATGCCTGTACATGCATAAGATACAGGTCATTCACATGGCCAGGGATTCTTTACAACCTGTCTGAGCTCCTGGCGGCACGAGGGGTTGACACAAAGGGATCGGCGGCACTTAGGGGTTGGCCACTAAGATCTCCCATTACTGCACAAAGGCATTAGGCACCATCTTGGCTTCTGTCTTTCAACACTCCTTACTCCGGAGTGGGTAGGGTCTGGCCAATGGGAATCTACAGGCTTGTGGTGTATAGTAGGGGTGAGGATTACATGGAAGCTTGGCCGTATTGGCCCATTGAAAAAAAAATAATGCCCATATTTGGAAAATGTGGAGAATGAAATCACCACTTCGCTGCTGGAAGGGTTTTAAGGTGCCAATATTTTATCTAACAAATTGAAAACGCCTGAAATTAGGCCATTGCAGGCCTGGTATACACATAAGTGTGAAAGGTACTTCTTGCCCTCCTGCATTCGTTGGGACATGGTTCTGCCTACAGTAGACTCGTAATGTCAACAAGGGTAGGGAAGACGATAGTTTGAAAAGACCTTAAGTTTAAAATGCAAAGCCATTCCTTCTAGGAACAAACATATCAAATTGTTAAATATCACATACAAAATACACTGTGTATTCTCCATAAGTCTTTGAAATCCGTAATGCCAATTTATGATTTGATTAATTACCTGAAGCACACATGCATGTAAGTACACAGTTCAGTTTGGATCATAAATCAGATCAATGGCCAATTTTATGAAGCTGCAAAGCATAAAAAAAGCAAGACTGGGCAAGCAGAACAGAGCTTGTAGGCTTGTGCAGTTTTTGATAACTTGAGAGTCTGCGGTATATTGTCACAGAAATATGGCAGTTTTCGGTATTACCGGGTACTTTTCTGGGGGACTATAAAGTCATCATCAAAATAAGATAATACAACAGGTGATATGAAAACCACAAACGGGTGGTATCGCCAGAACTTCAGAGGCCTTGCTGGATGGCTTGTTAGTATGAGTATCTATCGTTAAACCCAGCTCCACTTGTTTTGTCTCACCCTGATATGGTAACCACAAAGAATTTGGCTGATTACCTATATAGTTCGGATCTAGCCAGGTTGATTTTTTTTCCTTTTCTTTTAAAAGGTTTTCGCAAACATCTGGCCACATTTATTAACTGCGAAAAATGCGGTATTCAAAATGCAAGTTACCAAGTTTTTTGGCTGTGCACTTTTTTTTTATACAAGCTATATAAAAAGTGTGCCCAAACTTATGGCAGCTCGACACTTTTCCCGCCAAATTCTGAACATGTCACGGGGGATTAACCATAGTGCATACAAGGATCTGTTGATAGATGACCTCGTTTACTATGAGGCAGGGACACTAAAAAACATTATATATGTGCGTAGTCTTGAATCCACGTTTAATCGTAGATTTTAACTCATTAATTCCCCGGCAACATTTTTGGCTTTGCAACTTCAAGATATTGAGTCCAGGCAAGGAATAAATCTACATAAGTTAAACCCTGCTAAATGTGATTTTGTTTGTTTGTATTTTTATGGAAGGAAAGAAGAGTATGCTTTTACAAACAAATAATTAACGATACAGGCCACGAAAAAACAACAACACTGTCTGACAAAAAAAGTTAATTCTTACGGCACTGCCTCGACATAGTTGCCGGGAAACAGCCCCGTGAGGCCATTCAGGATACCCTCGAACCACCCGTCCGGGTTCTTTTTCAACACGTAGATGATGTCGTCTTCTTGGAAAGTCAGCTCATCATCCCGTGTCTGCTGGTAGTCATAGATGGCGATCACTGAAAAGATAACAAAATAGCGGAAAATGAATGTGTGAGTTAACCTCCTAATACTTCAACTGTGGCAATCACTCGTGCAGACAGCTGAAGAGGTAGGGCAAAACATAGTTAGTCTGTGTGCTTAGTCTATGGGAGAACGTTATATTATAGGGGCGAAGGGAAAGACAATGCCCTGTCCTCAGATGTAATGGTAAAATACGACTGTGAGTGCATATATGTTTGTGTGTGTGTTCGAAAGTTTCCCAGAAGCGCACTAGGAAGGCAACAGGCGGACAAGCTGTGTCAACCGCATGGCTTGGCTCTTCTAGATCTGGGCACATATCTTGGAGAATCTAGGAGAGATAGCATTTAATTGGGTCATCAAATCTTTGAGAACTTTGCATATGTTTAAAGCTACAGTCCATCATTTGCAGCTATCCAAAAAGTAACTGATGTTACTTGTTAAAAAACAAACTTGGTTGAAAGATTAAACTAAACTCCCTGTGAAATTATTCTTTCTGGCAAGCTGTCATTTTGAAGAAATCAACGAATGAAGGCCTTTCCAACGGTGCATCTAGACGCACCGTTGGAAATTTCCGTTAGTAGTTTGTTTTAGTTTTATTTGGCAAAGCGCGTGCAAGCGTTGGCACGACGCACAAGCACGCGCAGTTGCTATAATTTGTCAAATCGTTGCGCGACATCGCGTAGCTGCAATCGGCTCAGTGTGAACGTGTCTCGGACGCTGAATTCAGACCCAATTCAAAACACGATTCAGCAACTTTTGATTTGAAATCGAGATCCTAGAATGCCGTTTTTCTCGGAATATACAGCTGAAGCTGAGCTGAAATTTCATCAGGTTAGTTGTTCAGCACCCTTCTTTAGATAATATTGAGCACGTTTGTTGCTTCAAAGGAACAAAATGCACAAATTACAAATGATGGACTGTACCTTTAACCCTAACCCACCTCACTCCTCCAAAATCCTCCTGGCGGTTTTGGAGGATTCTAGAGGATTGAGGATGAATGGTGATTGAATCAAATGAGGATTCTGGAGGATTGAGGATGAATGGTGATTGAAGCACATGAGGATTTTGGAGGATTGAGGATGAATGGTGAATGAAGCACAAGAGGATTTTGGAGGATTGAGGATGAATGCATTTTGAGGCAGGACTGTCTGATGATTTTGAAGGATTTGGCGTTGGTTATCCTTCATTTAAACACAAGTGCAAAGTTTTGGGATGAGGAGGATTTTGGAGGATTGAGGATGAATGCATTTTGAGGCAGGACTGTCTGACAATTTTGAAAAATTTAGACGGAGTTGAAAAATTTTGGAGGATTTTGGAGGATTGAGGATGGTTGTAAGCAACAAGGGCCTAGGGGGTTAGCGTTAAAGGTAATGTACATGTACATGTATGAGTAATGTTGTAGAACTTAAAGGCAGACTTGCTTCATATCCAAACCAAAACTCAGACTCTTTCTGTCCATTGTCAACTCACCTTTATCTATGTAGTCTGCGGGGGCAGATTGGTCCACGTCACTAGTCTGAACAAACTCCGGCGGTGGGGGCATCTCATCATCAGCAATGCCCATGTTGGCTGGGTAAGGGGTGTTATCCATGGGCGGGGGAGGGGGTAATGATGACACTGTGAAACACAAGGAAAAACAAATTTGGTGTAAGCATCAAACCTAGGACTCGGTCCAAGACTGATTTTGGGTCTTGTTTGCCTCAGAATTTATGGGCACCGAGAGCAGCTAGACACAACAGTGACATTGTTCAATGGGACTAGCTCCCATTGCATCAGAATTAGCAGTTTGTGCACTGGTGTTCATAGTTCTAAGGTCCTAAAGTTCAAGGTCCTAAAGATTTTTACACTGTGTTGCATCTGGCAGGGTTGGGGTCAAAGTGTGGTTTAATTTTGATAAGAAATACAAAACAAACTATTTCAATGATTTCCCCTTCAGCAAATACATGTATGAAGTTGCCATAGCAAGGATGTTGGATTTTGTTAATACCAACTTTTGCTTTAGAAACATGTACATGCATTCACCTCAGTACCAATATCTGATTTCATGGTGCTAACCAAAGATTTCTGAAATTCAATGTGCAAAAAGTAGACATGGTAGATCATCATTCTGTGCTACCACAGTTTTCACAGAAAAGAATATGTAGTATCCTCAACTACGGGATGTGAACATGCGTAAAACTCAAATTCCTGACTAACCAATGTAATGTATATATATGTAAACCTTATCCACGTCATTTTCGGCTACAGTTAATAAGAGACTTTTGACACATTGGTGGCGGCAAACATACCGGTCCTTTTCCATTGTTTGCGTCATATTGAGCATGCGCGCTTTGGCTTACACATGATGTAAACAATTGAAAAAAGGACCGGTATGTTTGCGGCCACCAACGTCTCAAAAATCTCCCATTAGGATTCTTTGATACAGTAAGCAGAGCTGAATACCGTATGAATCAAACTGTAATCTCTTGTTTTTCAGGTTGAAGTACGTTACATGTGACTTACACTCCATGGTTGAATCTGGCGGAGGTGGTGGGGGCATGATACCTGGTGGACCCATCATATCTGGAGGAGGGGGAGGCGGCATCATCATCATCATGCCACTCCCATCCCCACGTGGCACACTCCTCCTTGCCCCCATATCTCCCCCGGAGACTACTGGAGGAGGTGGGGCCATTGGGGGAGGAGCCATCGAGGGAGGGGCCATCGGGGGAGGAGCCATCGCAGGAGGTGGAGCACTGTAAATCGACATCGACGTACGATGGCCTTGGTTGGGCATCTCTGGTCCTGGTGGTGCAGGAGGCGCCCCCATAGGGGCCATACCAATTTGACTAGGAGGGGGCGGGGCTTGACCAAATGCTAATGAGGGTGGGCGCTGCTGTCTGCCCAACTGGGGCGAGCCTTGGGCCAGCCCTTGATCTCTGCTTGAGTAGGTATTAGGTACCACGGGCGCATTGGGCGGCACAACGGGTGCATTGGGCGGCACAGAGGGGCGTCGGCTGGTTCTACCCCAGGAGCCAAACTTGGCGCCCGGCATCGGTTGGTAGATGGGGAAGTTATTGTCCTGGCTACTCATAGTGCTGGTACTACTGCTGATGGAGTCAGTGCGCTGCTTGCCCATGTCCGGGGTGCGGCCGGCTTTTGGGGCGTTACTGAGTTTCATGCCATGTCCGGTGTCATCCAGCACATTATAGTCGATCGGGGAGGATTTATACTTCATGGGTTTCTCTGGGTTGGCCGGTGCGATGATCTTGTGAGTGCGGGGACAATTCTTGTTGGTCGTTAGCACACCAATTTCCCTTCGGGAAACTTTCTCTTTGTGGATGCTGACATTCTGTATGACCATCATAAAAAAATAGCATAAATTAAATCAATGAATGAATAAAATCTCTCATTAAAATAGCCCTAACCCCTTCAGTGATTTACTAGGAACCTTCCTCGCTCTTACAAAATCCAACACCAAATGGTAACGCAACACCAATACTGTTGGACTCTGATTATGGTGGTATGCGTGACCACCTGTAAAGCATAATCAGTTTACTAATTCAGTACTTAATCCAACAGATTCCAACAAAACATGCAGTTTAATTTTGGAGGCTTGAGGGCGGTAAGGATTAAGTTGGCATCAATTGCCAATGCAAAAAAACGTATGGGAAAAAAAAAAACATGTCGCCACACCACTTCTTGGGCTAGCTCCAATATCAGAAACCGGAGGCTTTTTGTTTGGCCTATGGACAGAGTCTAAACACTTTGTCGCAACAGGAAAGGAGAACGATTTCAGACGTGTACATACCCTTGCTATGTGATTAATACTCGACTCCATGTCAGCGAGTTGTACTCCTTGTAAATCCAGCATCTGCAGCATGCTGGTAGCCAAGGTGTTGATCTGATAGGCCACGCTGGCCAGCGACTGGGTAGCATACTGCTTGGTCTCTGCCAAGGCATCTGCCTTGTTTGCAGCCTGTCAAAAACAAAGTTAACAACATATTCAAAGATTGAATTCATTCTGTAAAACCCAAAATGATTGCAATATGTGTAGCCAATAAAAGCATCTATTCATTTGCAAACAAGTATTTATTGGTTGCTACATGTATAACCATTCAGCACTCCAACATAGAGACTCTGTCAGTTTCTTGAAAGTGGGTCTTAGAAAGAGATACAGAATTTTGGAAAAGGAAAAGTTTACGAAGTTCCTGGATGTCTGGGCCAACCTATACAATGGTTACAACACAATTTACTTTCCATCAAACCATCACCTTATTTCTTGTTGGTTCTAAGCATTAAAATATTACCCAAAAGTGGGTATTGTCTCTTGTAGGAACTGGGCCCGTATTACTACACAAGCACTTTTTTCCCCAATAATTAAGTCTTAGAACTCCCTAGTGTCTTTTACTAAGTACTGGACCAAGTCCGCCAAAATCCATCAATGACCCTGCTTCATATAAAGCTTTGGTACCAAATCTGCTGAAATCCACAAGAAGACCACTACTACTGTAGGAGGATTTTAGACTTGGTACTCATGGCTTGCCTACCAAAATCCCCAAAATGGGGGAATGGATTTTGATGGAGTTGGGAAGGTTAGGGTTTATGTTATGTTGGGTGGTGCTGTGGTCCAATGGTTACGGTGTTCGACTGGTGTGCCGTGGTACATGAGTTTGAATCCTGACTGTGGGAACATGGTGCTTGTGCTCTTGAGCAAGGCATTTTACCATTATTGTTTCGTCCTTCGGATGGGACGTAAAGCCGTAGGTCCCGTGTGTTGTGTAATGCATGTTAAAGAACCCAGTTACACTTATCGCTAAGAGAAGGGGTTTGCCCCGGTGTTTCTGGCAGTGGCTGCAATATGCGCCGTAGCACCTTGTAAACCCTTATAAGGTGCTACTTAATGGGTCTCATATTTCTCATAAACTTCATTTACCTGTCTTTATTAATAGACATATTTTCCAGTGCCTTGAGTACCTAATTGTTGGTAGATACGTGCGCTATATACGCCTCCGGTATTGTTATTATTACTATGTATCCAATCACCAATTGTGAACAGATGGACACTCAGTTCTCAGAAAAAGAAGAAGAAATATTCTGCAATCAAATGTAGGATTCGATTGTAAACAATCAAAAAGGACAATTCTTACTTTTTAAATTAACCTGATTTATTATTTAATTAACCAATAAATCACACAAAAGTCGCATGGGTTAGACTTTATTTTCATAATTTCAAAATATATACTTCATTTTAAGTTTTTGGCCAAATGTGGCAGTAAAAAGTTTGAGGTCGGCAATATGCCTTTAAAATCCAGGTAGGTCAGGTTACTGTATTAAAACACACAATATTTTAGGTCTTACTGCATTACAGGCCCCGTACCTATATTAGTACAAAAGAACACAAATGTACCTTTTGCTTCTTTGACTCGCCTAATTACTGGCACTGCTAGTTAGCGATGTTCAAAATCAAAAACATGAGTGTAATAGCTAAAGGGCCGGGTTTAGATTTTTTGAGGACAGTTTTGGGGCAAAACGACAAAAAAAATGACCAAACGCAGTACTCCTAGAACTATGAGGCTCCACATAGTGGAGCCTCATAGGTTCAGAACCCCGCAAAATTGTTGTCAGCACAAAACACTAATTAAGTACAAAAACGTCCATCCCAACCAAGCATTTTCCCACAGAACCGCTGCACAGTTTGCCCCTAAACTCCGTACAATACCTCATGACATACTCACGTTATGTGCACCCAACAAACATCGGTGGATTCTGTCTGTTTTCGGCAAAAATGATGAAAAATATGCCCTTTCCGCACTGAGCCAACCTAACACTTGAAACGAGCACGCGTGCAGAATGATTGCAGTCATTTTTGGGTTCAATCGCTCGGAGCGCGCCGCGGGGGGGTACGTACTTGCACTTGTACGCATGCGCATACTATCATTCCGCTCCTACACCATACCCCCCGCGGTTTAGTTTAGGGGCAAACTGTGCAGCGGTTCTGTGGGAGAAAGCTTGGTTGGGATGGACGTTTTTGTACTTAATTAGTGTTTTGTGCTGACAACAATTTTGCGGGGTTCTGAACCTCCACTACGTGGAGCCTCATAGTTCTAGGAAGTAGGAGTACAAATGCAGCAGGGAAATATCTATAGATGGTGTGCAAAACTGTCTTGATTCGTCTTGGCATCAACTGTAAAATTAAAATAATTAAATAGGCCCAGGAAATTTGCTAGGTCTAGGACCACATTTTCTGCCAAAAGAAATTGTTCAACTTTTCAAAAAAAAAGGTCATTAGAATTTTAAGAAGTTGGCCTTGTTTGTCATCCATACCCAGCATGCACTGCGATTGCGGACTTCCGTACATCATGTACATGTACACGTACACATTACACGTAGCCTAATCAAAGCAGCCAGTGCAGTGAATCACACAAGCACCGAATTGTGTTTCGTCAATCGGGAAACAAACGGGCAATGACGGGATGTCAACCAGTTGCAAAATACTTGCCTTTAGATAGTTGTCTTCGCAGTAAGACGCCACATCCAGCAGATTCGCATGACTGTCCTGCAATTCTTTTCGTCCTCCAGGAATTTCACTGTCAAAAAGCTCTGCTAATCTGGACATTTTGACTGCAAAATGTCTGACCTCAAGTCACGCTTTGGTACTTCCGCATAATACCAAGTCTTCGGTGGTGACCTGCAACGGGCGTTCCATCCAAAGTGTGTGTGTCTATTCGGATGGCAGGGTACCAGGTATATTTTATATGGGTACGTAGCCTCCTTACTAGGCGTGCTTATTTATGTTTCGTATTAAAGTGGGGTCGTGGGAAAAAATAGGTCACCGGCTTACATTTTTTCCCGGCTGGTAAAAAATAAATATTTACCCCTTTCATTCTAGATTTTTTTGGCTAATTTCGCTCTATTTCTTGGGGAAGCTCATTCTTAGATGCATCGGCGCAATAAGAATTTTTTTTTTCTGGTGGGATGGGAGTGGTTGGATGTTGTATATGGTTAGGTTTGGCAATAATAGTTTGCTGGGTCGATGGATCATGTGGAGATGCAAAATTGAATTTTAGGGGGAAACGTAGGCCTACATTTCCTGTTTGTGACCAAGGACTCAAGTCCATGGTCCCCTCCTTGCAATGTAGCCTATATACCATGGGCGTCAATCCTGGGGGGGGGGGGGGGGGGGAGGGGGGACCAGGGGGACATGTCCCCCCCCCCCATTTTTTGAAGGGTGGGGGACACAATATCAAATGTCCCCCCCCCAGACTTTTGAACTCGTGCCTCATTTACAGGGCCTTATTATGTACTACAATGTATCTTTTGCTAAGAAAATATTGGTTAAAGTGGTCAGAAATTGCCTCAGATCGCACCACAGAGCATTTAGAATCCAAAAATTTAGAATATAATAGCTTATTCAATGACTTCAATTTCGAAAATGATTTTCAAATTATTATCTTTTGCTGGGAAAATATTGGTTAAAGTGGTCAGAAATTGCCTCAGATCGCACCACAGAGCATCTAGAATCATTTTTTTTCGGGGCCCTTAAGCGGGCCCCGAACCGCACGCCTTTAGCTGAGAATATAATAGCTTAGTGTAACTTCAACCTCGAAAATGATGTTTAAATCATTATCTTTTGCTTAGAAAATATTGGTTAAAGTGGTCAGAAATTGCCTCAGATCACACCACATGAGCATCTATCCCTTAAGCGGGCCCCGAACCCCACGCTGTAAGGGCTTCGCACTTCGCGCTTGCATTATTTCTGATCAAGGTATGTCCCCCCCCCCCACACACTTTTGAGAAGCGATTGACGCCCCTGCTATATACCATCGTTCCTATCAATACCATTTATTACGTCAGGCTCACTAGTTTGAAGACAGTCTTCTCAAAGGGTGGGGTGTGAATTCTTGTATTTCTAGAAAGCTTGACCAATAACCGGATATCATTTCGAAATTCGAAAATAGCACGGGTCAAACACATTAACATGTATAATTATTATGTAGACATACGTTCGCGTCATATATTATTGTATTCTTTGTGGTGGCTATTGGAAATACGCCTGTAGGTAGCCCCAAAATGAATGGTTTGGTATTATTTTCATTACGAGCTCAAATCTGACGACAATTATAATGCACCATCGCGCACTGCATGCAGTCGGTATAGACCGAAAATAAAAGAAAGCTTTTGGTAAAGATGGATGTCACTTTATATTCACAATGGAATGAGTGGTTTACTCTCAGTCTCAGTAGTGGGTGGAAAGAGCAGTGGCGGAACCAGAATTCCGGGGGACTGGTGGTTTTAAGCTTATTTTCAGGTGGAATGGTGGTTGATGGGTATACGTTGCATGCAGTCAATTAACACACAGAAAATAATGAAGTAATGAATAACTGCAAAAATTCAGTGACCTGGGAAACGTGTTTTTTTTCCAATATGTAAATAATATTAACATTGCTCAGTCGGGGGGGGGGGTTGCATGCTCAGCTTGAAAACAATAATGTCAAGTTTCTTTGTGGCGTGCGTGTGCTTGAAAACAACTTAATTACTGAGCCGGTTTCGATAATACACAGGGCGGGACGAGTTGGCCAGCATTACTTTTATCCACCGCCTTAAAGGGGCTTCGTCTCGTGAAATAGAAAAGTCAAGATTTTACCTTGCGATAATATTCCTCCAATTCCACTCTGTATACTATTCAATGCAGCGCACACGTTGTGTTTATGGTACACGTCCGCAGCATGCGAACCCTGTGTGGCTGGACGGATGATCAGCTCGATTTTTCGGGGATTTTGAGCGTTTTGGATGCTATTGGGCTCTCGAAAGTGGCGCTATTTTGCCATGTTGTGGAGGGATATTTTTTCAAGATGGCTACTTTTCCGCTTTGAGGAAAATAAGGGTCGTCTTCTTTGGGTGAGAATGTCTAGAAAAGTCAATGGTCAACCCACCAAAAAATGAGAAGAAAACGAAAGATGACATGTTGATCATCCATTTTTCTGTGCAGCTTGAATACCTGTGAGAGTTCTGAGTATTTTTAAAAGAATTTTGACTTATGGGCATTTAGCACTTGTGTTTATGGGAATTTATTTGCAGGGTTGCATCCGTATGGAGGAAGTCCAGTATCTGATGAGATAACATAATCAGGGGCTATACTAGTGCTTGTCCGGTTGGTATATAATTATTATAGGCAACATTGATATACCGCGTGATAGCAATCGCTAAAGGGAAATATCGTTTTTCCGTTTTCGGTTTCCTTTCCATTGTTAGTCATGTATAACCATTTTGAACACAACACCTGAAGCTGGTCATTCTTCATTGGCCTAAAATAAATGCATTCACGTGTGGCCAATCGTGGACCAATCGGGCGTCACTACATTTGTCCATTGCCAATCGTGATAAAACTGTGAAATCGCACGGTGTTTGTTAAGTTCTATTCCATTCTCCTTGAGTCTTTGGGGTCTCACATCATTGTTCATGTATTTCCCTATCACATTAGCATTGCAGCGGTTTCTATGGAGTGACATATTATAGGCCCACACCACATACTTCGAACTTGAACTTCGGTTTATCGACTACATGTAGTGACGCGGCCTTCAGCTCATCAGACACCTAGGTGGTCCGCGATTTGTGTTCACGGGGCCGTTCACCGGGCCGGTAATGCCGGAGACGCGCAAGGTATGTATGTACAGTACTATATAGGCCTATCGCTTTTAATCTTTTGGCTAACTCAGTAATTCAGTTGTATAAAGGCCAAAAGCTAAAGTGAGAAGAGAAAAAGGAACGGATATTTTCCCCATTTGCTTTCCCAAAGCCTTTTTTGTTTCCATTGGAAAATCACCATGACCCTTCAGAACGCAATTTCGACTAAATAAGTCTATAATGTTTGTACGATCACTAGCGCAGCTGTTGTGGGTCATCCGGCGATATTTTGGTCTCGTTTTGAGTCATAAATCATCCGGTACATATTGATCGATGATGGCCGGCGTTGGACGATCAAAACAAACCCTCAAAATAATGCGTATAGCTACAGACAAAGTTACAATTTGTTTAAAAATTGGATGATGTGGTCACGTGATATACCAATAACTTTCAGCGAACTGTTCTCCACTGCGCCGAATGTACGTGTAGCACTTGAAATGTGATTGATGTATATGTGGTGTTGAGAATTTGAGAAACTGTTTTGTGTGGACAAAATAACATGTAAAAAAAAAATACTTCATATGTGTGGGTTGCCTGTCGGTAATTGCTCGTTGGTTTGACGTCACAGGGAATTACCGTGGTCTATGGGCCTACGCCTATAGCTGTCATGCGCAACAACAAAGATAAACATGTTCATGTGACCCCGTTTGTTTGTATTTCAATGGAATTTGATCTGTAGGGTGCTGCTTCCGGGTTCAAGTCATGATATTGCCGTTAAAATGATTCACTGCAGCTATAATGATGAAAAGTCGTCCATGCAAGCGCACCAGTTACCTAGTTTTTTCCGCCGCCTGGACGGATACTTGTTTGTTCTGATGGTTTGAATTGAGTCGGCATTTCAACATTTCACATCAGTCCTTTATCCCGATTATTGTTATTATTAGTTAATGAAATTCGTTTCACCCTTAGATACATTTTAGGCCTACAAAGCAGCACAGTCTAAATCGACAATGATGAAACTCGCAGCATGTTGTCTTCTGGTACTGACAGCCTTGACAACGGCCTCTACGTCCCAAGGGACGGATGCCCCTGGTTCTTCATACGATGGCTCGCTGTTAATTGGTGCCTTCAACATCCAAGTATTCGGAATCAGTAAAGTTGGTAAAGTTCACGTATTGCAGACGTTAGTTAAGGTTAGTAACGTGTCGCACACTTCGTGACACCTAGAACTTATGTGTGTGTTCGTTAATTCTTTAATATGTTTACAGCATTAAAGGGAATATACAACATTTGCAAACATCGAAAAATAAAACTACCAAGTTTTTACGAAATACCTTAATAGGATGTTGGTAAATGACAGTCTAAAGCATCCTGTAAAATTATGGCACCTGGTGTGAAGTCATTTCCAAGAAAATGGTATTTATGTAAAAATTTCCAGCGGTGGTCGGCCGACCACCGTTGGAAATACCTAACTATTTTTCAACTACTGCTCCAAATTTACCGTTAATTTAGTCCAAATTTTGTTTGCTATTGGTTACATGTTCATGAACGGGTGCAGGCCAGCTAGACTGGTACCCTTACCTTACAATTTTCCGGCATCTGTAAATTGGGCCATTTTATATTTAGTGGAGTCAGGGAACCAGACTACTTGAACAGTTTTATTTTTCTTGGTTTTTCCAGCATTTTCAAACACAAAACTTCAAACATGTCAGTGTAACAATATTTGATCTATTATACTAACCCATCAAATAGTTCATTTTTGAAAAATACAGCAAAAGCCAATGATGTATATTGCCTTTAATAATTGTATGAATTTAATTTCTTTCCATTTAAATATACAATGTATAGTAAAGCATATTTATTACCATAGATATTTTTGTGAAATGCATTCATCGCTATATGCAGGATGACCTGTTAAAATGGATACATGTCATTTCACGTATTTTTTGCGCAGATTTTGAAGCGATATGACCTTGTGTTGATTCAAGAAATCCGTGACAGTTCTGGTACGGCAATTCACACACTTCTTGACGCTCTGAACTCGTAAGTGTAACAAAATGCTCTTTGCTATACACATTAATGTTACCGTGTTATGGAGAAAAGTGCCGTTTTTAGTATTTCAAGATTTGGTGCCTTTTCCAAAAGATTATTGTATGTAAAAGTCGAAATAGTTAAGAACAGTGTACTGAAAGATTAATTTTGATTATCTTCAGTATTAAAAAAACAGTGAAGAATATTTATCATTGCTCATAAAAGTAAGACGACTGTTAGCCAGTGTTCTGTTGAAGAAGTTACCTCAGTGTATGACTGCGTAATTGAAAGAGTGAACTTAGGGCTATAAGGCCAAAAAAAGTCTCCGGTTTCGGGCAGGGGCGGAGATTTCTTGTTACAGGTGGGGGGATGATTTTTGAAAGTCCATCCTTGTGTGGAACGCGACACGGCACGGGGTCCAAGAAACCGCTTAAGGGCCCCCTGGTGGGGTGCAGGCGCAAAGCCCTTGCTAGGGGTTGAGGTAACCCCCCCCCCCCCTGGAGCCCCTGGGGTTTACACAATTTTAGGTGCAAAATGGTGTCAAAATTCAACCTTTTCTTGAGCTTGAATTGCAATAAATGACAATAATTAACACCTTCAAGCATTAACAAATACAAAAGATCTTCAAAACTAAAATTTCTCATCCAATGAATTTGGAAGTGTAGGCCTAAGCTATCTTTGCACAATGGAGCTCTGGTCACCTAGCAACTCAAATAATGCCTATGCATAATTTTAAGTATAATTATTCACAAAATAATTAATGCAAAATAATGCCTAGATGCATTTTGGTAAGGTATGATTAGAATGTGATTTGGTCTACACTCTACAAAAACTATGAAAACATATGGTTGACAATGACGTATACCTGACGACAGTGGCGTAGCCAGGAATTTTTCAGTGGGGGGGGGCCGCTGGGGGACTGGAACATTTCATGGGGGGGGCGTCATGTAGGGGTGTCAATCGCTTCTCAAAAGTGGGGGGGGGGGGACATACCTTGATCAGAACTGATGCGAGCGCGAAGCGGGAAGCCCTTACGGCGTGGGGGTTCGGGGCCCGCATAAGGGCCCCGAAAAAAATTGGATTCTAGATGTTCTGTGGTGTGATCTGAAGCAATTTCTTACCACTTTCCTCCATGCTTTAACTAATATTTTCTTAGCAAAAGATAATTATTTGAACATCGTTTTCGAGGTTGGCGTCATTGAATCAGCTATCGGTATTCTGAGCTATAGGCGTGGGGTTCGGGGCCCGCTTCAGGGCCCCGAAAAAAAATGGATTCTCGATGCTCTGTGGTGTGATCTGAGGCAATTTCTTACCACTTTAACCAATAATTATCTTAGCACAAAAGATAATAATTTAAACATAATTTTCGAGGTTTCCTCAGCTAAAGGCATAAGAAAATTATTTGAACATTGTTTTCGAGGTTGGAGTAATTGAATCAGCTACCAGAATTCTGAGCTATAGGCGTGGGGTTCGGGGCCCGCTTAAGGGCCCCGAAAAAAAATGGATTCTAGATGTTCTGTGGTGTGATCTGAAGCAATTTCTTACCACTTTCCTCCATGCTTTAACTAATATTTTCTTAGCAAAAGATAATTATTTGAACATCGTTTTCGAGGTTGGAGTCATTGAATCAGCTATCGGTATTCTGAGCTATAGGCGTGGGGTTCGGGGCCCGCTTAAGGGCCCCGAAAAAAAATGGATTCTCGATGTTCTGTGGTGTGATCTGAGGCAATTTCTTACCACTTTAACCAATAATTATCTTAGCACAAAAGATAATAATTTAAACATAATTTTCGAGGTTTCCTCAGCTAAAGGCATAAGAAAATATTTTGAACATTGTTTTCGAGGTTGGAGTAATTGAATCAGCCACCAGAATTCTGAGCTATAGGCGTGGGGTTCGGGGCCCGCTTAAGGGCCCCGAAAAAATTTTGGATTCTAAATGCTCTGTGGTGCTATCTGAGGTAATTTCTGACCACTTTAACCAATATTTTCTAAGCAAAATATACATTGTAGTACATAATAGGGCCCTGTAAATGAGACACGAGTTCAAAAGTGTGGGGGGGGGACATTTGATATTGTGTCCCCCACCCTTCAAAAAGGGGGGGGGGGGACCAGTCCCCCTGTCCCCCCAGGGGTGATATATATCCCCCCCATCCCCCCAGATCTCCGCCCATGGTTTCTGGTATGGAGCTTGCCCAAAAAGTGGTGCGGCGACGCGGCTTTTTTTTTTTTACCGTTTTTTTTCTTCAAATGTCGGCTGATGACTACAAATGGTGCCCGACTAAACTTAGTGCAAATATATGGGAGTCCAGAGAGGCCACATAAAGCTTATTCTCGACCATAACCCAATCTAAAAACACATTAAAATTGTGCAGCAGCAGGATTCCAGTCAAACCAGTGAGTTTGGCAGTTTTGAGGCATCATCTTTCATTGAAAAAAAAAAACGTTTTCATTTTGCCGACGCGCATATGGCTACGGCAACACGCGCGCATACCAGAAACCGGAGACTTTTTTTTGGCCCAAAGTTGTGAAAACTAAACCTGAAAACATTCTAAACTTAAATTTCCTCAACTTCTTACCAGGGAGGTCGAGGACAAATATGAGATGGCCTTGAGCAGTAGACTCGGACGTACGTCGAGCAAAGAGCAGTATGCATACTTTTACAAGTAAGATTCGCAGAAGGTTTTTTATTTGCCTTTTGATATCATGACCATACCACTTGTTGGCATCGTAATCATGTCTGCCAGTGTTTCAGTGTTACTTTGTGAAGCCTGTTGTTGGTCATCCTTTTACAGCGAAACCCAAATGCCAGGACCATTTTTTTTCAGTGAAATTCTTTATGTAGCACTTTCAAAATAGATATGAAAGCCCAATTCATAAGCTTTCTTTTAGTACAAGAATCATTCAAATCACTCATGTACTTTTCAACTTTTAAACACAAACACCGTTTTGAAGTTCACCCAAAAAAGGTAAAGGCATTGCAGCAAAACGAAAACAATTCACATATATCTTTGTATGTAAATTGTTTAAAATTGTTTATATAAAATTCCGTAACTTGAATTCGATTGATTCTTGTGCTAAAAAAAGCCTATACTAATTCGGCTTAATCATATACTGTATTTTGAAAGTGCTACATGCAGAACGCATACGTCTCCGCAGGGCAATTTCTATAGATGAATACACAAGATTTTCACGAAATAGATAGGGGACCTATATGGATTTTACTAGAAAAACTAGGAATTTCCCAGGTTGGTTGATCGGTCGCAAATGGTATGTTTAGAAAAGGGATATTAAGTCCGAATTTCAGCCAAGGAAATTAATTCTTGATGAAATAAGAGCTTTTCGAAACTTCACTTTCAAACTCGAAAACTTTACTACAAGAGAACAAAGAAATGTCTCCACAAGAATACAAATTTCAGTACGCGTTTGTCAACCCGGTTAACCAGGTAACATTCGTCCAGTGAGAGCACCAAAAGGTCGACCCCTGGTCCATGATCAAGTTAAGACATTCGTCCAATGATAAAGCTAATTAGAGGAATTAGAGATGACCAGCGCCCTTAGATAGGGAGGTGGGGTTGAGCGAAGACTGTTTTGGGCACTATTGCGCAGGCTTGAATAATCTCCACATAAGTATGTTCATCTTTCAGGCCGAGTCGGCTAACTTTGCTTTGGAAATACGTCTACGATGACGACAGTGAAGATAAATTCGAGCGGGAACCGTTTGTTGCTTATTTCGAGTCGCCGACAACTGGTAAGATCACGAACAATAATTAGGGTCGCGGTCCCCCAAATCACGCTGAAAGCAAGCAAATCAATAAAGTTTCTCCTGTTTGTTTTACCAGAAAAGAAAAACTGTTGTAATGTTTGCAAAAGTTGCGAGGATAAACACATTCCTGAACAGGTCACCGATTTCTATCTGAATGTGCGAAACTGTAGGCTAGTTGGTCCTAGACTATTATTTGAATTTGATTTTTCTCATACCGTTCATTGACATGCGCGGTAAAGCCTGCACGGGAAATTCAGAGCATACCTCACGACTCACGTGCGCTGTATTCATGCTCAACATGTGCGTGAGGAATTTCCTGGCCGCTGCCGAATTTCCCAAGAACTTTCAATAGCGACCTCTACCATCGTTGCAAATTTGGTCCAGTCTGGGACTGGCGTCTTGGCAAAAGACGCGCTGCAGAGTGTCGCTGTAGTAGGCCCATATAACATTCTATTTTTGGCTTTTTGTTTGTTTGTGTTTTGGGCTGTTGGGGTGTTTGTTTGTTTTTTATTGGTTACCATATTCCAATTTGGATCAGGATATTCAGGATAAGCCCGTATATTGTTACAAGTTTGCCCTCCTCCAGGGATGGAGATGAGGATTCAATGATAAAATGCAAATAATGGACACTCTTTACGATTACAGCCATGGAACGCTTCGCAATGATCGGTGTACATATCAAACCGAGCGAAGCGGTGGCGGAACTCGACCACCTTGTCCATGTCTATGATGACTACGTGAACAAGTCTGCAGGCAATACGGTATGTTTGGAACACAACAGCCATAATTCAGGACTTTCTAATCATTCGTTACACTATGACCAATTTGCTTAAAACCATTTTCATCCGAAAAAAGTCGACAAAGTGATTTTTTAATGATTTTTTTTTTGAAAATCTGATACTCATCAGTCGTATAGCCATTGCTTTTTCTCAAAATATTTTTTGACGGTCCTTTTTGTACCATACCTGACTAAAATGACTGTCATTTAGAATTAGACTGGTTACATATCTCACTGAACGTCTGTCACTTGTGACTTATTACACTTGTCTGGCCGCAGCTTTATAGGTGATCTACAACGCGCGTGTATTAGTCTGGCGCCGCTTGTTTCGTGTACTCCTATGATACATTTGTGTATATAACAGTCAAGTCTCCATGCGAACGGCAGAAGTGTATTTTCACCTCCATCATAACGTTATCACTACACAGCCCATTCTACAGAATTTTAATCATTATAAATCAATTAAATAGCTTTTTTCGCGCTCAGCTTTACCAGGCTTTTATTATTTCTCGATAACGTAAAATGTCATTTGATTATGTAACACCCATCCTCCTGAGGACGGACAGAGCACACTGTCCGAAACGTCGAGTGCTACACTCGACCAACCGGTTCTTTTCAGAACCACACTTCTTCCCTACCACATGGTGTTACCCGAAATATCTCTACTTTAACGAAACGGTTCAATTAAAAACAAAAGGTCCGAAATGAAGTTCTTCTGTTTGGTAAACATTGTTATGCAGAATGCCATCATTGCTGGTGATTTTAATGCCGACTGTCGATACGTCTCTAAGACCGCCCTGAGGAACTCCCTCTTGCGATCGGACATGCGATTCCGTTGGATTATTCCCGATGACGCAGATACAACTGTTTCCGCTTCAGATTGTAGTTATGATCGGTATGAGTGTAAATATTGTTATGGTATTCCAGGTTTGCATTACAGTGTGCACCAACGGAATGCTAGACGTAGAATGTGTAACCAACAAAGATAATATAGGTATGGTTTGAAAGATACGCCTTGATCCACTTTAAAATGAGACAACAAACGTCCAAATCTGATAATTTTTGACTAAGTTGTGAGTAGGCCTAATTCTCCAAGAGAAGTCAAATTTACCATGGGACCAAGTTTTCAATAGGCATTGGAGAATAGCCTCTGCGTGGATAATTGCCTGACCTACAAAAAAATGTGCTTAGCGAGTAAACACAATTCTAAACACTTTCTTGCTATCAGTTTGTTAACATGTTTACACGCTAAACAATTGTAGCGTGAGGTGATAGCAAGAAAGTGTTTAGAATTGTTTTACGCGCAAAACACATTTTTGTAGGCAATAGGCAAATATCCACCAAGAGGCAATAAGCTATACCTTTGTCACATGCCTAAGAGGACACTTTGACCTCTCTTGGAGAATTACTCATAGCTCTGTCAAAATTATCAGATTTGGACGTTTGATGTCTCATTTTACCTATACATTATCTATATTGGTTATACACATGTCTACGTCTGGCATTCCGTTATATTTTGCTTGCATTTTTTTATGCACAATGTATAACGTTGCTTCTATATATAGTTAATTTATGGCTTGAGGTGTAAGAATACAATTTGAGTATATCTATAAAAAAAAAACACCGCAATTTTGGTAACCTCCAGACGGTGAGAATGAAGCCCAGAGGATCAGACATTCATGTGTGCATAATCACGGTCGAACGTCTGATATAACATGCTAACATGCACATTTTATGCGACCCCGTGCGCCAGCCAATGGAACTCTAAAAACTGTGAGGTCAGCAAGGGTATATGATAATATGAGCAGAAGTTAATACGCAAAACAAGACTGCGTCTTGACCTCGGGATTCTGACCAATTCAGCGGGCACCTTCTATTATATTTGGTCTTCCGTAACCCGTTGTTGTACAAAAACATGCACCTCCAACTTGACCAATCAACAGCTTAGTCCACATTTCTGATCGAAATATATTCCACAGACCAACGAGAATGCACTGTCGTGGGGGGGGGGGAGATAACTAAATTACGTCATCCTGCTGTTGACCAATCCATAAACAGTAAAAACACTTTTCTCTCTGTCTCATTCTCTTTTTAGATTTGTCATTGCCGGTGACGATATATTTGACAGTTACCAACAAAATAGAACTGGTGTGTTTTACTTTGATAGAGAATATCATCTGGACATAAACATGGTAAGGACTCGCTCGTGAGATACGTGTAGTGGATCACCAGAATATTGGTTTTGAGTTTGGTGATGCGTTTTTGATAAGTGTATCAGATTTCGATTGTGTAATGCGGCACAGTTTGATGTAGAAGTTGGTGTATTGTAAATACAGGTTGAAGTTTATACCTTTTGCATGCTTAACTCATGATTCTGCACAGGAGCCTGGCCGCACACTAGGCAAAACTGTTTTGACACCATTGGAGTTCTGATATTAATTTCTTAAGCATAGGATACTCTCTCTCTTATTTCCAAAAAGTAAAAATTCATTTTATTCAAGTGAAATTAACCTTCATGCGACTGAAACTAGGGACCGAAGATTATAGTGAAATTTATTCAAGCATATAGGCCGAACATATTGATTTTTCACTCGGGTTTTGTCTGAAGTGATTCTATTTCAAAGTATTTCATTGCACAATAATAGAGCGATTTCCACGCTAAAACGCGTGTGGTCCCTAGATTCACTCTGCATGAAGATTAGAGTAAAGGCTTGTACTCATCTGTGTACATTTATTATTTTAACAGGCCGCAGAAGTCAGTGATCACTACCCGGTTGAGATGTTTATCGAGGGAAATCTCAATCTCGAGCATAGGTGCGTTTGTATGTCTGTGTTTCCGACGTAGATTTTTATCCAGCATAGAGTTATATTTATACTGCCCGAGCTTGTTATGAATTTTTGGAAATTGCAAATTGTATAGCAATATAACTATAATGATGTAGGCCTACTCATACGATGCGATCAAAAAATGCCGATATCCGAAAAATTAATTTTGATATACTAACAATAATTGGAGCTTTAATTCTGCATCCGATTCCAAAATCTTAGAATTGACGTATTACCGAATATTATTAATTTGTGATCTCACGACAAGGATAATCGCAAAAAAAATCACAATTTGTATCCCCGCGGCATACACATTTTGTTACTAATAATCATGTGACATATCTAATTCACTTCATATTCGCATTCGCGTGAATTGATGTAATCAGAAAATATCTGAAGCCATTCTTTGGCACGAAGAAACGCACCAATTTCTTTTTAGGAGAGCAGACATGTTTAATAAATTTATAATATGAACTGTTATCATTTAGTTGCGGTATTTTTGTTTATACTCGCAGTCCTGATGCGATACAGCCAATGTTGACTGCATACTCTGATAGCATCGTTTGCTCGGGGAGTTTCCGTGCCGTGGTGTGGATGTGTCTACTCGTAATGGCCCACTGATCTTCCCCTGTGTATCAACAAAGTCGTCCAGTCGTATACGGTTCGACACATGTACTATTCAATGGATCAGACTTTTCGTAAATTAATTGAATTGAATTGAAGTTTTTTTTAAAATTGTTCCTACCATTCTCGCAGTCCAAAGACTGAATTGCGATGGTTTACAATTTACAATTTAACAGAAATCATTTTAAAAGGACCATACATATGTTAGGCATTGAAATATTCTAAAAGGACCATTCATTTTTTATGCATAATGTTAAACATTGAAATATTCTAAAAAGACTCTTTATACATACATGTGCATTAAAAATGTTAAAATTCTACCTAGACTAGACAAAAAGAACCGTGTTTTGTATAACTGTACACGCCTTTCAATCAAATACATTGATATACTGTTCATGGTACAATCAAAGAAAACCCCCCAGTATACTTCATTCTGTTCAATCATTATTAACTAATGACAACATTAAGCTTTGATAGGAAAACTGAATAACTGTTTAATCTTAATCAAGAAAATAGGAAGATGGACATGATGAGAAAATAATACTGAAATGGGCACGTATAACATCAAAACTGTAACATTTCACATATTATCAACAAACACATTAACTTAATATATAACAAAAATTGACATAGTGATAAAAACAATGCATTTTATGTTTTACATCCAGACTTATCTGAGGATTTAATTTTTCATTTTGAATCTGCCATATCTTAGGGCATATGCTGACATTTCTTTGAAGCACTTTTCTCCGGCCTTTTCCGGGGACAAATTCCCACAATGCGTTGCGTTTCCCTCACCGAATTTTGCGTAAGACATTCAGCCGTCTTCAGCTTCTCACACAAACAACAGAGTAATGGATTTTTATATATAAGAAGGTGTAAATTTTTTTATGACAAGAGTACTATAAAACACGAGATATACCATAATATGGTACCATATTTCAATAGGGGGCGCTGTTCAAAATCGACGATTATTAACACTAGATTACAGAATGGTGTACCTTATTTTGAACAGGCGGACATTATACCAGTATAATTCTTTTTGGTCGTCACAACAGGGGGGGGGGGTTGCATTATTTTTTAGGAATTTTTATGATGTTTTTTTAATGGGGGGGGGGCCCGGATCCGCGCCTGTCTTGTCTTTGAGCTTCCGGACCCCTCAATGACATTAATTGTTACACGGGGTTGTCCTTCCTTTTGCCATGGGTGTCGCCAGGATTTTGTTAGAGAGAGAGAGAGGGGGGGGGGGGGGCAAGCATGTTCCCCCAAATCCGTATACTTTTGCACTTTACTGTCAATTTATCATTTTTTTCGAGGGTATGGACAGGGGGACATATTGCAATACGACTTCGCACCTATTTTTCTTTCGGTTTTCTCTCCCCCCCCCCACTTCTTTCTTTCCTTTATCTTTTATTTTGCCTTTGGGGGGGGGGGGGTGCAAGCGTTCCCAATTGCTCCCTTCCCTCGCGACGCCCATGCATGCCTCGTGCTGTGATTTGTGACAGAGGAACTTCCGATCACACCCAAGAAACAGTCGTGTTGGAATTTTATCTTGGCATTCCTCAAGAAAAGAAATGATGAGAAATCAGTTGGAAATGGGTAAAAACGAATTTTACTTACGACCCTCACATCCGGATTTTGGTTCCTATAGGCTTGTTCCATCACATTTTGTTTTCACGGTACTTCCATGCATGCGTGAGGACAAAAATGATTTTATTATTACAAAAAAATTTAGGGGAAAAAATGATATCCAAGGCCTCTTCTACACGTATAACTAAATTCTGGCTGGATATCATAGAGGTTCCCTTTTAACCCATATTGGGGGTTGTACGCTTTACCCCTATACTATAAGGTATAGAACGCTTCAGTGACGTTATTGCCCTGTAACCAAGATGCGTGTATCGAAGTTGTAGGGCCGTCTTACTGGATGCAAAACTCAGCTATAGTCAAGGTCGGATCCAGAACACAATTTTGTGTGGGGGGGGAAAAGGTCCCAAAATGTGGGCCCAATAGATTACGGAGTGGGGTTAGGCGCCCGCTTAAGTGCCCGGAAAATTTTGTTTGCTTCTAGTTCTAGATGCTCTGTGTGGCGATCTGAGGCAATTTCTGACCACTTCAACCAATCTTGTTTTGAGGAAATGATGGTGGTCACGCAGCGCCTGCCTCTATTAGGGGGCATGGCTCCCCGTTGGCGCCCCCTCCCAGATCCGCCCTTGGTTATACATATCTTTACATTTTACCTCGCTTGAGTCTCTTTGACAATAAATCACCATTACGTTTAGGATAAAGATAAATTTGGCTTTGGGAGGGGGGGCTCACAATTTTTTTTAAAAGTTAAAATTTTGTCAAAAAATGTGTCCAAAATTGTTGGCCGCAGAAACAAATTGGGATTTTTTTGGGGGGGGGGCGGGGAGCGAACTATTTTGACGTTGGTGGCGCCACTTACACCCCCATTATACTACTCGATAATAGGCCACATACATACAACACCAAGGTCAAACCGTGGGATTAAAAAAAAAAGTAAAAAATTACAACCTCGGGGGGGGGGGGGGGGTTCAAGTCCCCCGAGGACCCCCGGGTGCGCCACTGTACGTGCCGTTGGAGTTACAATATTAAAGTGCCGTGTTTTTATCATTCAAAAAAATATTTTGTCTAAATTCATGACATGCATTTTGGAATATTACTTTCTAGAAGTTGCTCGGCCGAGTTTCAATGGTTGCGTCACCATTTATTTTATTATTCGACGGTTGCCTAGACCGTGAGATGTGAGGATCGTCACTGATCACTGGCTCGAGCGCTCCTGCTGGGTGCCAGTAAGCAAAAAATAACCCCCAGTTAAGTTATAAAAAAGAGGGACTTTCATCGTTGATCAACTTGAAGACATACAATTTAAGCCTGATTTATTTTCATTCCTAATCTGTTCAATTTGTTTTTGTTGGTGGAGGGGGGGGGGGGTGTTAGCCGAGACTTTATAGAGTGATAATTATTCTCGCAAAAGCATATGGTCAATTCTAATTCTATCACATTAAGTCCCGGCCTGAAGACCATCGAGATTTTGAAGTTGATCCATTAATTCCATCACAAAATAGAGTACTTCGAGTAGGCAGGCCTACATTTCCGATTTCTCAGAAATACAAATTCAACCTGAAGACCGACTCGGAACCTCGAAAACCTGCTATACGATGCTCAGGAGGCTCATTATCATGATTATGATCTTTATTATACAGCTATAGCTAGCTGCATCTGGCTAGCTGCATCTGGTATATGGCTCGCGAGAGTTCCAGTCTGTTCGAGTCTGTTCAACTTCAAAGTGTATAATGAATATGCATAGCACATAAGGTCAAAGGTGGTGGAAATTTTCCAAGTCCAAAATAAGCATGCGCATTATGCATTGTACGTACGTACGTGACATGACAGCCAGTGATTTTCCATTGAAGATATATCGGGACACCGCGCCGGTACGGTATGGTCTGGTCGATCAATTACAGTCATACACGTACGTACGGCTAGAACAGTTTAATTCGCGTCCCCTTTTTGTCAACTAACTATTGTGGTTTTTGTATATAAATTGCATCAAGCTTGTCAAGAAATAGGAAGGAACAACACCAGTACAACTTGTTTCTGATCAATCAGATTTTAGTGTACCTTGTTGACCGATGTTGACGTTGCAAGCGTTTACCGACAACTGACAACGTTTCTCCCGCCAATCCTCCGGCCAGTGCACGCTCCGTGAACACTCCATCGGACTCGTTGCCGGCACTTTTCCTGTTCGTCTGGCTTCGTACGTTTAGCTGATTGAGAACGGCAAAATACCAACATGGTTCGGCTGACGATTCTATTGTTAAGGTCGGCCAAAAGTCTGCCGTCAAGAATGGACCATTTTTCGAAGTTTTCCCCGTCACCATTGTCGATGAAGCAGTTCTTAGATTTCGGTGAGTCGGCCTAGCTACATCATCATGATATGCCTACAGTCTTGTTTCAATCAATCAAGGCTAATTTATTATTAACCTAGGCATGCTAGGGCTTAGCCTACAGTACCGGTATGTTTCAAATTCTTACAACGATTTAATGCACCAGCACTTGTCACTGCAGCTAGTATGTGTGTTGCAAAAGAGTGCAATAGTTACATTCAAATTTCAATGAGAAGTTTGTTGACTAGTTCGCAAATTTTATTGTTTAAAATCAATCCTACTTTTTTTAAAGAAATGTAGATTTAATTTTTCTTTCTAATCCATGGCTCTGTAAGATATTGTAAAGGGAATTGAAGTCAGAGAGGAAAGAATTCCGTACACGGACATTACTCCTAGAACTAGTATGAGGCTCCACGCTCCACTACGTGGAGCCTCATAGTTCTAGGAGTACACAGACATCACTTTTTTCAATAAATTTTCAAGCGCCAAAAAGTTACATCCTAGATCATGCAGATGCTATACGCTTAGGCCTATGGTTATTTTTCCACTTTTCCACCTCAACTTTCACCATCTCTCCCTCCTCCATTCCTCTTTATAAATCCGTTACATGTACTTACTTCACGGACATCAATGGGAATGGAACCCAGAGTGGGAGAAACTGTCATAATTAAACACACCAGCCTTAACTACTCAACTGCCCCTAGAACTATGGCATGGGTCTTGTTACACGTACACAAACAAGACCCATAGTTCATGTAGTAGGGGTACCACTCGACCACACACTCGCTGCGCTTCTTGGTGTTACAGGTCTAGGCCTACTACATGTATTTGATGTAGTTAATGTACTGTACCTGTATCAATTGAAGTAAGACTATTGACAATTTAATAAATTTAATATTCATGAGAAATTAAATATTCATGATGAGGTATTGCAGTGTTATTGGCCAGTGCGTTGTCATGTGCATTGTGCTCCGCAGACTTCCAGACTCTTCAATCGGAAAGAATTCCACATACGTACGCCTCTACACCCACTAACTGGGGCACTAGAACTCCTTTTTTGACATTTGGGATGTGGTCTGTCGTGCTTGTGTGACAGACCACATCCCAAATGTCAAAAAAGGAGTTCTAGTGCCAAAGTTAGTGGGTCTAGTGGGCCACTAGTTTTTCCCTGCAATGACTCATTAACCATCAGAGAGGGATAACATGTCCTAAAAAGTGAAATTTCGCAGGGAAACTATTGAAGCATTTAGTTGGAAAACACTTAGAATTTTTCAGACCATCCTCGTAGGGTTTGTACACATGGTGTCAAGTGGCGTACGCATATGTGTGGAATTCTTTCCCTAAAATCATTGTCAGAATGGCTGCCTGCAAGAACTGCTGCTGAACGATACTGTGCACTTAAAATGAGCTCTAAAAACACCTTTTTCCAAAGATGTTTTCAGTTTTGCAGAGCCTCTTGGATTTGTATTGAATGAAATCACAAGGTGAGGTGAAAAATGTTTGGCAGTTGATAAGTGATGTCCGTACACAGAATTCTGTCCAGCAGAGAACCATTTTGTTGACAACTGACACATGCACAACGGTTGACTTCAACAAAAATAGCAACAGCAAGCAATTAAAGTTATCAGATTTATGGAACAGTTTAGTAGGCCTACTTTTCCTTTTTGTTGAAGTTTAAAAAAAAAATTATTTACCAAGTTCTTCCCTTCATTCGTTTTCATAGGAAGTATTTGTTAAAGTTAGGCCTGCTTTGAAAAAAAAAAGACATTATAATGGTGCGTTGTCATGGGACAAAACAAACAAAAATATGGGTGCATGCAATTGTTGGACCCTAGATGTAGGAACACTATGTACATGTATCTGGCACACATGTTTAAAACCATTAGACCGTGGCCACAAAAACAGGCCGACAAAGTTCATTCTTGACAGAATTGCATTTCAATACTGCTCTTTACAAAAAAGTTATATGGGTGTGTCTACCCCAAACAGTCCTGAATCCTCCAATTTTTATACAATTTTTAATAAAACAGTTGTCTAGGAACTGTGGAAATTACAATGTTTAGTACATTTAATTCAAGTCCACAAATCTTAACAATTCTCATTTTTCCCTGTTGCGACTTCCTGCTTGACTAAAAAAAGTTAGATGCTATTTTCACCGAACTCCTGAGTACTTCCATGAACTTTGATGTGATTGCATCATTTAATAACAGCTCTCTGCGTTTGTAGCACTTGTTTAATCAGCAGATTATGACGCAAATAATACTGTCTGTCAATCAATGATAGTGAATATTGTGACCTACACATGTATGATCTCAAAAGTTTCAAAAATGCAAATATTATGAATTTTTGTGTTATCAATGACTTTACATGTAAAAATGAAGAACTGGGTGATGCGATAGAGCTAAATAAGTCATTTGGCGACCCCGGTCAAATTTTTTTATTACAGATTTGAAAATTAACATTACAAAATGCATTTAAAGGTAAATGATAGGCCTCAGGCAAACTACTAATTTTGGCTGCTTGGCATATGCATAACATGTACAATGTACATGTACAAAGGTGCATACTGTACATGTACCAGTGTACCGGTACCGGTACATATGTCCCAATTTTGTTAAAGAAACAAAAAAAATTGTTTTACTATGAAGTGATTGTTGTTTGTGGCAAATTCAGGAAGCTTCTAGGAAATTTCCTAGCAGACATAAGTGCAATTGCACGTGCAATTGGCGTACGTGCAATAGTGTGCATTTCCCCTGACTCCCAAACCAAACAATGTGAAATAGAGGTCACTCTGCCTATCAATGCCACAACACACCCCCGTGCTCAACCAATCAGAAACAAGGATATGGAGACAACGCCCACTGAGGCAACTGGCTAATAATTCATATGCAAATAAGGAGATTATGGATGCGTTGGGGCTACAACTACCAGTACATGTACATGTAATATTGTTTACACTGGTGTTTTTATGGTTCTGTCCATGGTCTTTTTCCCCATTGGCATGCAAGGATCCAAGCAAACCGGTGTACCAGTGTACATGTATATCATGGAGTTCGGAACATGTATGCTATGGAAGTAAATGCATGTACATGTATATGTTCACAATGCTTATGCCTCCTAAGAAATTTGAATTCTCATGTGAAATAGGAATGTGATGAGCTGTTTCAAATTCCAAATAAGTCATGTTATTTTTCGGCGGAGAATTGTTTTTGGGGAAAATTGAGAAACAGGCCAAAAAGAAAATACACATTAACTTGCCAAGATGACGAAAAATCCCACGAAACGTGACCCTTATTTTCGTTCCGATTGAGACATTTATAAACGTCGCAATCAAAGGTAATTTTTGTGAGGTGTTTTCTCATCAAGTGTCTTGTCAAAAAGTTCACATGCCCTATCTGATATAGTCCTTTTTCTGTTGATTTATTGTTATTTATCTGGAATATCAAAAACTTATTTGTAATATAAAAAGGTGATTGAAAAGACGTCCTCCGGTGAGCTGTTTTTACGCAAAACGAGACTGGATACAATTCGGTCCCAAGAGGGCGTTTTATACGAGCTAAAGCATGGACATGCGCACAGAAAACAGCGGTGACCT
This sequence comes from Patiria pectinifera, assembly GCA_029964075.1. Lineage (NCBI taxonomy): Eukaryota > Metazoa > Echinodermata > Asteroidea > Valvatida > Asterinidae > Patiria > Patiria pectinifera. Next base: position 15,172,370 of record CM057143.1, on the reverse strand, counting down.
TCCTACCCTATTTTCAAATGCCATGTAATCGGAGGCAGACATTTTGGGCCTAATCTGATGAAAAAAGCGTGTGTAGTTTTAAAGATTTGACATCATTGTGGAAAGACACGTCTTTCCCTGAAATTGTATCTCGAAAAAATGTGGGTTTTTTTGTTAGTCATACATGTATCAGTTGACTTTCTATGCTAATGAAGGCGGGATCATGATGGGCTCTTTAAGCTTCCTTGCCATTTTGGGGGATGAACCGATGAAGGAAGGTTTTCAGGCAGATCGTGTTTACTGTACGTGATTGTTTACTGAACATTGAGAATTAAATGAAGATGTTTTTTTTCTCCTCCTTACATGTACAAATGTAGGTTTACAGGGAGCTGATGAGCAGAAGTCGTTTGTCTTTCTTCGCCAAGAGCTTCCTGTCCGCATCTGCAACATCATGAAGGAGATCAACCTTCTGCCCGAAAAGCTTCTACAGATGCCTTCCTGTAAAACAGTCCAGGGATGGTGAGGATTGTCTTCAATATTTTGCATTTTGTGTGTTTGTTTTTATTCTTTGGCCTAGCACTTTCAGCGCTTGTCTTTGGGTTTTGAATACTCATATAAATTTGGACATAGTTTCTTATTTAACTAGCATACATTTACTACAGTAGCAAAACGTTATTAAAAAAAAGGGTGATATTTGACACCTACGTGTACATGTACCTAACCTTAACCCTAACAGAACTCAACCCATCAAACCCCAACGACATGTTTTGTTGGAATCTGTCAGGATGGGTACAGTACCCCTAAACTGACAGTCTTTTACATTGGTTTGGCACACCTCGAGAATCAAAGTCAGAAATATGTGTGCACAGTTTCCCATATGGTGTTGGAATTTGCCAGGATGGGTATTGTTCCTAGTAAATCATGCCAGGGAGTTAGGGTTAAGTACCATTTTCGCTTGCATCTGTTCATCCATTTTGTGTGTACATGTATAATGGCTGCTTGACCTTAACCATCCCAATTCCTCCAAACTCCTCTTTGCAAAATGGAGGATTTTGCAGGATTGAGGCTACATGGCAAAAGTGTGTTGCACTGTGTCAAGGTCTTGGTCCGGACCTTGTGTTGTTAATGCTCAGCCATGCACAAATTTAGGCCTATATTATACTTAAAATCCTCTGTACTGCTCCAGGATGTCACTGCCTGTGCCTCAACATATTGACAGTGATTGCCGGGGATTTTGCTGAATTTCAAAGGGATGCCTTTAGGCAAATGACAGCATATTGGATTTTTTATTTCCCCCAATCTCAACCACAAGTTTCCGTTTATTTTTGAGAAAATGTTACGATTATGTAACTTTACATTGTAGCAAGGGAGAAAAATGTGCTTTGGAAAATTGTGTTAATTGACTTGAGTGGGATTCAGAATATTTCTGGAACGTTGGGAAAACTTGCAAACGAGCAACTTACGAATCAAATGCCATGACCTTTATGTTACAAATGGTTTTAAAGAATATTATTTTGGTCTGACTGTGCTCTTTTTTTTTCAGGTATACACAAACGCTACAGGATCTTCTGGACTATGTTGATACTGACGAAGAGCCTACCATAATGAAAATGTAAGATCACTCTTCTCAAAACAACTTGTGCTTTCTGAAAATGATCCATTATTTCTGCCATGCTCCCCCCCAGGAAGAAAGCCAACCCACATGTTGAGGTGGGGGGAGGGGCTTAAGATCTGCACTAGGCATGGCATGCTAGTAAGCTTGAGGTTGTTGATTAACCCTGACCGAACTCATCCCATTAAAGTCCAACAGCAGGTGTTGTTGAAATCTGTTAGAATGGGTATAGTCTCCCTAATCTGATGGTCTTTTACATTGGGTTTGGCATACCTCCAGAAACTAAGTCCAACAGTGTGTGTGCACGATTTCCCATGTGGGTATTGGAATTTGCCTGGATGGGTATGGTTCCTAATTATGCTAGGGAGTTAGGGTTAATGAACATGTAATTAAGGCCTTTTTACAGCAGACAAATCTCGGGGTTGACGCAGGGTTGACGGATGCGGCAATTCACGCTTGAAATTTTTTAACCTTGGGGCCAACGCTACCTCAAGCCTGAGATTGAATTCACCCCCAGTTGAACTCAACCAGGGTTGAGATTTTCAACTCGTTTTTAAAAGTCTGGCAAGTGTTCAAACCAGCAGTAGTAACCGAGCGAAATCAGCTCGGTTTGCACGAAACAAGTGTAAAACGATGAGGGGTTGAAAGTGGGGTTGGAAAATCATAAACCCAACCTGGGGCAGCACTGGGTTTGCCCAGGGTTGAGTTAAACCCAGGTTGAGAGGCTCTAGTGTGAAAAGGCCTGAAGTTCTACGTCAGCAAGCTTGTGAATTTCTTTTTGTGTTTTTTTGTAGGTTTACAGATAAGCTGATAACAATCAGGAACAGACATGCAAATGTCGTGGAGACAATGGCACAGGTATGTCAATCCTTGTACAGTGTTTAATATTTTATTGAAACCCCAAGCACAAATTAAAGCTATAGTCCATCATTTGCAGCCATCCGAAAAGTAACTGGCGTAATTATTGTTGAAAAACAAACTTGGTTGAAAGATACCGGTAGTAAGGGAACAAAACTCCCTGTGAAATTATTCTTTCTGGGAAGCTGTCATTTTGAAGTAATCAACGAAAGAAGGCCTTTCCAACGGTGCGTCAAAATTTAAATTAGTAGTTCGTTTTGTTATTCGGCGAAGCGCGCGCAAGCATTGGCACGACGCACACGCGCTCGCGGTTGCTATAAATCGTCGGATCAGTGCGCGACGTCGCGTATAGCTGCAATTCAAAACATGATTCAGTAACTTTTGATTTGAAATTGAGATCCAAGAATGCTGTTTTTCTCGGAATATACAGCTGAAGCTGAGCTGAAACTTCATCAGGTTAGTTGTTCAGTACCCTTCATTAGATTTTGAACACTTTTGTTCCTTCATTAGATTTTGAACACTTTTGTTGCTTCAAACAAACAAAATGCACAAATTACAAATGATGGACTATATCTTTAATTTCAGTCCGTTGAAAAGTTGTCATTTTGGGTTGTTGAGATCCAAGTTATGGTGCCCTTGAAAATGCTCAACAGTTCAGAATTCAGTGTTTCTGTATTTAATAAGTTGAATATTGGGTTTGATGTCAGTGTCTCTAGCTTGTACAAAATGTAAGATTTTATTTCAAACCTCCCTGATGCATCGAACGTACAATGTATACTTCGTAGCGAAGGGGGAACATTATTTAACGTATGTTGTGTGGTTTCCATGGCAACAGGGGGTGATGGAGATGAGACAGAGCTATGAGGTGGAGAACTTCGAGGAGAGCAACATCCAGTATTTCTTGGATCGATTCTACCTGTCTCGAATCAGCATCAGAATGCTCATCAACCAACACAGTGAGTTGAAAGGGAATAGGTCTCTCTCAAAGACAGCCATCTCTGTAGGAGAACTGTTCTGCGTATATTACGCAATCAAGCAGCACGCATTGCGCAGAGTTGAAAATGTTCCAAACGCGCGCGCTTGTTGCTCGAAACGTGTTCGAAATACGCCGCAGCCGATGCGCGTTATGCAAGTTGACACTCAAAAAGCCGATGCACGTGGCTGGTCTGCAGGAAATGACGTCATTTGAGAGAGACCTATACAACATTTGCAAACATCAAAAAACGAAACTGGAAAATTATTATGAAATACCAGGGGGGAGGGGGGAGTAAAAATGTACTGTTCATAAAAATTGTTAAAAGGGGGCCCCCTCCTGGATATGTCACTGTGTGTCTTATCTAATACTCTTGCATGGAGCTCATGTACACTGATCTGTGCTTGAAATTACTAATATTTATTTTACACATCATACTTTTTTAATAAAGGTTAAACAGGGGCTTTCATGGGAATACAATTTTAGTAAAAAAAAAAACTGTCTTCAAACGATGTGTATATCCAGACCCCTGTCAACAATTTATAACAGCAAGATAAAAACTACACTCAAAAAAATAAAAAATATTAAAAAAATAAATGTACAAGATATAGATAGCAAGATAAAAACATAAAAATGTAAAAAAAAAAATTGCATTACAGTGACAAGTAAAAACAGTTTTAAAGAAATATTTCCAAGTTTCGTAGAACTTTACAAATCTTGTCAGCCCTCAAACAATCTAGTCCATTACAAAATGACATAATCACTGTCTTATTTGCAACAGCCATTTCATCATTTCAGGACTAAATTGCAAGTGCAGTTCATTGTTTGAATATCCTGCGATTGTAATAAACGTTTGACATACCTGTGGATTATGAATGCAGGCCAGGGTTTATACAGACCTTCAAGTAGAGGTCATCAGTGCATCAGATCAGATGTTTTTTGTGCTGTTTTAAATACAATGGTGTTGATCCACCAACCCCATATCCTATCAGCCTGATCAAAGAAAAGCAGGATTCCTCTTGGTTGTGTCTTTATAGACACGGCCATTACTAGCACTGTAAATATTAATCAGGATGGTAGACATCTTGAATTCACGCTAAAAAATTATAAACCATTAACAACAGGACTACTACTTTAATACCATTAAACTGAACTGTTGAAATATGCTCAACAAATAGGTGAAAATTGCTGTCAGAAGTGGGTTTCCTTCTTTTTGCACCGCCCGGTATAGCAATTTGTGTTTCTGCCATGACATATTTAAACAACTTTAAAAGAAAATTGTAAAAATCGATACATCCCACAGTTTAGTTAAATCATAATGCCATAATAACCACACTGTCAATATGCCTAGCTCCAAAATGTTTTCACAAGTGTTTTACATTTGAGCAGTTTGTATGGCATCTATATACATGTAGAAGTCACCTGACAACACAATTTCTTGTATTTCTGCTACCTCATGCTGCAAATTGTACTCTAAAAACCTATCAAATCCTAATTGGTACTTGGAAAACCTTAAAAAACCCGTGTTAGTGTGTTTTGTTTTTTAAAACCTAGCAAATCACCTCCTGTATTGATGAAGATTGGGCATTGTGAGGCCTGATACAGGTATTTCAAGGGGAATGTGTGTACGTGTGTGTTTGGGCAAGATGGCAAGATAGACGCATGCAAAAGGTCACAACCTTTGCCAAACTATTTGGCTTTGATAAACAAGAACTCTTCAGATAACAGAACTACATAGCAATAAATTCCATGTACATGTACGTGTCAGAAGTCGGATGTTCCTGGCAGTGTGGTTGGAATTTGTTTGCATCATGAGATTAAAATACCCAGAGAACTTCTATCTATGTTTTCGTCAGCATAAATCAGCCTTGATGCCCTTGACCTGGCTATAAAGCTGCCATACTTTTTCCTGAGTGACCCCAGGCCGGGCTTGACCTTCATGCATACACGTTTAGGATAAATTATGGTAGCTGTATTTAACATGTTAAAATACCTGACTTAAAGATGCAGCCAAACTTTTTGAAAGTCTGTGGTCGTTCACACATTGTCTTGTTTCCCTTGCCTGTCTCTCATGTCTGTTGAAACTGCACTTGTGCCGAAATGTTACGCAATATTTTATAATTACAACATATTTGTTAACCATGTTAACCCTAAGACAAGATAAGTTTGTGGTAGCACCATGTGAATAAATCTCTTTTGTGAGTATGTGTGGTTCTGAAAAGAACCTTAGGTACCGTATCTGTCTTAGTCATGTTAGTATCTGCCACCATGCAAACCTTCAAATCTCATGTTAACCCTTTAATAGCATCTACATTTTGTACATTGATAATTGCATATTAAAACTATGGAGTGCTGAGACATGTACACGTATAATATAATGACAAAAGTTTTAGTACAGAAATTAACAGGCAGGGCGGTTTTTGGCGGTACAGGGACAATGCTCAGTTGTTCAAAATTGTTTCTGCTTGTGCCATGTGCGTTATGTACCTCTTTCTTTGGCTATTTATGTGTGCTTGCCCTCCCTTTCGACCGCTGTTTAAACTCCAAAACTCACTCCTATTCCAACCTATACCCCCATCCCTAACCCTAGTTTAACATCTTCCCTCCTATACAAGATGTTCAAAAATGTTATATCGGAAAGAAAAAAGTGTTTGAAATTGGAAGAACAGGATTTCCAAAAATGGTAAATAATCTAGTACAGCTGCCACAAAATGTGTCAATGAGTGGAAATTATGCTTGATCATGCAGGAAATCATACAGTGTGACATACATTGTACACGTACAAGTTTCCTGAATTTATGTTTGCGTAATGCTTGCACATCCTGTTGCATAACTCACTTGGCTGAATACAGCCCTTAACATTTTGGAAATTTGAATACAGGACTTTAATACATGTACATGTGTAATCCAAAATGTACATGTACATGTACAACATGTACATGTACAACATGTACAAGGTCAGTGTAAAATCTAACTGATGATACTGATCATAAAACAGCAGGACAATGCAACGTATATTTATATCCTGCAAAGATGGAAATATTTTTCCTACCCAGCAGGTTTAATAATGACTTTGATGCTAAGATTTGGCTTTTTTGTTGGGATTTTTTGGTGCTTTTTTGTAAGAAAAAAAGAAGAATAGAAACATTTTATTATTTTGTATGTTTATTATTTTCCCTTTGTTTTTAGGGTGAAACAATTCGGTGAGAAAGAGCCCACACATTGGGAGATAAAAAAACCAAAAGAAGCCCATGAAGTTGAATATAATCTCATAGCTGTAACCATAAAATTTAAAACACTTCTTTTTCGTCAATTACCACAAGTTTTGATGAAACGCAAAAGTGAGAACAAGAATGTGATAAAATGATGACGAAAACATTGAATGAGAATAAGCCATAATTATCATGAAAACCTTAACATGTCAGAAAGAGTGGAGAAAAATGCTTATAACATAATTGTTATTGCATTGAAAAAGTACCTTCACTTCTGAAGTTATTCAGAATATTCATGTTAATTTAGTTGAGATTACTTTTATTACAGATATGTACATACTACAGATGGTCAGAAGTACTTTACATGCAATTTGATCATGTTTCATTTTTGACTGATTGGTTGTTGGTAGATATCATTTGCTTTCATTGATTAATCAACGGATTACAAATCCTTTGGTTGATTGCCAGATCAATTGGTCATCAAGTCAAATAATGATGTGCCACGCATGTGTTAACACAACCAGTGATGTTTTTTTTTGTGTTTTTCTTTTTTCAGCATTGATATTTGGTTGTGCACCGAAGAGCCACCCAACGCACATAGGCAGCATCAACCCTGACTGCGATGTTGTATCTGTGATCAAAGGTAATATTACTGTTTCAAAAAAATATATGAAAAACGTTATTAGGCCAAAAAAAAGTCTCCGGTTTTTGGTATGCGCGCGTCGGCAAAATGAAAGAGGGTTTTTTTTCAATGAAAGATGATGTCTCAAAACCGCCAAACTCACTGGTTTGACTGGAATCCTGCTGCTGCACAATTTTAACGTGTTTTTAGATTGGGTTATGGTCGAGAATAAGCTTAATGTGGCCTCTCTGGACTCCCATATATTTGCACTAAGTTTAGTTGGGCACCATTTGCAGTCATCAGCCGACATTTGAAGCAAAAAAATCAGGTAAAAAAAAAAAAAAGCCGCGTCGCCGCACCACTTTTTGGGCAAGCTCCATACCAGAAACAGGAGACTTTTTTGTGTGGCCTTATCAGCCGAGCTATCCCCAGGCTTGAAGCATTGCTAATGCTGCTAGCATTGTGACTTTGGGCTGATGTGATCCCTCGGTACATGTACGTGGTATGGTTACCACTTGATGTTCTGAAGGCATAGTCTGAAGGTTCAGTAGTTCGAAGCATTCATTAGTCCAAACAGTCAATAGTCTGAAGGCTTCATTAGCCGAAAATTGAAAAAGGTTACATAATCCAAGGTTCGTTAGTCAGAAAAGACGACAAGGTTCAACAGTCCGAATCGACAACTCATTTTCAGCACTAGTGCTGAAAGTGAATCCTCTGGTTCAATTCGGGTTCGGTAAGGATTTGGTTCAGCAAATTTTATCTAAACATTGGTTTGGTTCGGGTTCAGCGGTAAGTTAGAATTTCAAAACCAGTTGCTGGGGGAGTATACCTTAATAAACCCGTTTTAAAGACCCTTGAAGGATCCGTCCCATGCCCGAATAAATCCAGCCCATGCCACATTCTCGCTGCTGTACAGTGCGGGACAATTTTTTTAATTTTTTTAATTGTTGAAGTGCAATGAGACTTGAGTTTTGTACTTGACACTGGATGTGACACTGGAAAAGTATTAAAGACCAGCCAACTGGTCTTTATCAATCGTTTAAAAAAAACGGCCATGTGACGGGCTCTCAACCAATAGGAATGGGTAAACTTTCTTGGTACATGTATTTATGAATTCAAATTAAAGACTTCGTTTTTTTTCATCGTTCCCATGTAGATGCCTACGATGGAGCCAAATACCTATGTGACCAGTACTACCTTGGCTCACCAGATGTTGAAATTGAATGGATCAATGGTAAGCATGACTTACTGTAGCCTGATCAGCATCATGCTTCTAGCTTTGCTTAACCCTAACCCCCTAGGCCCTTGTTGCTTACAACCATCCAAAATCCTCCAAAATCCTCAGAAATTTTTCAACTCCGCCTAAATTTTTCAAAATTGTCAGACAGTCCTGCCTCAAAATGCATTCATCCTCAATCCTCCAAAATCCTCCTCATCCCAAAACTTTGCACTCGTGTTTAAATGAAGGATAACCAACGCCAAATCCTTCAAAATCATCAGACAGTCCTGCCTCAAAATGCATTCATCCTCAATCCTCCAAAATCCTCTTGTGTTTCATTCACCATTCATCCTCAATCCTCCAAAATCCTCATGTGCTTCAACTACCATTCATCCTCAATCCTCGAGAATCCTCATTTGATTCAATCACCATTCATCCTCAATCCTCCAGAATCCTCTAAAAGGAGGAGTGAGGTGGGTTAGGGTTAACACTATCGAAAAAGGAACTTTTATCATCAATTCCATGAGTCGAAGATACAAAACTGAGAGTGACTGTTTGTTTGCTTTACTTCAGCTCGGGATAAAACTGACGGCATCAACATGGTGTATGTACCATCCCATCTGTACCACATGTTGTTTGAACTATTCAAGGTAGGTTTATTTGCATAACTTGATATTGACCCAGCTGGAAGGCAATTTCCCGTTTATTTCCGTTTGTTATGATTAATTGGTCCAATTTAGCATATGGAAACACAAATTTAAATTCAGAATGAAAATGAAAATTGCAGCACAGTAGGGCAGAATCTGACACATGCATTATTTTTATTTCAGTAATTAATCTTTAAATGAGTTAATGATTTTTTCCCTGTAAAATGGTAATTTCTGCCAAACTCGCAATTAAATTGTTGGGATGACATTTTCGGTTTTCCTATTTAAAAAAGGGCAATTCCGTAAATTCGGACACTTTAATGTCGGACGCTTTAATGAACTGTTGTTGGAATACTGAATGTGATACATCACTAATATGTGACATCTTATGAGGAAAAGCAAAAACAGACAAAACTAAGGTACATACACGTATATACCACCAAGTTAACGACCTTGCACATGGATATCAAATGGTCAGACATATACTGGATTTTACGAAATTGCCCAAAAGTAATTTTTGTAAAGGTCCATGGACATTGATATTTCTGTTATCACCATGAACTTAATTTACATGTACACGTACATCAGGATAAATAATGATAATGATTGACTTCAATTACTTTTTTTTGGTAAAATCAGTTATTGTTTGAAAAAAATAACCGATGCATTGATGTTTCTGCTTTCTCAGAACGCCATGCGTGCAGTAATGGAGCATCATGGTAACAGCGTCATCGACTACCCAAAAATAAAAGTGCTTGTGACAAAGGGGAAGGAGGATGTCACAATAAAGGTATGGACACAATGACTGGTCAGGTGCTTTAAAATGTATTGTTATCCGCTCCGTTCACAAGTACCCCCTCACCGGCAAAGAAAGTACAGTTGGGGGTGACCGACTGACGCCATCTTGCCCGAGTGCAGTTTTGCTGCGACGCGCGGCCACCACTAGCACTGCATGTACATAGTACAACTGAATCCCCTGGTGTACGTACGTCACACACAAGGAACGGTGCACGTCAACCAGCGAAATGTCCCGCCCATGGGATGTCGTTGCTAGGTAAAAGGGCGCCCTCTTTTGTTGGCGCACGGAGCCCATATCGTGTGCTTGGATACTGTACTTTCCTTGTTCTAGAACACTCACATGTCCAGTCTATGAAAAAAATGCATACTCTGCGTTCATTGCGCGCTTGTGCACTTGCAACTGCAACCGCCCAGTCTCGTGTCCGGCACGAAAGCCTGCAGGTATCAAAGGTTACATCACAGTGATTTCATTTATTTCTTGCTCAGTGTTAAGTTTCAACCATTTATCTTTATTACAACCATTTATCTTTATGGCACGCTTTAACAAAACAATTGTTGACTGCTGTGATGTTTGATATGTCCTTTTTAACCCCCCTCTAGGTGCATAGCACCCTCGGCTTCGGGGTAACTTTTAAGACATTTGCACACAGTATTTGGATTCATGTTTAACCCTTTAGTTACCGTAGTGCCAGAAACCGCCCTGCCTATTACTCACTGTACAGCCTGAAACTGCCCGAGCACTCTGGTTTTATTGATTCTTCAGTGAATAAACACAATGTAATATAATGTAGTACAAGCGCTAATGGGTTTTTTAAACCTAATTTCTCAGCGTTGTCGGTACACTTTTGATAAACATTGTCTACCCTCCCCCCTTTGTTTAACCTACAGCTGAGCGATCAAGGCGGCGGCATTCCCAGGACCCAAACTGAGAAGCTCTTCAACTACATGTACACCACTGCTCCCCTTCCCCCAAAGCCAGGCACCACTACCATCGCCCCACTGGTAAGGAAACACAGACTCCCCCAATCCTACATTCAGGTCCAAAACACCCCCCCCCCCCCTGTCACCTTCAATCCCCAACAGTCGTGCCGGGGACGGGTCACACATGTCCACAATGTTACTGAAGGGATGGATTATAGAATCAGAACGGTTCAGTGAAGAGAATGGCAATGATCATGGGTTCACCACAGAGCTTAGATCAAACCTATTGAGAGCCAAAATTACCTTATGCATATTCATATGTTTGCAGTAAAATGGTAAATGAAGCTGGTACAACTGTACCTCAAAAACTGAAACACACAACAACGGGTAAATAACTATTTCACCTCGCTCATTTCAACACACACCTACCCGCTACAAACTATTTGTTTCATACATACATACACTTCAATATAAAACCGTCCCTATGCAGTCACTTCTGTTGTACATGTACTCTCGCTTTGCATTTAGAACTCACAGGTGAACTTGCATTCCATTTGATTTATATGTTCTGCACAACGGATACTAATCAAAATGTCTGTGCCCAGGAGGCAATGGAAAGTATTCTGTGCCCAGAAGGCATTGGAAAGTATTCTGTGCAAAGTAATGAGGAGTTAGTATTCTAGTAATTTAATACAGCTCTATGGGGTAGATGCTCTCTGAAGTCGAGTTAAAAAAATTGTTAGTGAGAAATTTTAAGGGGTTGTGGAAAAAATGTGAAAGAAAAACAGCTCGATTGCTCACATTATAATTAGTGGATTTGTCCGACAATCAAGTTAATATTGAGTCTTGTGAACTCCACCAAATTCCTGATCTGAATAAGCCAAATTTTGAAAGTATCCGGTAAGGTTGTGTAAAATTGAAATTAAGTCTTGCACTTTAAGCTGGCCTCAGGTCGATTTGCTTGGGCCGTGACGGAACTGGCCTCGGTCTAGGTGTTCGTCAGGTGTTCGTGATGGCATCTAGATGCTAAAAACATAAACATTAGTTGCACGCTGTGCACTGTACTAGGCGCGAACAGCGACCTCATGCGGCTACAATATGCAAATCAGTTGGCAAAGAACGAAGTGTTGTTGCAGCAAGTAACTTGCTTTGGCTTAGCAAATATTACTTGTCCTTAGCAAATTTGTTTGGCCTAGCAGCTGCATAAAAATGGCCCCAGGAAATAAATCACTATGTGTGTGTGGTTTTTTTTTAGGCCGGCTACGGTTATGGTCTTCCCATCTCCAGACTCTACGCCAAATACTTCCATGGGGACTTGACCGTGACGTCTATGGACGGGTATGGCACTGACGCCGTTGTCTACCTCAAGGTAAAGCAAGATGCACAGTTACATGTACATGACATTTGAGCTTGGCAAACTGTAGCGGCCATTGTAAACTATTTTATTTTTATACCGATAGGTACACTTTCCCATGGGCATATGGGTCATTCTATTAATTTAGGGTCCAAAGTGGGAACTTTTTTTCCTGTCCCTGTTACCTTGGTACTTTGTAAGTTGCCATACTTCAGATGAGACGTAAAGCGGTAGGTCCCGTGTGTTGTGTAATGCACGTTAAAGATCCCAGTATACACTTGTCGCTAAGAGAAGGAGTTTGCCCCTGTGTTTCTGGCAGTGGTAGCAATATGCGCCGCAGCACTATAGCAAAACGGTGCTACATAATGGGTCTCATATGTTCATATACTTCATTTACCTGTATTCTCCCACAGTGCTTTGTATCCTTTGGAAAAGGCGCTATATAAATACGGGGCACATTTTAAAAGGATTCCTTGTGCACTTCGAAATGAAATTGGGCTGTTAACTTTGTAATGGGTCTCAAAATTTATGAACAGGAATGTGTAGAGCTTGATGTAATTTCACTTAATTTGTTATTGTGAAATTTGAAGTAAAACCGTTGCTCTAGCAAGGCACTAGAGAAGAAAAATCATCTGTCCCTTGTGGCTTACCACATCTTAACAGTATGTGTCTCCCTCTGTGTGTATCAGGTTCTGTCAAGTGAGGCCAACGAACTCTTACCGATCTACAACCGCGCGACGACACGCATCTACCAGGCCAACACACCAGTCAGTGACTGGAGCTCCCCTGCAGGTTGTATACGACCGTTCAGCACACGTCACTAGAACCTCAGCCCCCTCCCCAGTCCTCATCCCCCTCCCCCCTCCCCCCAAAAAACCAAACACCTAAACAAACCAAGTACGACAACAGGACTTGATTCAGGGACACTTATTTCAGTTTTAGTATTCATGTCATGATGAGAAGTGTGTGTGCAAGTGGAGGGTGTCTTGTCTTGTTTTCGTCGCTGTCTCTCCTTATTTGGTCCTTCACGGTGAAATCTAAAATTCAAGGAAGCACAGCGCGCTTTTCTGATTGTACGTTTGCCATTTGGCTCCGGTTTTCAAAATTCATTCACACTATGGTCTCTATCTGTTGCTTGAGGTTTGATCCGACCAGGCCCCAGTTTCATTGCGCTCGTTAACTTGAAAGGTTCTCCATAAGCACCAGAGAGATATATTAAATTACTAGAGACTATAACTCGCCGTACATAGTGCATGCTTGACGGGCGCATCCATGCTTGTGCACAAACCTATGGAAAGCTTAGAACCTCAGGTAGCCTTTGTACGGCTGTTTGTTTTTAAAACCAATGTGTAAATGGGGCTGATTCCCACTTAAACCGAAACGTATGATCAGTAATTGCTTGTAAGCTTTCATTTCACTTTTCACAAACAATGTACACGTGTGTGAACTGTATGTACCTCATGTGATTTCTTCTTTTTTGGGGGGGTCTCAAAGCTCAGGAATTAGTGGAATATTCCATAACACCATTGGGCTATGTCTAATGTTACAATTGTGATGACCTTTACTAGACTGTTTGTGCACTCCCTAGCCTTGTCAAAGAAATTGTCCCAAATGAGACAAGAGCCTAGCTAGTTACCTCTGTCTTAATACAAGTGGGATTGTTATTTAAAGGTAATATACAACATTTGCTTTGGCTGTAATTTTCAGAAACGGATGGATTTGGGGGTTAATTAGTATTTTATAGCACATCTTGTTCCAGTGCATGCTGACCTGTTTAAAGTTTGGTGTTCATAGATGCTGGAACATCCAAGAGAAAAAAAAAGCTTCAGATGAAGCAGAGCAATTTATAGACATTGGGGAATTGTCCGGTCTGGAAACCAGACTAGCTGGCTGGCACCCATTCACTGATGTGACACTGATTGCAAACAAAATGTGGACTAACTACTAAATTTGGTAAATTGGGTACAGTACTTGAAAAAAAAAGAAGTTTTTTTCCAACGACTGCCAGCTGACCATCGTTCGAACTTGACACGAAAATTTCACTTTCCTTGAAAATGGCAGAACACTAGGTGCCGTGATTTTAGAGGTTGCTTGAGATTATTACAGTCGAAAAAGGTATTTCATAATTTTGTTGTTGTAAATGTTGTATATTACCTTTAACACTAAGAAGACAATATCTGTACAGATTAAAGATACAGTCCATCATTTGTAATTTGTGCATTTTGTTCGTTTGAAGCAACAAAAGTGTTCAAAATCTAATGAAGGATACTGAACAACTAACCTGATGAAGTTTCAGCTAAGCTTCAGCTGTATATTCCGAGAAGAACAACATGCTAGGATCTCAATTTCAAATCAAAATTTGCTGAATCGTGTTTTGAATTGTAGCTATACGCGATGTCGCGCACTGATCCGACGAATTATAGCAACCGGGTGCGTGTGTGCGTCGTGCCAATGCCTGCGCGCGCTTCGCCTAATAACAAAACGAACTACTAATTTAAATTTTCCTACGGTGCGTCTTAAGACGCACCATTGGAAAGGCCTTCTTTTGCTGATTACTTCAAAAAGACAGCTTCCCAGAAAGAATAATTTCACAGGGAGTTTAGTTCCCTTACTATCTTTCAACCAAGTTTGTTTTTCAACAATAATTACGCCAGTTACTTTTCGGATGGCTGCAAATGATGGACTATAGCTTTAAATGCAAGTGATTGAAAGCCAAAAATGTATATAATGCATCCATAGATTTATGAAGGAATATGATGACAAAGAAAGCTGACAATTATCAATTGTCAAGCTTTGACAAAGTCTAATTGTTTTACTTAAAAATAACCACTTTGTGTCAGAAAGTGAAATACATGTAGTCTGTTGTCAATTATACAAAATGTACAAATATTGACTTCTTTAACTCGTGGTATAGTAAAACTGTCCTCCCGAGGTGATACATGGAGCATTCCATTTTCCCGAGGCGAGGCCGAGGAAAATAGACTGCTCCATTGATCACCGAGGGAGGCTAGTATACTATACCACAAGTGAAAGCAGTCAATATTTGTTTTATAACACCTCACCCACAGATTCTGCTTGATTTTAAGAGATACATGCTACTGACAAAATTTAATCTCACTGCAATTAAAATGTATGTCTATTTCACTTCAAAATTTACTTGAACTTTTCCAAACCACCCCTTTATGAAATGTGTGAACCCATCTCTGTAGCGCTAGTTGGGAACAATGCACGCAACGCGCACACCTGTATGCATTTGCACACAATACCAGTTACTATGCGTGTAGTACTTTGATTGCTAGATGCATATTTTGGGCCGCCACACAGCAAGACAGCGAAAATAGCGAATACCGGTGCGACTCGCTCTCGGCCAATCAAGATACAGAATCTGTGGGTGATGTGTTAAAAATACGTGATATTGGAAAGCATTGATGACATAATGGTTTAGAAAAAGAATTCATACATAGATACCTCAGGTTTCCAAGCTAGTACTAGTCCAACTTCGTATAAAAAAATCCATTTATTTGATGTTTGGTCATATAATTTGAACATCCTGTATATAACATGTACATTTAGCAGTGCCGTAGTAAAAAAAGAATTATTTTTTTTTAATGCACCCTGTACATTAATCTGAGTATCACCCGTTATCCACGGAGCCAGGTCCTGTATAGCGTCTGATATGTCTGGACATGCAGATATATACAAGCCGTGCCAGCCAATCGGAGTCGACTTTACTAAATCATGACGTCATTTCATTCCTAAATCAGGACTAAATTGTTTGATTGGTCAAGCTTTCGCCATGGTCTATTACATAGACTACCTGTACATCGTTTCGCATATAAATTACCACATAAACACCACGTTGCGTATAGCGTTACCTCATATACACCACGTTGCATGTAAGCTACCTTTGCAAACGTGCGAGACGAATATGTGTACAGGACGGGCACCACATGCAGAGCATAGAACTAATTTGCACCAATGAAAGCAACTCCGACAGTTATCAAAGGTTTAAATGCAGTGATTTAATTTATTTCGTGCAACTTTTTTTTTTAATCCAGATGTAACAAAGCAATTGTTGACTGCTGTGATGTGAGACATGGTGTTTCTGTACTCCCTTGATGATGCATAGCACCCTCGGCTTCACCTTAGGTGCTATGCGCCCCTCGAGTGCTAAAAACGCCATGTCCCACATAACAGCAGTCAACAGTTGTTAAATATCTGACTTTTCCCTTTCAATAAAAGCCCATGTTTTGGCAGATGGTCCAGCAGGGATTTTATCACTGAAATTGTTGCAGACATGTAAACTGAAATTAACACACTAAAAACCAAGTTGATTTGAATGCTATGTAAATATCGGTAGATTTGTTTTTTTAAAGCTGCACTAGTGATGGGCATTTCAATGTGTTTGCTGTTCTAAATAATTGTACATAGATATATTTTATGTAAATTCAGCAACCTTAAGTAACCTTGGTGTGAAACTCATCGCTGTGATTCACATCGATTGTTAACAAGGTGATAATTTTATGGAGTATAATTTAAAAAGAAAACCATCCTGTTATGTAAGGATAATGTGTGTCCATGTACAATACCAAATATTCAACACCAACAATTATTTACAATCAAAATCTATTAAGGACAATTTAGGTTTATTTCTTTGACAGGAACCAAATTTTGAAATCTCTTTTTATTTTTAATTACCGGATCTTTTATTTTATGCCAATCAAAGTTAATTGATTCTACATGCATTTGGAATATATTTGTGCCATTTATCTCCCCCGTCCTCTGATTGGTGGGTTGTTGGATCACATGTCATTGACTTTTTCGTCCCAACCCACGGCCTGGTCGCACCGCGGAAATAAAAGTTCTGTTCCACGGTAAATGTAGAAGTTCCATTGCAAGGTCACACTATTGGTGGCTCTGATCAATCAGATGACGAGGATTCATTCTGGTGTTGTATAAAACAAATAAGGCCAAAAAAAAATAATAATAATAGTTCTGCTTCCGGTTTCCCTACCTACTCTATTCTGACAGCCCCATCCCTAAATTTTTTAATGAGAAAAAAAAACGCCCAAAATTATCAATTTCGACCTTTTACTGTTGACTACACTCAGGCCTCCATAAAAAAATGCCCCCCCCTAAAAATTTCCCTTCCTACCGACCCTATTTTCGAATGCCACGTAATCGAAAGCAGAACTATTTTTTGTTGGCCTAGTATTAATGTTTCACATTGGTGCACTGGAAAGAATCATTTCATTCGGTGGCAGAAGGAATGTTCCCTTCCACTCAGCTTCAACGTCTCTTGGATTGCAACATTCCGTCTGTCGCCTCATGAAACTCTTACCATTGCACTCATTTAACAACATTCATTGTATAATATTAGCTAGAAAAAAAGTTTCAACCGCCCAAGTGCTCGTTACTGGCTCTAAAGCTGGGTTTTGCTTTACGCACAAATTTGCCTGCCAATATTTTCTGCTTTGTAATATATGGAATTTTGCACCGATGAACGTGTTTTTCTTTTTTATCTGAAACCAAAGTAGTCGAAAGTGGACAAAAGAACTTAGCTACAGTAATGTACGCCTATATTTTAAATCCAAATACAAAATGCATCAACATCTAACAATACCTTAAACTGAAAGTGTAGTTAAATATTAACACAAAACTGTAGTTCCTCAGTACGTAAACTCATTTGCACCGTAGCCACTAATTTCAATTTAGCTAACAGTTAAACCTGTATACATAATTAAACGAACGACAGTACTGCGGTTAGATGACTTTTTCCCCAGAGTTTTTACTGTTAATATACATCGCAACGCTCGTAGATTGTTTGCTGCAGAGAAAATGCAAACTGGGAAAAAAAAATCGTTATAATTTTCATAGCGGTTTTTTAGGCAAAACTTCACATCAGTAAATTTTGGTAGTTTGTTAAGTTTAATTTGTCTTAAAGAGGTAAATATCTTTAATGTTCATTTTGTTGAGGTGAACTTGGTTAAATAAAAATCAAAGTTTATTCTCCCAACAAGTACAGTTGTCCTGTGTTCATTGGTATACCTGAATGTATTATATAAAATATATCTTCATTTTGAAATCGCAAGTTTATGCGTTTTTTTCCCTGGTACAATCAGTAGAAATTGATTATTGCAGCGCACGCTTCTAGCTGCATAAGCTGTTGGGTTTTCTTTCTGAAGAAAAAAACCCGGCCCGCGAATTCCAAACGATTCGTTATAATAATATGCAGCACGTACGTCTGGCGATAGCGTCGCGAGTTGAGGGTAGCAAGGGATGTGGCTAGTTGCTCCTGCACCCGGAAATCAAAACCCCCCAACAAGCAAACAAACAAAAAGGATTAAGGAAAAGAAGATAGCCGAATTCAGTTGTGCCATTTAATATTATTTGAACAACAAAAAACAGCAGGAAAAGTGACAAACCAAGTTCCATATTTCCTGACACCCTCACCCGTTTTAAAATGTATACGTGCAATTTTTAAGTCCGAAGCCAAGAAAGATATTGCAGGGCAAGTGTCGTTGCGCTAGCTTACAGGCACCGTGGTCTCGTAAAACATCAACTTTGACGGCCGGTGTTGTCCTTAGCCATATGAGCAGAGTTTCTTGACAGTTAACACCGTGCAGACAAAGCAGCATCCCATGATAGCGAAGCAGACGGCGAACGTAGTCCGGCGTGCTGCCGCCGTCTCCAGTCGCTCGCGGGTATGATGTTCTCTCATCGCCTGCAAAATACAGGCACGGTAATTTCAGCGAGGGTTTCCTCAAGGTAAAATAGTCGAAACTAGCTTGGACAATGGAGACTGGTTAACAGGTCCGAAAAGTGTCTTAGCCGACCAAACCACGATTTAAACATCGTCACTGAATTTCTCTCTTAACCTGAACGTTTCTCAATAAGCTCTGAGAAATGTGGGTTAATATATAATTTGACCCTAAAAGTCGCTTTATTTTATAGATTTAGATCATTTTTCACTTCACTTCACCCTTAGGCCCTATTAGTCCTCAACCCATTGCCATTTTAAAAAAAGTTAAACCTCCCAAAATTGAACAAGAAGTGGAAGAGGGTAGGCCTAAATCGAGTTTGACGTAGGCCGTCATATCATAAACGCCCGATGGAAAGTTGTTTAAAGAATACAGATTCTTTGACTTGAAGAGCGCCTTAGGCCTAAGTGTGGATATATCTAGGACATTGCTACTCTATGAAACGCATCAGTAGGTCTTTGTTATTGTCACTGTATGTTTAACTAGGATCACTTTTGGGAGGGGGAACTATTACCTGGGAATACATCAGTTTATTTAAAGACGGCACTAAAATGCACATTATCAATATTGTATTTAGAACACCGACCTTGTGCCCGTGTCTGAGAAGGTTATCTGCGATCTCGTCAGCATTCTCCACAGCCTTATTTACGGCTTCTTTCGAACCGAACCAGCGTTTGTGTCTTATCATCCTCATTTTCCTCTTCCTCTTCTTTGGGAGGCTAGACATCTTGTCGGAAGTCGCAGGCTTGTAACCGCTACGGGTTGTTTGTATGGGGTATTGTTCAGTGTCGTCGCCGCCCCTAAAGGCACTTCTGGAGACGATTACAACTTTGTTGTGGGGTAGGCCTAAGCCCGACTTACGTCCATGCACAATGTTTTTCATACTCCTCGGCCCTGAAAATTGAAAGCAAAGTTAAATTCAAACAGATGGCTTTCATTGCAGTTGACCCGTTCTAGCCCAGGTTGGACGTCTTCATAAGCATTGCAACGGTGAGTATAACTGGGCTATAGACCGTTCCTATAACTTGGGTTGAAGTCAGACCATGGTCAGACTCTCACCAAAATAGTGGCACTCAAAAGTGACATTCTGATATTTCTTGACAAAGTAGATCTGAACATGGAGCTATAGGAACACAGCCCCATGATCCGAGCAGCTTCTGCTTCTATACTGTACACAACGCCCTGTTGGACTATCTCGGTAGCTGGTATGCTATAAGGACACCTACTAGGAATGGGGTCCTACAAGTAACGATTACCGCACTAAAGTCATGAAGACGTCGTCCAACCTGGGCTAGGCCTACCCCTTAATTACTTAAGGACTTTTGAGCGGGAAAATTGCATGTAGCCTAACGACTCATTACACTATAGATTAAAACAAAACTTTAAGGAAACCTATCATACATGCATTGTTTTAAAGCTTTCTTTCTCCGAGACTAGATGTGTTTCCATGATACCGCGATTTTAGTTTTTACTGACTTCGTTATGACAGTTTGATAGGCTACTCACCACATTGAGAAATCTGCCCCTGCGAAACAGCCGCTAAAACTATGATCCAAATCAACTTAATCTCCATTCTCCAACGTTCTTCATACCAACTAATCAGTTTGTTTAAACTGTCTAGTCCACGCAGCAACAAGTAATATGTTTGTGTTCTCATCCGAGAACGAAGAAATGTTAAGTCTACAACGTCAGACTTTAAGTAGGGTCTACATGTGTGCGATAAAATTAATTTGTATCTTTCGCGTGCTAAATAAATTTGAAAATTCGATTGTTTGCGTGCGCGTGACATCAAAAACGTGCGCGCTGCGCGATTGCGCGTTTGCCCTCATCATCTAGGCGCTAATGGACCGATCCAGTAAGCACCGCCCCATGGTGTTCTGACGAATCACAGCCGTGACTTATGTCCGACGCGCGTGCACAAAAGTCCGACATGCGTGCAAGTGCGTATGATGCGCGCGGCAGGAAAATACAGTGTGGCATTGGAGAGGAGCACGTGTTAATTTGTCCAGTGCGCAGTGGGCGGGACTTACTGGATCGGTCCATTGTGTCAAGTAGATCTGCTGACATCGTGCACTCTGTAAGAGTCCTCCACTGCTCTCTGTCTGATGCCACGTGCCAGGTGGGCCGATCTTTACAGTGACCCCCGTGGTTGTCAGGTCCTTGTTTACTCTCTTCACGGATCATTTAAATGGTCCGTGCTCTGCCACGTGGTTCGTTGCCCCCTCTTGGTAGCTTGTTCTTGCGGATTACCTCTAGAAGTGCTTGCTTGGCAGGAGTTTCCTCGGGTAGTCTAAGGAGATGGCCTGTCCACCTAGAACGTCTTCGGGTAATGGCAGTACTCCAAGGGATCTCGTTGGCTCTCCTGTACAGTTCTTAATTGGTGATTTTCTTTGGCCATTTTGTGCCAAAGATTGAACGCAAGAGCCCTCTGTGAAATGCATTTTGTTCTCTTCTAGTGCCCTCAAAGAATCTGAATTAGTCTGAGTATCAAGCGTTGGCGATGTCTCATCATAGAGCGGGGATATTCCTTATTTAATCTTTATACCGTGTCAGTCACGATCTGCTTCTTGATGATGTTCTATTGAATGAGAATATAATGAGATGTATACTACTTCGACCAAGGTAAAAATTCAACGTCACATTTAATTGTCATTGGTCCGACTCTGTCACCAACACCACTATCATGGGGACCACCGGTATTCGTGCTACATCATATATCTTCGTGCTACATCATAATTTTTATACGGAGGCGTCATTCCCTCTTCTGTCACGCCCGAGAACTTTGCCTCCGCGGAGCATCATAGTTCTAGGTAGTCCGACAGCTATCGGATGACACGCCAGCCCATGCAGCCCTTAAGCTTAGCGTCGACGTACTAGGGGGACTCCACCCTGACATTGCCTGGTGCGACAGCTAGAAGCTAGGGTTCGACAGCTAGAAGTTGACCACAAGCATCAGCTATGGCAGTCTGCATCTGATCGCTTGGTCTGGGTGGCTCAACGTCCCCCATGATGGATTTGGAGAGTGATGATGATGATGATGTGAAGAACAAATGCGAAGAAAGGACCCATTGTCCTTTCCTGTTATGAAAGAGTATTAAATAACCATACCAATCCTAAATCGAATCCGTATTTTTTTTTCTATATGAGCGGTCACCATGGATGGAGACCAAAAAACCTTATAAGAGATTCCAAATTTTCACTCACTTTGTGCGAAAAGCAATTTCGTATATAGTCTCGCACCATTTCAAAGACATGTCACATAGGCCTATGCTCATTTGCACTTATATACTAAAAGTAACCTACCGAATTATTATCAAAAGCGGATTCAAAATTGTATAATGGGTGAAATTATTCCGTCTGGCTTGCTCTCATTTAGAAGAAATTTGAAATGTAGATGATTGCCAACCATCAGTCAATTGATAAATAAAGAGTTTCTGCTGAAATCATTTATTTGTAATCCAAAAGTTGTGCATGGTTTTTCGACAGTTTTTTTTCTTCAAAAAAGCTTTGTCAGTGATATTTAAAAACATACATTAGACCATAGAGCTATAGGACCCGGAGACCCGACTGTACCTCATATTAAACACACATGAGGACAGGCCACGGCCTCGCTCATGGTTGAACTGAAAACCCCAATGATAAATACGCCCATTGAAAAAAAATCAGGACAAATACACTCACAACTGACAAAGGTGTTTGCAACACCCATCATACTTTAGCTTATTTCATCATCTTTTATTTTCTGTTGATTAATTTTTTTAATTTTTTTTTTTTTGGGGGGTGAGGGGGTAACCAATCACTTTGGGGAATACATTTCATCCAAAGAGGATCAACCCTAAAAGTAGTCCTGAAGTCCATCGCCACTTTAAAAAAAAATTGATGTCTGCGCTCCATTGTAAAAAAAGAGAGCAATTTTAGGTCCCAATTTTGTTAACGAACAACCCCTTTGGCTCCAGAAATAGTAAATTATATTATAATACACAATCACTATAACGAAGGATAATTTTTTTATGGACTCCATCGTACGTCTTTGTGGCATTCTGTATGTGGTCATATATAACTCGAGGGCCGCCCGACAGTCCGAAGGGCCGATAGTCCGAAGGTTCTTTAGTCCGAAGGTTCGATAGTCCGAATGCAAAAAAATTCCATAAGAGTGGGTTCGTTAGTCCGAAAATGAAATAAGGTTCGTTAATCCGAACATTTGATGCAATAGTCCGAACGTTCATTAGTCAGAAGGTTCATTTATCCGAAGGTTCGATAGTCCGAATTTAGAATAAGGTTTATCAGTTTGAAGGTTCAATAGTCCGAAACGAAAATAAGGTTCAATAGTCTGAAGGTTCATTATTCCGAATTGACAATAAGGTTCGATAGTCCGAAAAGACTATAAGGTCCGATAGTCCGAATCGACAATCAGGTCCGATAGTCCGAAGTGTCATACTGACGAACCGTACGCCCATTCGGACTATCGAACCTTATTCTCAATTCGGACTATCGAACCTTAGTTATTGTCAATTCGGACTATCGAACCCTACCGTATATTCGGACTATCGAACCTTATCATCTATTCGGACTGTCGAACTTTATTGTCGATTCGGACTATCGAACCCTATCGTCTATTCGGACTATCGAACCTTGATCGGATTAATTAACCTTATTCTATTTTCGGAGTAATGGGCCCTTCGGACTGGGTTATGGTCGAGAATAAGCTTTATGTGGCCTCTCTGGACTCCCATATATTTGCACTAAGTTTAGTCGGACACCATTTGCAGTCATCAGCCGACATTTGAAGCAAAAAAAATCAGGTAAAAAGAAAAAAAAGCCGCGTCGCCGCACCACTTTTGGGCAAGCCCCATACCAGAAACCGGAGACTCTTTTTTTTTTGGCCTAAGGACACTCTGTCAGATGGTAAGGGCTCTATGGAGCTTATATACATGTACATACATTTGCTTTATATACATACATGTACATCATTATTGTATTCTTACCATACATAATTCAGCTTGATGAATCACTTGATGAAGTCGGCAATTCCACGAAACAATTTAGCGACGCCAATGAAATGTTACCATGGAATTGCCAAAGTAATCACGATCATTTGGATACATTTCAGGCAGTTCTTATTTGTGTAACACCAAGTTAACCTATTAAAAAATATTTTGTGTAATTAGCTGGTACATGTACGGTAACTCTTAAGATGTGCTGTACACGTACCTTGGCATTATTTTATCAAGCCCACAATCATATCAGCAATGAACAAGCATGTGAGTTGTACACGTAGGCCTATGTCTTCATAATGAACACACGGAGCACATGAAGTGTTAGAGTGCTTGCTTTTGCACCAGTAATTGACATATCGTGAATAATCACACATCAAACGGGATGAATTCCACACAATCAAGTACATCATAAGACGAATCCAGAAAGCTCTGGAAATGTGAAGACATGTTCGGAAACGTGTTTTTAGAGCACACCTTGGATGCACACATCAGGCAGCAGACGCTGGCGGCCAAGATTTGTGGCATTGGTTATTGATGCATGCGGTGTGCGTGACGCGACGACAACGCACTACCTGTACCCAATGATGGTGCAATACGTCATCATGAATATTTGATTTTTTTTATGAATATTTAGTTTATTATATATATTCACTAGCCTTATACTTTAAATACATCAAATAGTCCCGTATTGGCATAGATCGTTCGACTAGTGTAGCGGATAAGGCTGGTGTGATTAAATAACAGGATTGCGGGTACGAATTGGGGTGACGTAAGTATCTGGTAATTAGAGAGGATTGGAGGAGGGTAAGGCCAAAAAAAAACAGTCTCCGGTTTCTGGTATGCACGCGT
The DNA here is from genome assembly GCA_029964075.1 of Patiria pectinifera. Taxonomy (NCBI): domain Eukaryota; kingdom Metazoa; phylum Echinodermata; class Asteroidea; order Valvatida; family Asterinidae; genus Patiria; species Patiria pectinifera. The sequence continues at coordinate 15,147,568 of CM057143.1, read as the reverse complement.
GTCGCCGTAGCCTTGCGCGTCAGCAAAATGAAAAAGTTTTTTTTTCAATGAAAGATGATGTCTCAAAACCGCCAAACTCACTGGTTTGACTAGAATCCTGCTGCTGCACAATTTTAACGTGTTTTTAGATTGGGTTATGGTCGAGAATAAGCTTTATGTGGCCTCTCTGGACTCCCATATATTTGCACTAAGTTCAGTCGGGCACCATTTGCAGTCATCAGCTGACATTTGAAGCAAAAAAATCAGGTAAAAAAAAAAAAAAAGCTGCGTCGCCGCACCACTTTTTGGGCAAGCTCCATACCAGAAACCATAGACTTTTTTTTTGGCCTAAAGAGTGAGAGTCGAGGAGGGAAAATAGATGAAAGAACCATAGAAAGTAACCTTTTGGCACTTGAAATTTGATTGATAAAAAGTGACGTACCTATACCAGCCTAAATGTTGATGCAAAAATTCTTGCTCTAATTTCATTGCTAATAAGAGGAATCAATTGCAGTGTTCGTAGAATCAACTGGTCAGATCTTCTGGTGATTGTAGTCAGTGTGCTTGAAGAAACATCGGTCAATACCCAAGCTTCCAGTCTACCTGGAATTGCAAAGGTTTCCCGTTGATGTACCTATCGTAGTTCACTTCCATGATGTCAATAATCTGTGCAAACAGAAAAACCACTACAATGCAATTCATGTGTAAAACAATTTTATTTTAAAGCAATTTTCTCACTATGAACCGGATTGAAGCGAATGAATAATTAATGAAAATAAATGCCAAACTGCCCCCCCTCCAAAAAAAAAAAAAAAAGGAATATTTTTGTCAGAACAGAAAACAGATCAACCTCAGTATATTTTTTAAGTACATGCCAGACTGGTACAGGTACAAATTATTTTTGGTTTGATGACATCATCAGTCCAAAAAGGGGAGGGAATATTGATTTAGTTCGGAGTGGATACCCGTTTATCATTAAGATAAAATAACACTTGGAAATACTGCAATTATAAGTGTATGTATTAATAACACCCAACTTCCAGTTTGATGATGTCACAGCATTTAGAGCAAACATGGGTGTTGCGGGACCTTGATACCTGATGATGTCATGATGGCGTAACAACCTTTGTTGAAAAATCGGTTACTCACGTTACGAAAATGTAACGTGAGTAGCCGATTTTGTGCATCTTGTTTATCATACATAACACATTTTTCTGGACGTCTTCTTTGTTGCTTAGGTAGGTCTAGGTCTACTCTATCTACCAAAAGTACATCAAAAATGTAACGCGAGTAACTGTGGAATTGCCCATATGGTAAACTGTATACAAAATCTGTTGGACTCTGATTATTGGTGGTATGCCTTATCCCAGCATAGCATAATCAGTTTACTAGTGTAGTACTCATTCTAACAGATTCCAACAAATCCTGGTGTTGGAGTTTGACTGGATTGGGATTGTTAGGGTTAACTTAAATCATAGCCCTAAGTTGCCCCTAAATTTAGAAGTAATTATTAGAATAGGTAGATGGGTCCAATTTTTCTAATAAAGTAATTTACTTGGAGCCTGTAAAAATCTGTTATCTCCATGAGTTGTTTTCGTGTCTCGGTGCGTCCCCTCACCACACTACAATAGCATTGCTGGACATGGGTGGGGCGGGCTGGCGTCATCCAATAAAAAAAACCATCTATTCATTTGCATACCAGATTTCATCGCCTGCTTTGTGTGACCATTCTGCCCTTCAGACTCAACAACCATTGAGTTTCAAGATCATAGGTCTGGGAGCTAGATAAGCCAATGTAAAAAATTCACACCCACCCATATGTGATGCGATCAAGCTAAATGAGTCGTTTGTCGGCAATTTTTATGTCACATCACTTCATCACATCTCTTGGTGTTCCAACTTCCATAATTTTTGAACTAAAGATGGTACCAGCATGCGGTTTTCACAGCAGCAGTGCTGAGATTGTGCTCTTTTGAAATCTGTAATAAAAAACATTTGACCAGGGTCGACAAACGAGTCATGTAGCTTGATCGCATCACATATGCTCATTACAATTAAGGTATAGATGAACACACGGTGTTCATGTAATCAATCAACCCTTCAACCTGGACTTCGTACACGTACAAGTATACGGGACTTTGAAGTACAAGTTCCTTGACTGCTCTTTGTTAAACATGAACATATCTCTACTACTTACCGCACCGGGTTGAGTATAGGCTGCAGTGTGTGCTGTAACAGTCACCTGAAAGTTGTAACATACAGTGGCTAATCAAAAACAGATGGCAAGTCGAAATCCTGATCACTCTAGTGTCTGTCTTTCAAGGTTACCACAAAACTTCTTGGTCCTGGCTCACTGGCATTGTGATTTGCCCCTACGTCAGTAGCCTGGTCTCGAAGAGTCGACTAGAAATTCAACTTTCGTTATCCAATCAGTGTTTGACGAGAGTAATGCGACTTAATACTAGTCTAACAATTGTTACTAATCAGCGTTCAACCCGAGTACGTAAAGCTATGGTTAGCAAAATGTGAATAACAGAAGAATAACAGAAGAAAAACAGTGCTCATCACCGGGTAGTTCTAGCCAAACTTTCCCAGCGCCGGGCTTTGGAACAGTGTGTGATGTTCCAACTGGACACGCTCCCCCCTAACAGGACGAAATACAATTTAATGCGTTTGTTCCACCAGCGGTTCATCACTTGCCATAATTGCCCCGACGAAGGTGCATCGCAACGGAAGCTCGGCTACAACTACCCAGTGATGAGTACCGGTTTACTTCTGTTATATTCACATTTTGCCATGGTCCACAGTGCTACGTCAGTATCCCTCAGTTTGCGCTTAGAGTGTGTGTACATGTGTGACCAAAAAGTATCCATCGACTCTAGCATAAATATTCCACAGTTCTAATCAATTTTTTTTTCCTTGCTTGAAAAGTTAATAATCAGGATTCGCACTGTTACCCATACCTGACTCTCTCAAAGACCTACCTTGGGGGAAGACCACAGTGGACTGCTGGCCGGCAGCGGCTCAGTTCTGAAGACGTCGAGTATTGCATGAGAGATCCATCCTTTGTCTAGCGCATTGAGAACTGTGTCATCACTGATGACGTTACCCCGTCCGACGTTGATGAAGACAGGTTGCTTGGTGCAGCTGGATAGGACGTCACCTGAGAGCAGGTCATCCGTTGCTGGTGTTTGAGGCAGCACATTGCAGATGTAGTCACAATCAGCGAGAAGCTCAGCCAAGCCTGATACTGGCCTGTACAAAACACAGGGGAACATATGGCTGTGTCTGAAACGTGCTTCAAGATTGTCATCATGTGCCTACGTACAGGGTGTCTAAAAAAAAACCTGAACCTGTATTTGCAACTGACAAAGACTAGACCTAGACACAAGTTTTTGACGCGGTCTATTATTCTAATCATGGGAGTTATACATATCTGAGTAGATAGGCCTATGGCCTTTTCAATATAGTTGGTACTAAATCTATATTCTCACAGTAAACCTTTGCTGGTCCCAGAGGGCTAGTCTAGTATCCTCTTTGCGCCTACCTGATATGACTGAATCTCATTCACTCACTGATTCACAACCTGTCACGTGATGTAAACTACATGTAAGTTACCAATCTCACTGACTGACTGTCACTTGGGACTTAGCGATACACTGGTCTGGTATCAGCTTTATGGGGTTTGGCTTATTCATGTAAATGATGCAGAATCCTACACCACATGTGGATACGTCTGGTGCCGTTTTTTGTGTGTACTTTCATCGATACATGTGTAGGCAATACATGTACAAGTAAGTCAAGTCTTGCTGCCAATGGCCAATATGGATTTTCATTTCCATCCATTTTACTGCTGCAGCTCACTCTACAAATTTTTGGACCACCCCCCCATGATGTCCAACCCAAGGCCAGTGATCAGAGGTTCAGTCAGCAAGAGGACATTTGATTGGCCCTCTTAGGACCACCAACTATTACATAGGAAAGTTCTGCTTACCTTCAACTAACTCAACAACCCAGATGGTCCAAACGTGGTGCTGTTTTAAAGATATAGTCCATCATTTGTAATTTGTGCATTTTGTTCGTTTGAAGCAACAAAAGTGTTCAAAATCTAATGAAGGATACTGAACAACTACCCTGATGAAGTTTCAGCTCAGCTTCAGCTGTATATTCCGAGAAAAACAACATTCTAGGATCTAAAGTTCAAATCAAAAGTTGCTGAATCATGTTTTGAATTGCAGCTATACGCGATGTCGCGCACTGATCCGACGAATTATAGCAACCGCGCGCGTGCGTCGTGCCAATGCTTGCGCCCACTTCCCCGACCGTTGGAAAGGCCTTCTTTTGTTGATTACTTCAAAATGACAGCTTGCCAGAAAGAATAATTTCACAGGGAGTTTAGTCCACTTACTATCTTTCAACCAATTATGTTTTTCAGCAATAATTACGCCAGTTACTTTTCGGATGGCTGCAAATGATGGACTATAGCTTTAATTGTACAATGTGTAGTTCATGAAGAATTTCCATTCGTGCTTTGTGCATTTCAAAAGAGACAATTTTTGACATCAACTACACTATGTGATAGAATACACAAGTGACAGTCAATGAGACCCTTAGGACACTAAAAGTGAACTCCAGGTAATCTGACCTATGTACCTGTATTCATCCACATTTTTGGATCTCTCCTCCGGTGGTAGGTCTCTTCTGCCTAATCCCCATATTCTCATTCCGAAAGCCTTGCAGAGCCGTGCAACTGAGGAAAGACAATGACACTTGAATGAATCGTTTGCATGATGCACTGCATAATAAATGCTGCATAAATGAGGAATGATTCAATTTCCTAGCTGTATACATGTACATGCACATAAGAGCTCCCCCCCCCCTTACTAAATGTCTGACAAAGCATTCTTCTCAGCTCAAAAAGCCTTAAAAAGAAATTAAGACCAGATCAGAATGAATTGACATCACATGACAAGATATGAGACAAGCTGGACACCGGACAAAGTGCGACAAAACACATGGTGCAAAAAGAAGAAGAAACCAGCAATAAGGCAACAGGGTCAGATAAGACGAGATGACATGCAACAAGATAAGAGTCAAGGTAAGATGAGACACAGCTCAAGGTAACCTGATCCGTTGGAATGAGACAAGACGAAGGCAAGAAGAAGAAATGAGTTCAGATGTGATAGAAAAGATATAAGATGCTATATGTGACAAGATTGAGCTTTGAGATGAGAGGACTTCAAAATGTGATGCAATACTACACAGCTATGTAATGTAATGGCATGTAATGTATGTAATGGCACCTGCAGGGCCGTCTTGGCAGATCCATGTTTGCTCACAAACCAACACAATGCTGAAAACTGTGTACATGTATATGGCTTTGGTACTGAGTTTGCATATCTTTGCTTGTATTTGAAATGATGCATAAATGAAACTCAGGGAATGACCAAGACCGACATCTACAAGGTCCACAAACCAGTAAACCGTTTCAATATGTTCTGCACACAAACATCTCAAATTGACAGGTGGTTATTTTTTTGACTTGAAGCTTTGCATGGCGGATGACATAAAACAGACAACATGGCGGGTAACACCATGTGGAAAGAAATCTCTTCCTAGAAGAAGTGTGGTTCTGAAGGGAACTGGTTGGTTGAGTGTAGAACTTGACGTTTCGGACAGTGTTGAGGACGGACAGAGCACACTGTCCAAAACGTCGAGTTCTATACACTCAACTAACCCGTTCCCTTCAGAACCACACTTCTTCCGAGAAGATATTTCTTTTCACAAGGTGTTATCTGCAATTTTGTCAATTTTATATATTTTTTTGCTAAATATTGATGGAAATCATGCATCTGTGGCCACTGTTTAAAACTCTGGCACTGTGTAATATCCCTCGCTTTTTTACACTCTCCAAAACACTTCAATATTAGCATTTTTTTTGCTTGTAAAAGTCAATTGCCTGCACTATGTACATTTCTATTCCATCTAATTCCAACACAAATCACACCATTTTGTCCACATAATTTAAAATATCTGCTCCTGTGACATTTTCAAATATATGTTGCACTTCAGTGAATGAGGAGTAACGTTGTTAGATACTGGTAATGTGCATGTATATATGGGACATGTGTATGAACCACACAAGTGAGATGAAACACAAGATGAGCCTACAGTTACATAGACATGATGTCGGCCACGTACAGGTAACAAGACAGATGAGATGAGGCAAGAATCTATAGCCACTTGAGGAACTTCTTACTTACTTTCTTCCCCAATGTCTCCCAAACCTATTATTCCGAGAGTGAGGTCTCCCAAAACACGATAGTTTCTATATTTCCTGAGACATACAAATGGAATCAGAGTCAAATTGCATTTCTATTCATTACTAGTTTTTAAATTAAAAACCTCAATTGCATGCACACATGTACATGTGTATTTAGTTTGCTTGGATAAAAATTCTTGCAGTCTGTCTTTTCGGATGACTTTTTCTTCCACACTAAATTTAAGGAGTAAGCTTTTATATGCTCTATATAAGTCATTTGGAACTCTAAAAAAACAACCACTTTTCTTCCTCTTATAAGACTTTATAGGTTTTTAATTTTATTCTCCTAAAGATTTTTTCCAATCGTTATTTTTTAGTTTTTAACTAAAAAGACAGCAACCCTCTGAAAAAAAGGTTTGCCCGTAACAGATCCACTCTGAGAATAGACTGGTTCCCACTACCTATCTCATTGATTCTGATAGGGGCAGGAACCAGTTTACCCTACAAGAACTGAATTATTTTAGGGGTAAATGATCTACAGTTTTGAAGTAATTACCTTATAACTCACATGGGCCATTTTTTTTGTCATTTTATCCATTCACATAAAGTGAACTTAACTTTTGTATTGCTAGAAAAAAATAACAATTGGAAAGACATTGTATTTCTTTGAATGAAACTCAAAAATGTACGATGTATCATCCATAGACAGTGAATTGACCATTGACCAAAAGTATGGTGTTGCCAACGGCGTCGCATTTTTCAGTTATGGCAGGGATCATATTTTGATCGATTTCATGCAAGACTTCTTGGAACACGGCCAGAGCTTATTGCACAGTTGTTAAAATGACCTACCATTCTTTCTGTTCCTGAGACTTCTTCATTTCATAAAAATGCCGTTCATGTGCAATCATCTGACCAATCACATACTCAGCCATGCTAGTCCTCAATCCAAGACCTAATCGCGTAAATATGAAGGGCGGAGGTATGTCCTTAGGGTTATTTTCCTTTAACATGCCGTCGATACCTGAACAGGAAAAAAGTTAGTATTAAGTTAACTGCTGTAAATTGCTTGGAAAAAGTAAATTGCTTGAAAAATTGCCAATTGAAACACCCCGGCCCCTCTCCCAAAGAAGAGGCACTTAAAAAAATTTTAAAATAGAGGAGTGACAAATGCTTAAGATCCCTTACCCTCCATGGATTTGTTGCGACCAAATTACAGCAATGGCCCAACTACATGTAAACATAAATACAGTTGGGACCATCCCAACTAGATCGTGCAGGGGCAGATCCAGGAAATTTTTTGCGGGGGGTGGGGTGTTTCAGGCCTGTCAGATTTTTTGTATGTTTGATTGTTACGGACAGACAGAATGTCATGTTTTTCAATTACTATAATTGGTGTAATTTTTTTTAGTGTCGGAGCAGAGGAGGGGGGTTCTTGATCCGCGACCATCCGCCCCAGCCGTGACCATCCCAGCTATCAGGATTACGGTTGGGAAAGTTTCAACTATACCTGGGACAATCCCAAATATTACCCGTTCCAACTATAGTTGGAAGGATGGTTTAATAGTTGAGGTATAACAAATTCGTGAAATTTATATGCTCTTTTTGTTTTCCTTCTGGTTTTTGGCAGAGTTTTTTTTTTGCGGCTGAAACTCCCCATGTTGATTTTTTGATGTTGAAGATAGTTCCCAATACATGTCATCTTAAAAAGTAGTCCACATTAATGTCACTGACCTTGAAATGTTGTATGAAAGCTTCCCAATTTTTTTTATTAGTTTTATAAATACAACATTAAATGTGGATTCCCACCCTCATTCACGGGGACATCTCTATGGTCTGAAGTACCATTGGTCCGAAGTCCCATTGGTCCGCCATCCCATTAGTCTGACGTCCCACTGGTCTGACATCCCATTGGTCCGAAGTCCCATTGCTCTATACGTTCCAATGGTATAAACGTCCCATTGGTCCGACGTCCCATTGGTCTGACATCCCATTGGTCCGAAGTCCCATTGCTCTATACGTTCCAATGGTATAAACGTCCCATTGGTCCGACGTCCCATTGGTCCGAAAGTCCCATTGGTCCGAAAGTCCCATTGGTCTGACGTCCCATTGGTCCGAAGTCCCATTGGTCCGAAGTCCCATTGGTCCGAAGTCCCATTGGTCCGAAGTCCCATTGGTCCGACGCCCCATTGGTCCAAAGTCCAATTGGTCCAAAGTCCCATTTGTGTAAAGTCCCATTGGTCCAAAGTCCCATTGGTCCAAAGTCCCATTGGTCCGACGCCCCATTGGTCCGACGCCCCATTGGTCCGACACCCCATAGGATTAGGGTTAGGGTTAGGATTAGGGTTACCAGTGGAAATACATGCACAGTATTATGTTTCATCGGACCAATGAGACTTCAGACCAATGGGACTTCGGACCAATGGGACTTCGGACCAATGTGACTTCGGACCAATGGAGCTTCGGACCAGTGGGACTTCCGCCCAATGGGACTTAGGACTATCGAGACTCAACCCTCATTCACTAGTATCTGAAGAGCTTGTTCTTACCTGCCCATGTACTCTGTACCCATTTTGTTTTAGGCAATTGATGGAAAAAGCTGCCGATGAGGTCAGGGTCTGTCAATAAAATCTCTGCTTCCTGAAGCTGTGCGACGGACTCCTCTGCAAATTACCAAGGGAAAAATGCATGTAAAACGTTGACCAAGGCCCACCCATTAAATGAGGATTCATGTGGTTACAAAAAATATCCCAACTAAATGACCAAAAAAAACCCAAAAAATTTCATATGCCCACCTACACGTGTACATCATATATGTTGGATGCGATTCGTTTTTTCTGTATGAAATATTGCAAATAAAACAGGTGATCAACTGATAGCGGTGCCATCGGGCGCGATCCACTGATCGTGCCTAACATGTACAGAATAACGATTAATCACACTTAGTATCTACATGTACGTAGTCCAAGTAACGGTCCTACTTATTGCCTTTTCAAAACATTGGGACATGGTTTGGCCTACTATTGCCAGATATGTCCTGATGTTAAAAAAAGGCAATAGAATCCAAGTTTAATATTAAGACTAATAGGCCTATCCCTCAAATCAATGAATTGTAAAATCCTAGGGCTGTATTGGCCTACTACGGGGTCTACCTGATATTGACACAGCTACATACACTCAACGATTATTTCGCATCCGTCTTTACAGATGAGGACATGAAAAAGATACCAGATCCTACGAGGGTCTTCACAGGTCCGAGTGCTGTTGAGGAACTTACTGAAGTTGATATTTCATCTGACTTGGTGTGCAACAAACACAACCGGTTGAAACCGGGGAAAGCTCCTGGAGTGGATGGCATCTGATCAACTGTTTTTATCGAAGAAGCAACAGAAGTCAGTTATCCTCTCATCAGCATTATCTTCAATATGAGCCTCAAAAGTTCTCAAGTGCCATGTGACTGGAAGAATGCCAATGTAGCCCCTTTGTTTAAAAAGGCTTCTAGAAGTTGTTAATTTAACTACAGACCAAGGTCATGGAGTCTATATTAAGAGATGCCATCATCGACCCTCTCAATGAGTTCAAGTTGATCAACAAGTCTCAGCATGGGTTCACAAACGGTCGATCATGTCTAACCAATCTGTTGATATTTTTGGAGGAAATAACAGAGTATGTAGATGAAGGCTACCCGGTTGATATTCTTTACCTTGACTTCAGTAAGGCATTTGACAAGGTCCCTCACGTTCATGATCTTGTCAAGAAGATCCAAGCCCATGGTATTTCATCTAATGTCCTGAGATGGATTGAAGCGTGGTTGTCTGACTGTCAACAGCATTGATAATCAATGGTTAGACTGGAGTATAAAGTGAAAAGTGGGGTACCACAGGGCTCAGTCCTAGGGCCAACACTGTTCATCATCTACATCAACGACATCGATGAGAAAGTTGAGTCACTTGTTAAAGTTTGCAGATGACACAAAAGTTCATCGTAAGGTTTCATCTGCAATGGATGCCAAAAACCTACAAAAGGATCTGTTCACGCATCATTGGTCTTCAGAGTGGCAGATGTTATTTAATGCTGAAAGATGTAAATGTCTTCATGTTGGGCACAGTATTTTACAGATCAACTACTTCGGGGGGGGGGGGGGTTGATCCAATCCAGTCTACATCACAATAAAAGGACATAGGAGTAATAATTCATCGGTCTCTTAGTGTCAATCAGCAAGCAAGTTGAAGAAGCAGCTTCCAAAGCCAATCAAGTCCTTGGTTTGGTCAAGCGTACCTTCTCATACAAAGATGCACTCTGCTGAAGTTGTACAATTCACTCACTCCGCCCCATTTGGAGTATTGCATGCAGGCATGGAGACCGTTGTAGATGTCTTGGAAAGAGTTCAGCGTCACTTCACAAAGATAATTCCAGAGCACCAACACTTGCCGTACAATCAGAGCCTGGACAGGCTGGGTCTCACAAGCCTTGAGACTTGTTGTGGAGATTCGATCTAGGTCTTCAAAATTGTGAAGAGCATGGAGCGACTAAGGGCATGTGATTTTTCTCATTCAGCAACTCTACAAAATCTACAAGCAGCTCTACATGTATATATCGTCTTGACCAACATCCCGTCGCAGTGTGTCGATGTACGTGCCTCGTCTCTGCCCCCTCCTGGCAGTTCCATGAGTCAGCTCCCACAGGATGGTGTTGTGGGCTGCTAGCTCCGGGTGGTGGATGCAATGGCCTGCCAGAGCCATCCTCCTCTCCCTGATCTTGTCTGAGATGTGTGGAAGGCCTCCATAAAGGTCGGTGTTCCTGATGTGGTCTCTCCAGGAGACATTCAGAGCCATGCGCAGCATCCTGGTGTAGACGCCATCAAGCAATTTCTCCTGCTTTACAGTGAGGGTCACTGTGAGACACTTTGAACATAGTAAATGAATTGCCTCAGGCTCAGTGTGTGGAAAGATTTCCATATACCTGGACATCACTTGAAACCTAGTCTTAGCCCAAGATGCTAGTGATCGATAGTGGACGGTGAATAGTGCGCCCTCTATTAATGGCACAACAATTAGACCAGAGGGCCTACTCGCATTAACGTCTTGGCCATTTGGTATCAGCAGTTTAACTTTTTCTCCGTAGGCTTTCCTACAGACCAATCAGCGATCATGAAATAGTTCGATGGCTCGCCCGATGGTTGTAAACATACATGTCACGTGGTCCATGATCGAGCATCAGCGCTTTCCTATAGCATGTATAGGGAACCAATCAGCGCTCGAGGCTTGAAGGTTCAATGGCACGCCCGACGGCTGTAAACATACACATCCCGCGCTACGAGCATCATTATCAGTGCTTTCCCGGAACCAATCGGTGGTTGAGATACAGTGTACTGCAGTCGATGAGCACGGAGCTACCGTAATAGTCAGACGGTCTAATTGACATAAATTGGCCCCGCTCCCATTGCTACGAAATGACCAAGATCGACATTAGTGCGAGAAAGTAAAAAAATGTAATCGCTTTCTGATAACAATAAAAATTATGCATGGTCATGATATGGAGCCTGGAGGAAGGAGTACATGCAGTCATGAAACTGAAAGTGGTTGAGCATGTTGAGAATTCGCCAAGTTCGGATAGCCGATCCTTTTCTGGAGCCTTCTTGGCAACTGGATCGGCACATGGTCCAATGCATGGAGCTATCTCCACCGGTCCAACTGAACAATGCCCTCGCGCAGATCGTTCACCTGTCAATCACGCGTGCAGGACGCACGCCGCAGGCCCAGTGGTAGTCCGGTTCCCAGACCAAAAGATTCTGACTATTCCTGATCCTAGGAATAGTCAGAATCTTTTGGTCCTTGGTTTGGTCAAGCGTACCTTCTCATACAAAGATGCACTCTGCTGAAGCTGTACAATTCACTCACTCCGCCCCATTTGGAGTATTGCATGCAGGCATGCAGGCATGGAGACCGTTGTAGATGTCTTGGAAAGAGTTCAGCGTCACTTCACAAAGATAATTCCAGAGCACCAACACTTGCCGTACAATCAGAGCCTGGACAGGCTGGGTCTCACAAGCCTTGAGACTTGTTGTGGAGATTCGATCTAGGTCTTCAAAATTGTGAAGAGCATGGAGCGACTAAGGGCATGTGATTTTTCTCATTCAGCAACTCTACAAAATCTACAAGCAGCTCTACATGTATATATCGTCTTGACATCCGGAAATTCAGCTTTTCTCAGAGAATCGACGTATGGAACAGTTTGCCTCTTGATGCTGTCAGTGAAAACAGTCAATGATTTCAAGGGCCAGTTGGGCCAAATCCTTTTGACACAGAAAGGGAGCATTTATGAGCCAGCAGGTAGCTGGCTCCCGATCCTTGCTCCGTTGCCATCCACATCCCGGCGAAGATGCTTAGTGAGGTTGAGGACAAGACAGTAATCATGGTAATGAGTAATGTCATGTAGACGCGATGCGATGCGATGCGAGGGTGCAGCCCAGCCTACACCAACTCAGGACTTGGTCGCTGCACTGTGCACTCCACTCATCCCTGTCCAGCATTAGGGTCCTCAGCTCCTTTGTGTCACTGAGACCAACATCCCGTCGCAGCATGTCGATGTACGTGCCTCGTCTCTGCCCCCTCCTGGCAGTTCCATGAGTCAGCTCCCACAGGATGGTGTTGTGGGCTGCTAGCTCCGGGTGGTGGATGCAATGGCCTGCCAGAGCCATCCTCCTCTCCCTGATTTTGTCTGAGATGTGTGGAAGGCCTCCATAAAGGTTGGTGTTCCTGATGTGGTCTCTCCAGGAGACATTCAGAGCCATGCACAGCATCCTGGTGTAGACGCCATCAAGCAATTTCTCCTGCTTTACAGTGAGGGTCACTGTGTGAGACACTTTGAACATAGTAAATGAATTGCCTCAGGCTCAGTGTGTGGAAAGATTTCCATATACCTGGACATCACTTGAAACCTAGTCTTAGCCCAAGATGCTAGTGATCAATAGTGGACGGTGAATAGTGCGCCCTCTATTAATGGCACAACAATTAGACCAGAGGGCCTACTCGCATTAACGTCTTGGCCATTTGGTATCAGCAGTTTAACTTTTTCTCCGTAGGCTTTCCTACGGACCAATCAGCGATCATGAAACAGTTCGATGGCTCGCCCGATGGTTGTAAACATGTCACGTGGTCCATGATCGAGCATCAGCGCTTTCCTATAGCATGTATAGGGAACCAATCAGCGCTCGAGGCTTGAAGGTTCAATGGCACGCCCGACGGCTGTAAACATACACATCCCGCGCTACGAGCATCATTATCAGTGCTTTCCCGGAACCAATCGGTCGTTGAGATACAGTGTACTGCAGTCGATGAGCACGGAGCTACCGTAATAGTCAGACGGTCTAATTGACATAAATTGGCCCCGCTCTCATTGCTACGAAATGACCAAGATCGACATTAGTGCGAGAAAGTAAAAAAATGTAGGCCTAATCGCTTTCTGATAACAATAAAAATTATGCATGGCCATTGATATGGAGGAAGGAGTACATGCAGTCATGAAACTGAAAGTGGTTGACATGGTTGAGCATGTTGAGAATTCGCCAAGTTCGGATAGCCGATCCTTCATGTCGTAATTTACTAGACATGATCAGGTGATTGATACTACCTACCTGCTTTTTGGTGGTCCAAAACTTGTAAAAAGTTATATGGGACGTTACCCAATCGCTTTTTCCAAGCCTCAAGAAGGCCCCCTGATGCGTACCTTGTGAAAATAGTTACAACGGGCAACTTGCTTTTAAAAACAACTTCTGAAGCCATTTTAAACAGTGTTACTGTTAAAGACTTCCCCTGAAATGGATGGCTAGCACTTAAGCAGTCTGATCCGCGATCGCCTCGCCAGGCTAGGCGCTTGCCCAAGAATATGACCGGACGACGATCAGCCGGAAGGCGTGCGGTAGACCGGCAAAGATCGAGACCCGCGATGCGCCATGCATTGCCACGAGCAGGGTGACCGTACGGTTATGGCAAAAGTCTGCTAAATGCACTTCAAAAATCTGTCAGATTTATCAAAAATCTGCCAAATTCCCCAGAATTACTCGAAATACACCATAAACACTTAAAATCACATGCAGATGTTGTAGCATTGCCTTAATTAAGGTTCAAATTACATTATAAACAATCTGTAGTTGCATAAAGATGTTATGAAATTGTGCAAATTTCAGGCAAAACGCGGTTGCGTCACGACGAAAATCCGTTCCGAGTGAACCTCAGCACCAGACTAGCCCGACTGCGTCTGGCCGTACAGTACTATCGCAAGCTCGTACTACAGAGTTTGCGATAGTACTGTACGGCCAGACGCAGTCGGGCTACACCTAGACTAGCCAAGCTGTCCCATTATTAGTCTGGTTCCCAGACCAAAAGATTCTGACTATTCCTGATGAATCTTAGGTCCGGTAGCCTCCGGTAATACAATGTATTACAATTTACATCACGTGACTAAAACGGGAGGAATTCCTCCTTTTTCCGAAACTGTTCGAAGTTTGCCGAATTCATTTCGTCGACAATCGGATAGTGTCCGAGTATTTCCGAGTATAATATAGGTTTTATTAACTGCTAATTGCTTATTAAAAACTTAAAAAACTAGTAGATAATTAATATCCATTGCTTTTATTTTAAAAAACGTGAAATTCAACGACGATTTTGTGCTCGGATCGTATACGAGGGCGAACTTTTGCTGCGTCATGCACTAGTTTGAATTTGACGACCGTTACCGGCATTTTCCAAAACGCGGCTTGGTCTCAATTCGGCTCCGCCTGCTAACAGTGCTGTTTGGGTGTCCGACTTTGAAGATTCCAGGTTAAAATTAGTCAAGTTTTTTTTTTTACAGAAGTATTAAACTGTATATCATAACTGTATGATATATGAAGCAAGTGATTTATTTTTAAAAAAATTATCGGAACATTAAAAGCTTTATGTGATAAAGCGAATCGGAAACGAAGTCGAGCTTTGAAAAAGGGCCGTCAATGTCGTCATGTTTATTTTGAGCCACGGAGGCTGCCTGACCTACAATTTAGACGTGTAGACGTCGGGGGAAATTGTCAGGTCGGGGAACCAGACTATCCCATTATGCTAGGGTTTGTTTGAAAAGATTAAAGGTTTAAAAAAAAAAGTACCATTTTTTTGAAATTTGCTCTGTTTTTTTTGTCAAATATTAAACCATTTTTGCAGAATTCTGCCAGAAATCTGCCAAAAATTCCATTCTGTTAAATTTTCTGTCAAACTCGTTTTTTAACAAAGAAATCTGTCAAAGTTAGCCGAAAATCGGCTAAAACGGTCACAATGCCACGAGGGCGCAGAAAAAAATACGATAGAGGGCGCTGTCGTGGCCCTTCTGCAGAAAATGCATGCTTCGAAATTTGACGGACCGGAAAGTTGCGGTCGCCGGCCGGCTAGCGCTATATAGCTAGGGCTAGGGGGCTAGCTAAGCTCGGTTTGTACACCATCATACATATCATAACATTCAGTGCGACAGGTTGTTTGCGAGGGAACAACTTCCGCTCCATGCTTTGTCAAAAATTCGCTGTTGTTGAGTCTGTTGGTAAGTCTGGTTTCTCAAAAAAATTGTTTCCAATGCCATGCCTTGGCCTTGCATGGCCATCGATCACTCATTTTGCAAAAAAAAGTTGCAACCTGACGCCACTTCCGCGACGGCGCGGTATCCTGGAGTCTCAGTATCTGCGCAGGACCATGGAGGAAGGAACACGTGTTCCTTCCTCCATGGCAGGACGCAGGTAACGCTTGCATAACAAAGTCTATGGAGAGTCAAGAACATTTTGCTAAGTATTTCCTAACAAAATTGGAAATATTTATCAGTCCCAGTTTCGTGTTTTATCATCATTTTTGCAATGAATTTGAATGACCTTCAACTTCATTGAGATGATTTCCATTGAGATGATTTACATGTAGGGATGTTACGCCCCAACTATCGCATCGGTCCCAACTATTGTTGGGCCTGTCCCAACTATAGTTAGCCCTGTCCCAACTGCAACATTTTTCCCCTAAAGAAGGTAGGCCCTAGTCCGAGTAACTAGGACTCTACGAATCCCCTTTTTTAACATTTGGAGATGGTCAGGCGATATAGTATTAGTAGGGTCCTAGGTAGTCCGAGTAACTAGAACTCTACGGATCGCTTTTTTTTATTTTTAACATCTGGCATGTCTCTGGACATGGTCGGGCGATAGTAGTCCGAGATCGATGGCCCTATTGCGGTTACTAATAATTTTTTTTTACCCTTTTCACTCGTACCCCCTATCAAAATCTTCAGATTTCACCCCCAAAACAGTCCTCAAACTGGAAGAATAAGAACATACCTTTGGAAAGAAAAAAGAAATTTCACCTTCAATTCGGAAAACACCTTGTTGGAGGCTGCCATTTTGAATTCAGGAAAAAATCAAAGAATGGCCAATCACAGGGCACTTTGATTGGTCACCAATCCAGGTGACCAAGCAAAGTACCCTGTGATTGGTCTGTCTGATGCCAGTCAATTTTTCCTTTGACCCTTTGACCGATAGTCAAGAAATTTCTTGGGTACGTTCATGATGAGTTGCTCTATGCATGTACCAAGTTTCAAATTTTTTTGTCACTCGATGGCCGAGATCTCTCCCCCCCCCCCCCAGGCTGAGAGATGGTCAAAATAGCCCGGCACTTTTAGGATTAAAGTTTGTCATTGTGTTCAAGTAGCTTCTTGTGTACTATACGTTATACCAACAAAGATACTATAGAGGGGAAGATGTGTGATACACAATGACGTCATCAAATTGCGCTATGGGAAAGGGCGCCGCTTACAGTAGATACATGAAGGTAAATGCGCGTGCGGCTACGCAGAATCTACACATGAATTATAGAACTGTCCTGGGGTGTAAAAACAATGCGAGTGGGATTTTCATCGATGAAGGGAAAAGTGCTTATGTGATCCCCCTTCAATTTTTTTGACGGTATAGGCCTAATGATTCATATTATTTTAAAAACGCTCTACATTACATGTACACTAAAAATAAATAAATAAATTCTTAAAAAAGAAAATAAACTCATTAGTAATTTAGTTAATTAGTTAGCAAATAATTAAAATATATACCTATTGATTCCTAAAAATGAAAAAAAAGGTCGTGTTGAGAATAAGCCATTATAAACAATAATACATGCACATGATGCCATGTGAATCTTGTATGTTCCTGCAGAGTTGGAGTCGAGTCCTCAAAGCCGAGTTTGAGTTCTCCTAGTACTTTAGGGGCCGAGTCCAGGGCTGAGTCAAAGTACACTGTGACGAGCCTGAGTCCAAAGCACCGAGTCCGAGTACACTCAAGGCTGAGTATTGGGCCAAATCCGAGTACCTAAGTATGAGTCCGAGTTCGCGTACAATACCAAAAAGTACAAAAATAAATCAATAAATAAAGTAATAAATAAACAAGTGAATAAATAAAATAAAATAAAAGTAAAAACAAAATTAAATTGCCAGTAGATTAAATGAAACAAACACAACATGCAGTTTAATTTTCTTTGCAAAATGGTTAACACCAACAACTTTTATTAAGGCTGACACCAAAAAATTGGGTGAAAGGAACGACACCGTACTTCAATGGTTCAACCATACAAACAGCATAATATTTGGAGAAAAATCTCTTGCACACAATGCAGACATTTCTGACCACAGCAGTCACAAAAGTTACCATATAACACATCTAGAATGATGTACACATGACAAGCATTCCTATCATGCAAAATATTATTGGTGTAAAATTCCCATGATCTCCCTTGGTAACGGACAATACATGCACTTTTGTAGCACTGAGGATTCGTGAATTGGGAGCCAGCCAAGTCCTTGCTTCTTATGTTCACCCGGCGCTGCACAGTTTACCAGAGAGACAGTTTCGTGATTTTTCCCAAGCAAAATCCTAAAATGGTCTCACTGGTAACTGTGTAGCACCGAGCGAACATAAGAAGTGTTCATGAAGCGTTGGTACAATGATTTTGTTTGGGAAAAATCCTGAAAATAATGGTCTCACTGGTAATCGTGAAGCATGCAGCGAGCGGACATAAGCAAACGCTTGGCTGGCTCCGATTCACGTGCTCATGAAGTGCTGGGACAAGGATTTTGCTGGGGAAAAATCTTGAAATGTCTCACTGATAACAACTTAAAGTTCCTAGTTGCAATGGAATCGATAAAAAAGAAATTTTGTACGCCAGAAGTAGTGGGGTCGAGCACCGTGTCGGAACCAACGAGTCCGTGCCAAAATTTGAGTACAAAGAATCGAGTGCGAGTCCAAATAATTTTCGAGTACTGATAGTCGAGTACGGGCTGAGTACTTGAGTGTACTCGAGTTGTACGAGTACGAGTACTCCAACACTGTGTTCCTGTATAGTATAAAGCTCATTAGCATAATCCTGTAAACTGTTGAAAAAAGTTTTTAAGCACTTTAGTTTTAGGCATTTCCATGTGATGCACATGAGTGGTGCTAGTAATCACAGAATAAACTGCTTTAAAATGTTACATATCTGCATGATTTTACCAATGAAAAAAATAGTTTAGAAAAAAACAGGTTAGACGGTGGTGGCAGCAAGAACACTGGCCCTTTTCAGTTGTTTACGTCATGTTTTAAGCTGAAGTGCGCATGCTCAATATGATGCAAACAATGGAAAAAAGACCGGTGTGTTTGCTGCCACCAACCTCTCAAAAGTCTCCCATTAGAAGGCACCCACGTGCCTTGCACTGTTATTTTTTGGGTCATCGTAATCCAATGGGAAGGGTTCAGCAGCTTTGAAAGATGAATTACTTGCATATCTAGATTTTTCACTTTTTTTTAAACGAAAGTCTCTCCAAAAAGCTTCCCTGGTTGATCCATAACTCTTGAAAATTTGGTAACAAATTCAATGTTTTTTTTGGACCTCAGACCGACAGTTTTTTGGAAATCAGAGAGTTTTTGACTTGGGCAGTGGATAATTTACCAGTGTGGGCTTTCTTTTAGTAAACGACATTAAGCCAGGGTGGCACTGAACAAACAGAACATAGGCCTATGCAGGGACTTTTTTGGGACTCGGACATTTTTGCCATGACGAATCCTAGTATGGCTCTGGGCAAACATTGTTGTGACTTCGTATTCACGAGATGGGAATCAGACAGTTTTACAATTTCAGACTTTATTTCCCTTTAGAAAAAAAATTCCTCCAGACCCACGAATCAGGAAAAGAAAATGTAAAACTCTGAAATTATAAATCCTTGGGGTGAAATTTGTCTCTTAATTCGGCAGTTCTGTATTAACCGTAACCTCACCTAAATTAAGCTACAAAATACTAATGACTAGTAACTGTAGTATGCGTTCTTTCCATACAAGTGTTCCCAGCAAAAGTATTCTGTGGTAGTGTAATTGGTACTTGACCCCCAAAAAACCCTTAGGAGGTTAATCAATCACGATCCGTTTCCCACTGAAGCAAAAGACTTGTGGCGACCTTCTTACAAAAGAGCACCTTGAATTCATCTTGTATTTTTGTTTCTTTTTGTCACACCGTGCATTTATAGGTCCACCCATGCCAGGTTACGGATACATGTACATGTAGATAGGAACCATGGCAGGTTGTTGCAGTTGCTGTAAGCCAGGGCAGCATCAGTCTTACATTGCTACAGCTGAAGGACCTGACCACACTGATCCAAGGTATTCTTTATTTGTTCTTTGGCTTCCGTTTTAAATTTGTCTACATTGTGGGCACTGCTGTACCCACAAAGATGTTATACATGTATGATTTGGAAAGAATGTTGCAACCTGACGCCACTTTTTTTTCCTCATACATCAGTATAAAAGGTCAGTCATTCCAAAAATAATGAAATGGTATGAATCTGGGACTGAGAAACATTTCCAATGTTGTTAGGAAATACTTAAAATATTTTCTTGACTCAGTCTCCATAGACTTTGTGCACAACTGCTGAAGAAGCGTCTGGATATTACACTCTTCCCTATGATTTACACATGTATGTACATTAGCCCAGGTGGACTCCCTTTCCTCCCTACGTAACGGAGGGAGTCCAGGGTATAAAGTGCTCAAAACCGGGCGAAAAAATTTATGACCAGTATTTTCAATATGTTTACCTTGTTGGAGAAGCTAATTTTTACGTCGTAGTATTCTATGTGTCCTTATCTATTGGGCCGCTGGGTTCAGAAATTCCATATGCGATGCTGACCGACCTTAATCTGGAAAATAAACTCGAAAGCAACGTTAAACTTGTATAGTCGGACTCCCTATTATCGCGGCATCCCTATTATCGCGGCATGGGAAATTTCTCTTTTTACAGTGTCAAAACTCCTTCAAGTGACGATTTTTATCCAGTTCACCAGTCATCAAGGATTTTCTACCAAGTTGTATAAAAAGGACGATTAAAAAATGTTGTGTCTTTCGGGACTTTTAACGATTTTAATAAATATTAACGTTTTCCAAAACTTGCAAAATTGTCCCTCACCGTGTCTGTTAAAAGGTACTGTTTATATGTTAACATAAATCTTTAATTGCGCTCTGTCCATAAAAGTTCCATTGTCTGGTTCCCATTCTTCAGCTACAAATGTAAAATGAAGTCGAATGACGATATTTGCAGCGCGAAATCGTAACAACTTTTACGGGATCAAAATAAGCACCGTGCGTTGGCGAAAATAAAACGGCACACCGTACCGTGTAAAGTGAATGGCACCCTCAATCGCCGATCAGTAGACTTGCCTCAGGCAGTCAGGGATTTGTGTTCTCCTTTCGGGGGAAGGGCAGGGTCTTAAGAAATCATCCTGCAGACATTTTGTCTTTAATCAACTTGAACGTTATAGGGAAAATATCAGACTTTATTCAGGGGGTGTTTTGGTCAAACATAAACTATGAACAAAAAAGTTGGGATCATTATAAAAACCACTTCCTGCATACTGCGATAATAGGGAGCCCACCTCCGTTCGCACACGCTGCGCATGTCTATTTTCACAGGCATCGTACACGGAATAAACCACACCACCGTCAGATTTTTTCATATTAATTTAAAAAGGAAGAGTTATACTACACATAAGACAGGACAATTCTGGAAGGTTAGTGGGCAATCTCTATTTCTGAACGAGAAACGTGATAAGTACCGCGATAATACGGCGTTCCATCCTACGTGTTTGTAGACTCTTTTGATCAGTTTCTCACCGCCGAGTCGTACATGTTGTACATCTGTGCAGCGTGTAGTCTGGTTCCTAGACCGGACAATTATTCTCGACTATGACTATGCAGCATGAATATGCAGTGCGCACGCGCGATTTGCTTAGTAACCACCCTCATACGCACGCGCACTTACTTGAAGGCGCGGTCGCTAATCCAATGACCGAACGTGTTTTCGCGCCAGTTACCAGAAACACGTTTCGGCTTTGGTCATTGGTTGAGCGTTTTCGTGACATCGTTTGGCTGGAGTGACGTCACGGTTCCAACCAAAACTAAACAAATGAGGGCGCTAGCGTGCGTGCGTGCTTTCGTACGCACGTACATTGTACATGACGTAGGACTCTGGGAATAAACTGATGAAAAGAGACTACAAACACGTACAAGTTTAACGCTGCTTTAGAGTTTATTTTCCTGATTAATGTCAGTCAGCATCACATATGGAATTCCTGAACCCAGCGGCCCAATAGGTAAGGACACATAGAAAATGTAGGCGTGAAATAAGCTTCTGTAACGAAGTAAAACGTAACAAAATTTTTGGGTGGTCTTATGTAGAGAATTCTCATCCTGGACGTTAGTCGTAATGCAATGAAGACTTCGTCCAACCTGGGCTAGTATGTACATGTACATATAGGCCTACATGTACATTGTCTATAATTACAAACTATGTGTCTTGCACAGAAACTTAATACAAGATACATGTACATATGAAGATCAATCATTGTCAAATGGCAGAATGAAGATCAATAACTGTGTTATTGCTGGTTGAAAACCAACAGAGAATCAATCATGAAATACATGAGGAAGAAGTTTGTAAGTGGGCCTATACATACATGTACTTGAACACAAATCCCTGATAGTTTGTTAATACCGTTATATGTGAGAGTTAGTGTGTGAAGTTTGGCGAATAAAGGTGCAATATGATCTCGGGTTGTAAGAGGGTGCAAAGTCTAATGGCTCGCTTTTGCATGACAATAAGCGAGTGTATTTGATATAGTTCTAAATGTAGATCAAGAAACCACTCGAGAGCATGTCCTCTATGTAGTTTGGAAAATACCTTTGAGAGGTTGATGAAAGTACCTGCTGTCAATAGTTTGTTGGACAAAGCAGGGGCGTAGCAAGGTCATGTTTACCAGTATTGTTGGGTAAAAAATTCTTGAAAATGGCACTTGCATAGTGCATACATGCTGAAATGGAGACACATTTTTTTCTCTCCGGATGTTTGGCCTTGGGGGAGGAGGTGGTACCATCTGTCGGTGGAGGCGCTGTACAAAACCGACAATTATGCACAGTAACAAACAATATATGGTGCTTTTCAGTGCGATACATGCACAAAATACAAAACAAGGCTCCAGTTACGGCTGATGGCAAAAAAGGGCACTTGTTCTGAAAAGAGGCCACTTGTTAACAAAAGAAAGGCGCTCTTTACAAATATTAGGGGGGGGGGGGGTACATGCTAGCGCTGATGTAAAAGGGCATTTGAATGGAAAAGGGCATCTGTACAAAATACCGGGGGTGTAAATACCCCTCTTTTGCATGACAATAAGCGAGTGTATTTGATATAGTTCTAAATGTAGATCAAGAAACACCTCAAGAGCATGTCCTCTATGTAGTTTGGAAAGAAGTATGCTGTGATCTATTGTGTCAAATACCTTGGAGAGGTTGATGAAAGCACCTGCAGTCAATAGTTTGTTGGACAAAGCAGGGGCGTAGCAAGTTTTTTGTTGGGTAAAAATTTCTTGCAAATGGCACTTGCATACATGCTGAAATGGAGACACATTTATTTCTCTCCGGATGCTTGGCCTTGGGGGGAGGGGGGGGGGGAGGCGGTACCATCTGTCGGAGGCGCTGTACAAAACCAACAATTATGCACAGTAACAAACAATATATGGTGCTTTTCAGTGCGATACATGCACGAAATACAAAACAAGGCTCCAGTTATACGGCCGATGGCAAAAAGGGCACTTGTTCTGAAAAGAGGCCACTTGTTAACAAAAGAATGGCGCTCTTTACAAATATTGGGGGGGGGGGGTACATGTAAGCGCTGATGTAAAAGGGCATTTGAATGGAAAAGGGCATCTGTACAAAATACTGGGGGTGTAAATACCCATCTTACCCCCCCCCCCCCCAAACTGGCTACACCTTTGCACAGAATTGGAAATAAGATCAGTAAGAAGAATCAGAGCCATGTCCGTGGAATATTGTGGACGGAAGCCAACTAGCCAAGGATATCACTTTCATCGTCTGTTACTATCGTGTCAATGAGGGTGGAGCAATGAGGGGTTATAAATACAAGTAGGTCGATCAATCAAGGAACGAAGACCATGAGTGTATTTACAACGTCGTCTGCGGGCAGATGTTCTTAACATTTTGGGAGATTCAGATTGAAATCAACCATTACGTAACAGTTTCTACTCTGAAGATAGGGAATTAAGACAATCTGAGTCAAAAGATCGCTGAAAGTTATCGAGATGTTCCAGGAGCCCTGTACAAATTTCCAACAATCAGATTACGGGAACATTTGCTTTCAATTTATATGAACTAATAGTCATCAGAAGATGTCATATGATCATCTCGAATACAACATCTTGGAGAACTACATGTCTCCTCCCCCTCCAATTTTATCTGAGCGAGACAAATGCACTTAGTCTGTAATCAGGCATTGTAGTATATGGAGGAGGAGATTCTTTAAACCCTGTACATTTATAAATCCCATGGACAGGTAATTTTGAATTTTCTGTGGCAATCTTGTTTTTCAGCCTCTTGCTCTCTGATGAACAGTCACAGACAGTCAAAAAATCAGTCTTCTTCCCCTGTCATGCCTTTTACACAGGTCAGATCTCGTTTCGAGCAAGCACTGTGACTAGTCAAATTCAGTCAACGGACAAAAGCAGACAAGTGGTAGGCACAGCTGGCTTATCAGTCACCTACAGTCAAAGCAAAGCTGTATCAAGCTACATAAACAGTGACAGCCAGTCAATCCTGCTTTATGTGCCATAGGTTGGGAGCTCTTAACTATTTCAACTTGTCATTTGATTGGTTTTGACTGAAAGGACAACTTTGCACAGGATGATGTTTGCATAGGAGAGTTTGCTTCACATAACAATTGTTATTCACCCGTTATTAAATTTACCTTTTTCCTCATACTTAATCTGTAGCCAGGTTGAAGTGAACTTTGACACAAACAATGATGCAGTCACAAGTCAGGTCCAAAAGAAGAGTCACGGTGGATTTAGAGCTCAGCTGACACGACTTGGCACAAAGCATCCAGAGAGGTTAGTAGTTATACATATACGTACAGTGATTCCATTACAGAAAATACCTCACCTCTGTTTACCTACATTTGCATATCAGCGCGCATGCGCACAAACATTCGCTGAAAAGAATAGTGCCCAAGCCACACCCTCATTGTCCACTGCATGCTCCACACCCACAAAGGACCCTGTAACATAATAGCTCGCCCTAGTTTTTCAGCGACGCGTAGTGTGAAGACGTACAATTTTTAGCTGTTCTCGCTGTGATTATAAAATGGCGGACTCCGCCAAAACCAAAAGAAAACTGTCTCAAGCCGTTCTACTGGAAAGTCACCCTCTACTCAATCCAAGCGTGATAATTCTTCTGCTACGACTGGGTCCAATCTCCCGGGTTCGGCAGTTGGAATTTCTCCGGGGGTCAACATGGTCAAAGAATTCTCCAATGAGAATTACAGCCTCTCCCCGACAAATCCCGCATTCTTACGGCAGTCTGCAAGAGCACATGCACGCTTCGGAACAACAGGTCGACTCGCATGTGCAGGCGGGGTGGCGGGGCTTGGCGTTCGAAACCCAAAGGTTCCTCGGTAATCCGACCAGCCCCGCCGGGTCACAGAGGCTTGGGGCACCACCACCACCACCACCATCATCTTCAGTCAGCCATACTACGGGTTCGTATTCTCAACCTAGTTTTACAAGCGAATCTCGGCGAGATTTTCTTCATCATTCGGAGCCTCACACGTGGTCTTTTTCCCGAACCATCCTCGTCACGTCGACCACAATACTCGCACTCCGTATCCACTCAGTGTTCCAGCCTACGACCCGCGGGTTTATCCCCAGACCTTTCCGATGGGATTTTCACACCATTACATATCTTATCAGGGTAATTCTTCACATTATCCGCGAGATCATGGTGTACCTTTCACAGGACAAAGACTTCGTTCTCCGCAACGCTTCGGTGAACACACCAGCCGGGCGGGGAGAGAACGCCGCGATTCACGGCGCCGTTCCCGGTCTCGTGCGCGGTCCAGTTCGGACTCCGACGATCGACATCGGCGCCGACATCGTTCTTCTCGTCCTGATCGTGATTACTCACGGTCGGATTCTGGTCATCGAAGCCGACACTCACATTCTAGATCTCCTTCAAGCTCTTCTTTTCCTCGGGCCAGACAGTGGATGTAGATAGTCTCTCCAATGTCCAACAGGCTAATCTTACGATGACGGAAGTGGGTAAGATCCTTCAGTTTCCACCCCATTCCCCAGTCGAATCTACTCAACCTTCATATCGCAGAGATTCTGGTACTCGTAAATCTAAGCCTTCGCAGCCCACTTTTCCCATTGATAGAATGTTTGCGGTTCCAACTTGCGTTTCAATTGGACTCGGACGGAGGATTGACTTCGGACATTCGGGCCGATTGGATTGTGATTACTCTTTCTTTGGAGTCGTCTCCCATGTTCGAGATTACCTTCTGGGTTTTCTCTTATAATGTTATTTATTCTGTGAAAATGCATGATAACACTACAGCCTTGCCGCCTTTCCATTAGCAGATTAGCAGCACTCGACCGGCTATCGGTAAGCTTTCAGTTTCTCCATCCTATAACAGTGGGTTGGTCCTTTTGAGCATGTTCATATTACAGGCTCACATGTTTCTACGCTCAAAGCTACCTTTAGATAGTACTTTTTAGTAGGATGCAACCTGATGCCACTTAGTTTGATATCATTACAAGATTTAAAAAAAAAAAAAAAAAAAAAATAGTCTTGACTATCCATAGACTGGTAGTCATGGTAGTGGTACTCAAACGTTACTGGCGTCTGGATGCAGCATTCTTTCCCTGCTTCTTCCCAATATATACGATTGGGTTGGGGGTTTGTTTTGTAGGAGGATTCCTTATTCGGATTCTTGATATTCTATCATTGAATATCTTGCTTAGCTGGCCTGTTTATATATTCTTCAGCCTGTTGGGATGGTTCGTTGATTTTTACAATAGACCAAGGATTCTTACTTCTACTCTTCTTTGTCTGGTGCCTTTGCAAGTTGCCATGATATCTCCCTTAACTGATACAGTTTTATTGGAGATTTTATCATTCTGCTTTATTGTCTAGATTGGTGGAATTGCTTTTGGACTTATTGCTAATTCTGGCTATTTGGCATTCTTGTCTTGAATGAATGCTTCTTGGCATAATAGCAGGTTATATAGCAAGACTTTGTGGTGCAGGATTCCATACTTGGAGATAAGTTAATCCTCATAGGTGCTTGGCATGCATGTACATCCTCTACGTCGGTCTCCAACGGGTCTCAAACCAGCATGATTCAGCTAGGAGTTTGTAGACCGGCCTTCTCTTCATCCTTGGCTTACAGCAGAATCTCGACATATCCCCACTGCTTCGAGTCTCTAGAACAAGTATTTGTCCTACAATCCGGCCAGATGTGGTTTATGTAACTTCATACATAAAGGGGTTGTCAGACACTTCTTTGAAGCATTGTTCAGAATTCTTGTCTACCTCGGTTATCCCTGACCACGAGCTTCTGCCTCAACATGCACTTGCTTGTTGCTTTACAGAAGGTTATCTTTCTTCAAGGAATGATCTAGACCAGGATACTTCCAACTGGATCAGGTTTCGGCTTACTTCAGTCTTCTCAGTCAGTAGCAGTCTGACGAATGGCGGCCCATTATCAGACTCGACATGCAACAAGGAATTCAGATGGAAATGCTTTCTTCTTCTCTCCAGTCTCTTGAGACGGTTGGTTTGCTGCTTCCATCAATCTTTGAGATACTAATGTCCTTGTACAGTACCCATGCATGGATCATCAGAAGTTGGACTTCTGCATACCTACAGGGTTTCGCTACAGACCTTTGGATTTTCACAGCTCCTTTGGTTCCTTTATAAGAATCGCCGTTGTTACAACATTCCTTTACAGCAAAACAGATCTATTTGCTGTGGTACTTAGATGTTAGGCTACAGCAGACCTTACATGTAATTGTATCTCCGGTTTAGCCTTTAACAGTCTACCTAACTTGCACTTGAGGTGGTTTTTCATCTTCAGCATTAAGCTCCTTCAACTTTGTTTCAGGCTTTTCTGGGAAAGGTTCAACACAACGTGATGACATCAGAACCTTCTGGCATCTTGATGATAGACCTAGTTCCCTGGTGCATGACACACAGAAGCTCTGCGCAGCCTTTCCTTTGTCTTCCCATCAATGTTAAGGGTCACCTCCAAAGGATTCCAGTTACCCATCTTAGCTATGACCTACTGCACCTTTTAAAGACTATGTACCGGGTAACTACATGTTCTACCATCGCATTGGGTACCTCGGACAGGGTTGAGATTCCATCTGTATGGTCTTTCATTACCTAGCACTTGGCCAACTATAGAGAGCCAGTTGCATTCCTTCACTAGAGCTATTGACAGTGCTCAAGACCTTGCATTTGCTCATCCAAAGTCATAATCAAGCTTGTCTTGGTCCGGATGGACAATTCCACAGTTCAGATGTAGGGTACTACATGCTTCTTCCGGGGAACTCGCTCTTTCTTCTTGCCTGTCCACTTTAGAGACACCCAGTTGGCTGTTGCTTTAACGTTTCACCTGGCCAGAAAGAAGGTGTTGAATTCACTTCAACAGAATGATTCTTCTCCCATCAGTATTCAGACAAAGGTCCTCAACATTCTCAGTTTGCTACCAGTACTTGCACCTATCTACAGGTATTTACATCCCTTCCAGGCCACCAGCTTCCAATTCCAGCCTTTCGCCAAGTTTATACTCGTCCTATAGTCCTCTGATCTAGCAGAATCCTTCAGCTTCAACGCGGCAGGAATTCATACATGTAGCTCCTTTTTGGCTACAGCAGCCATAATCCCTTTAATCCAAGACCACCTTGGTCTCACATCAGTAATTCTACACGCGGACACAGCTACATGTACTCTCCATCTTGTACCTGGATGCTTTCATTATCTGAAAACTACAGTCTTTACAGTCAGAAGCAAGTTGATTCCCCATGGGGTATGATAGTAGCTGCCAATCCCCGATCTGCATCTACACCTTCATTTGGGATTTCGCTGACAGTCTTTCAATCCAGTTTCAGATATTTACTGTCCAGGGTTACTGATGAGCCATAATTGTAGTCCTCTATCAGGGTTCCAATGATACATCTACAGTTTCCTCAAAATCACTCTGATGCACGGCAGGTTTATCAGTTGACCGCGTACTGTAAGTACCGGTAGATAGGCCTACCATCTTTGGATCCAACTATCGTCATTGGGTCACTCACCTTGGCCCCTTGCGGAACCAACAGGTACATTGCAACTCTCTTTTCTGTCAGGTTGCGAAACCCATATTCTTACTGGTTGCTGCAGTAGCTTACATGTACCTTAAGAAGGGAATTTCACTTAAGTTACCAGGTCATAGCCATTGGCACATGACTGCATTTACTTTATTCCATGGGTGAAGTTCAACACACGGAATAATTCAACTTATTTTCAGACCTGATATTTCCGGCCAAGTTGACATCCTCTCCATTAGTAGCAAAGGATATGGTGGTGCCCCATGCGAGCTCTGCAGAACTACAATGCTCACACTGATGGCCTTCAAGAGGCTTCATCATCAAGCAAATGCTCGTACAGTCATCTAGCATCATCTTCAAGCCTCTGTGACCATGATCACTCGATTGTCGGTGCCACCAAAGAGTGCCCTCCCGAAATCGAGGATCAAAATCTCAAGCTCAGGAAACACCCAGCGTGACAACTTCCTGAACTCAACTGCTTGGAGCTTCCTTTTCAGATACAGGGAACAGGACTCTCTTTTTCAGGTATCAGAAAAGCGGACTGCTGGAAGAACCCTTACACTGTGACACCTTGCTTATAGCTGTGGTGCAAGCAGAGGGTTGCATTAGCAGAAAGTCTTCCAGGAAACTGCACAATCAGCAGCCCGTAAAGCCCGCAAAGCTCCTTTAGAATAGATAGGCAGCACCCGGGTATGTCTAAGCAACCTTTTCATGCCATTTAGAATTGCATGTAGGCCTAGTTTAGACTTTCAAGAACCACTGCATGTCCCTTTCCCCCCCCTTGAGACTTTCGGTGCTACTCTGCAAATGTAGGTAAACAGAGGTGAGGTATTTTCTGTAATGGAATTCCTAAAATCCAAAGGGATTTTCCATTCTAGTAAGAAAATACTCACCTCTGTTTACCATCCCTCCCTTTAAAAAAAAAAAAAAAAAAAAACTAGGACGAGCTATTATGTTACAGGGTCCTTTGTGGGTGTGGGGCATGCAGTGGACAATGAGGGTGTGGCTTGGGCGCTATTCTTTTCAGCGAATGTTTGTGCGCATGCGCGCTGATATGCAAATGTAGGTAAACAGAGGTGAGTATTTTCTTACTAGAATGGAAAATCCCTTTGGATTTTAGGAAATATGTATGTAGACTAACACAGCGTCAGCCATTTTCTGTGGTGGAACCAGGCTTGCTCGATTTGCACTCAGGCATGTCAGGTAGTACAGGGGCGTAGCACGGTCAATTTTATTGGGGGGTAACATTTTTTGAAAAGGGCACTTGCACATCCGTTGTGAAATGTAGACAAGTTTTTTTCTCCGGACACTTGGCCTCCGTAAAATCAAAAAAAGGGGGGGGGGGGGGGGCTGGTCAAAACTGACAATTATGCACACAAAGGACCAATATACATACATGTATATGATGCTTTTCAGGGCGATACATTCTGAAAAAGGCACCCAAAACGGCAGATGCCACAAAAAAGGGCACCACTTCTTTTTTTGTTCATAAACAAAGGGCACTTCGTAAAAAGGGCACTCTTTACAAATTATTGGGGGGGGGGGGTGTAAGCCCATTGAAAAAGGGCTTTTGAATGGAAAAAAGGCAGTCTTTACAAAATACTGGGGGGGGGGGGGTAAATACCCCCCGCCCAACCCTAACCTAACCCTTACCCTAACGCTAAGGATTTTGGGGAACATAGGTATTGGGGAACATCGGGTAGACCCCATTATTTGGTTACTCTAGTAAAAATCATTGTACCGCATCTCTTTTTTTCATTTTCCAATTACTGAATAAGATTAAAGAGAAAGCACTTGTGAAATTGAGACTTCTTTTTCAGAAGGCGCACATAAAGTACATGCACTGAAAATTCTCAAGCAAAATATTATAAAACCATTCCATTCCATTCTCAAGCCAAAAAAACCCCCCATTCCAATAGACAGGTAGCTGACAAGCATTTTAAAGATGCAGTATTCTTAGCCGGCTGTCGACAGTCTGTTGGTTTGTAACATGAAATTTTACTTGAAATTGTTTGGAAATGACTGTTTTTGGAGGTGGGATGGGGTGGGGGTGCACAATTATGCTTGTGCACGCTTCAAGTCTCGACGGCTGGGCTATGGTTTTTGCACAACTTGACATGCCAAAGAAGGTCCTTCCCTTTAGGCCATCAGCCTCGGTCCAAAATGTTGGCCACGGTATCAAATGAGGGGAATAATTGTTATAGCTATTTTTGGCGAGGTATACACCTCCAGAGTTGGAAAATATGTGATAGCATTGCAGTGGTGGCAGCTTTTTGGGTGTTATCACCCTTTTTTTGAAAATGTCCATCAAAATGCTTGTTACCACTCCAGGGGCGGTATACCTTGCACATGCGCACTATAATCATTTATGCCCTGATTTGATACTGACCAAACCCCCAGGCTAATGGCCTACTTATTCACCTTACAGAAATTGTGATCCATGACCACAGTGAACCAGATCCCTTCAGTTTGTGTATGTACACTGGCCTAACTTCTGTTTTTGATGACTCATTTCCTGCGTCCTGTTAATGTATTACGTAAATGTCAAGGTTAAGTTGACACAGTGTTTACTTTTCTTTGCAAACTGCTGCTGATGAAGGATTGAAATACAAAACAGACATCAAAGAGGTATTAATTACTTAGTCGGTGTGTGTGTGTGAATTGTTATTTCTGATATTTGGTAGGGCCATGCAGAATGTACAGACTATTTGGATATGCGATCATCGACTGATATCCAAATAGTGGTGGTTTTTTTTCAATTCAAACTTTCAAAAATGCGAGCGGTCTCAAAGACATGATGAAAAAAGGACACATTGTGTGGTTTTATTGTTTGTCAGATGCCACACTTGTTGAAAGCTACTTGTATTGTCGCACATGATTTGAGTGCATCCATGAAGAATATCAGATGAAATTCTTTTTGAAATCGGTCAAAGATCAGCCACTGCTACCTGTTCTCCACATTATTTTAACCCTCTGAGCAGCGCGACGGTAGTTTAATAGTCCAGATTTTCCAAAAATGGTCATAATTTTTTTTTCTTCAATGGGCCAATAAGGCCAATTAAGCTTACATGTAATCCTCACCCCTACTATACACCACAAGCCTGTAGATTCCCATTGGCCAGACCCTAGCCACTCCGGAGTAAGGAGTGTTGAAAGACAGAAGCCAAGATGGCGCCTAATGCCTTTGTGCAGTATTGGAGATCTTGGTGGCCAACCCCTAAGTGCCGCCGATCCCTTTGTGTCAACCCCTGTGCCGTCCAGAGCCCACACAGGTTGTAAACAATCCCTGGCCATGTGAATGACCTATATCTTGTGCATGTACAGGCATGCCAGGGTTATTGACCTATAAACACATGTGGTGATAAAATTCTCCACGTGGTTTCACGGTGTGATTTTTTTTAATAAGCTGCTCCGAGGGTAAATAAGCTCTTTGTCAATTTTTAACAAGCGCTGGTGCATGCAAATCCCTTGGGTATACAGTACGTCCACAGTTACCCTCTTCGTTTTAAACTTGCTGCCGAATCCAAACGAATCTTAAGTTTGCTTAAAATTTCTAAACAGAATCTGAACTTCACAGTTTAATACTTGCAGCACTAGATAGTGTACATTGTGTGGTACCTGTATGTGCATGAGGCCTGTAGTTGTTGCTGGTGTTGTGTTGTTGCTTTCTTGACGAGTAGGTAAACAAGTTGGAATGGGGTTACGCATGTTGGCATACTGCTTCATGTTTTAACCCTAACCCCTTAGGTATTTTTACAAGAAACTATCCTGAATCCGCCAAAATCCATTAATTTTGCCTTGCAAAAAATCGTTGATGGCCAGTGAGTCCATCAGAATCCACCAATTAGCCGGGAGTAAATCTGTTGAGCTAAATCCATCAAAGTCCCCCAACTGCTCAATATGGAGGTATCCTAAATCCATCAAAATCCTGCAGTACCGCTAGGCTTACTGTCCTGAATCCATCAAAATCTCCCAACATTTTCAATATGGAGGTATCCTGAATCCAGCGAAATCCTCCAATTTTGATGGATTTAGGTACGTTAGGGTTAATTAAGTAAACTTTTCAATTAGTGACATTAAACTTTATACTTGTACAATGAATACCGGTATGTGTACATGCATGTACTTGATGTATACTGCATGTTCCTACATGTACATGTATGCTTTTCAAGTTAACCTCAAGAATTTGGGTTGTGTACTGTACATGTACTAGTACTACTGAAGCTATTATTGTGCATGCAGATGTACAAGCACGTTTGTTTATGGTGTAAATCAAGGATTTCCTTTTGTTTCTCTTCCTTTTTCCTTTGTTTGTACTCAACTTTTTCGCAACAGCTCTCATTGGTTTTGTACACGTTTTCTAAGCGTGGTCGTCCTCGATTTGTTTCCCGTCCCCGATTCATCGATGATGTTGCACGTGTGTGTCCTCAATTTACACCATTGACAAACGCAGACAGGTGATCACATGTGTTTTGTATTTACCAGTCTTATTTTGGTTTCTTTGGCACAGCATTGAGCTTGGTGGTATTGGCTACATGCGGCAGTCTTCTCGCTATGACTTGGGATTCACCAAGGACTATCTGAGTGGCAGCATCAAGTTCTCACACTCACATAAAGCTCACCTCAAATACACAAAGAGCAAGGTACGCTCCCACATTGAGCAAAGTTACAGTAACAAATGAACAAATGTTGCACTGAACAAATGTTCACCCTTTTCCTTAATTTTAACAGACTTGTATGCACATCGGTCTTCGTGTAAACTCGTATGCTCAAAATGAAAAAATATTGTTATGACTACAATGTAAGTATTGATTTCAATAATTCATTGTCTAAACATGGATGTGCTTTATAGTACATGTATGTGCATATGAAATGCTTGTAATTGCCCCCAAAATTGTATGCATGTATACATGCAATCAGCCTGTTTTCAAAGTGGTATGTGCGTACATTTGTATAAATCTCTTTATTCAATTCGGAATTTTAACAAACTCATGCTGTTTATCAATTGAACCACAAAGAGAAACTGTCTTGGCCAATTGTAACAAGTTTTGCAAGGCTGAACAAAGAAATTGACTGGGGCGGGGCTTGAACCTGCGACGTCCGGAGTACCGTTCCGGTGCTCTACCAACTCAGTCAATTTCTTTGTTAGACCTTTTAACGAGAAAAAAAAAAATGCTGCGATAACTCCAATGTACATGTAAACCTTCACATAAACTTCACGATGTATTAAACCTTTTTTCCCCATTATAGTACATGGCCATTCAGCCTAATGAAGACCCAGATGTCGTTGTAGCAGCTCTAGCCAAGAAGTGGAATCTTGAGTTCCCTAAGCTGCTGATAAGCATCCTAGGCGGTGGGGAGGAGGTGGTCCATGTCAACCAGGCCATGAAGAAGGCCTTCTGCAAGGGACTTGTGGAGGCTGTGCTAAGCACTGGTATGATTTGTCTTTGGTAATTGTGGGGACAGAACTAGTTGGGGTCATTATTGTAGGTGGTTGTGAGGAATCGTCTGAGACCATTGCTGGTTTTGGATTTTCTTCCACTATTAACCCTTTCCTTACCATGGGTGACCTTTGTTGACAAGAAGAACCCCCCCTGCTGGTTCCCATGGGCGACTTTAGTCGACCAGGAAACCATACACAGAATACCCTCAACGCCAGATATATTTACTACTTTTCAGAAAGGCGGTATGTTGATATGTTTGGCTGCCCATACATCAACCATACACCAGCTGAAAGAGTGTTTTCGGATCGTTCTAAATGGTGAAGTTTATTCATAGTGTTACCATTACAAAAAAATGAGAAAAGTGCTTCAGAAGTATCCACGCACAAATTGAGGTATGGAGTGCCATTTGGTCATGTGGTGAAATGGCTTGCAGTTTGATAAATGGGACCAGATGAACAAAGAGGTATAACTTTCTTACATTTGCACATATGAACTTCGTTTTTACATCTCATAAAAGAGTAAAGTTCAAGGAACAAACTTTACACAGCACCTATGATTTAAATCACTCTTTGGCAGTGAAAATCTGGGTTAACAAAAAGGTGAGTTTTCGACTTGTGGTCATTTTTTCACACTCTAGTGATTTCCGTATGACTGAGCAAACAATTTGGTCCTGGGGAGAGCCAAGTCAATAAACAATGTGGTAATGAAAGTTGGGGGGGGGGTGGGCTGTGGTCCAATGGTTACGGTGTTTGACTCGTGTGCCGTGGTACTCGGGTTTGAATCCTGACGAGGAACTTGGTCCTTGTGCTCTTGAGCAAGGCACTTTACCATTATTGCTTCTTCCTTTGGATGGTACGTAAAGCCGTAGGTCCTGTGTGTTGTGTAATGCACGTTAAAGAACCCAGTAACACTTAACGCTAAGAGGAGGGGTTTGCCCTGGTGTTTCTGGCAGTGGCTGCAGTATGCGCCGCAGCACCTTGTAACCCCTTAGGTGCTACATAATGGGTCTCATATTTTCATAAACTTTATTTACCTTTCTTTAATAATTGACATAATTTCCAGCGCCTTGAGTACCTAATTGTTGGTACATTGTAGATACGTGCGCTATATAAGACTCCGGTATTATTATCATACACATGTAGATGTTTGAAATGTTATTCTGTATTGGAGCTGCATAGTTTTGAAGCGTAGGTCAGACTCTTTCTTGTACATACATGTATACATGTACTGTAGCGGCCAGGTCACACTGCGATATCGCTCCATCATTTGAATCCTTGACATTTGTTTGAATAGATGTGTGGCTGTTCACCGGTGGTCTCAACTGTGGCATGATGAAAACAGTCGGCCAGGCGTTGACCAACTACGCTATTGGCCGAGCGATGGTCAAACACCGCGACGTGGTGGCGGTGGGCGTGGCACCATTATGCATCCTCAGCCAGAAGGACAAGTTGCTGGGTTCAGAGGTAAGCACTTTCCTGCCATTTATACAGATTCAGCCCATATGTGTGTAGAACTTTAACTTAGGTATTTAAACCACTGATCTCTGCATACATCGAGGTTCGCCTGGTTTACGTTTTGTCCACCGCCACTGACCACGGTTCACAATTCGTCAAACGTCGTGGTTTACTTTGGAATGCTGCAGTTCCCATTTTGCGACGTTTGGAAATATAATCACAACAGAAACTTGTTCTTTTTAGAACATCACGATACGTGTACATGATCAAAATAGGCATCAACTCATGATACAATGCGTGCTGTATGGACGCGTAGATTGTTTGTATATACGCGGCCATTTTTAAAAGACCGTGGGCGAACTGGTCAAAATATAAATTCCAGCCTGTGACTCGTGTATTGGTATCCGCTATCCAGTCTTCATATAGAGATCAGTGATTTAAACTCGGGTACTATATCACTTTTATTTTGTAAGCACTCGGGCAACGTACATTTGAAGTTGAAATGGTCAGCTTTAAACTTTAAGTATAAAATACTTGAATACAGTTGCACTGGGATTTGAAGTATGTGCACTTGAACTATTAAATGTACCAGCCAACCGATCCCGTTAGCTCGGTGGTCGAGTGGTAAGACATCTGCACTAGAAAGCAGGAGGTCGTGGGTTCGAGTTCCACCCGAGTGATTTTTTTCCAACTTTCACTCGGGAGGTAACACACTGAGTATACAGTGTTTAAACGTCGGTGAAGGGCAAAAACCTAATTTGATTTACTTCTATTTCAATACGGAAATTGCTGGAAATTTACTTGTACTTTTCTAACCACTCCTTCATGAAATGCACATGTATGAACCGAAATCTAGTGTGTGAGACACACTAGACACACGCCTGTATGTAATTTTTAAAAGTATGTGCTCAAAGATTTCTGGTTGCTGTAATCATTGGTTGATATGCTTGTAGGACTTTTAAGAGTTTGGCTGCCGCTGTAGTGTCTATTTGGCCTAGCATGGCAAAATAAGTCATAATGGCATACACCACGTGATGCGCTCCAAGGAATCATAGCCAATCAAGGGACAGAATCTCTGGGTGTTGTATTATTATTGGCTATAGGCCTTTTTAAAATCCTACCGGTAGCTTCATCTTCGGCTTCAGGATAATCTAGGCCCCCGACTTTGGTGACTCCGGCTTTTAAAGTTTTGGGCATGTTCTGCTTTTATGGGAACATTCAGTGGTACGTGTATGATAAATGAGGCAACAGGATAGAATATCTCCATAGCCAAAGAAAAAGCAAAGGTTTCAAAACCGCAGTACACCGACGGTAAGACAGAAGTTACAGAACTGTCAATAGTCATGGGTTCTTTGGCTCTGTGTAGAGAAGACCAGTCAAGTACAACATGGACCAGGACAGTGACGACAGTGCCGATGAAGATGACAATGCCAGTGATCATGACAGTCGCGATGACGCCAGTTCCCCCTGCTATCATCTGGATCCCAACCACACCCATTTCATCCTGGTGGGGGACGTGCATTCCAAGCCGGGCGACGAGCTCACGATGAGGAACGCACTGGTCCACAACATCGCCAGGTGCAAGATCAAAGGGAGTAACGGTAAGGGAACCAGTCTGGACTGGGCCAATGTTGGGGGATGGAGGGATTTTAGTCCACATCTAGTGCCCATATAATAGTGCCTTTTGTCAAAGCTTCTCAAAGCCAAATGTATCATACGTTTTGTAGTGGGAGCTTTTCATGGAAAGAATGTAGTATCCAGACGCCACTTCTTTGGTTGTGTACAAAGTCAACAGAGAGTCAAGTGCATTTTCAAAGTATTCTCTGACAAAATTGGAAATGATTCTCAGTCCCAGATTCATGTCTTTTCAACATTTTTGCAATGACTGATCTTCACTGAGACATGAGCATGATGAAAACAGTGGAGTCAGGATGCAACATTCTTTCCCGTTTCACAATACAGCGTGCCACAAAGCCTTTACCTTGCAGAGGGCACTTTTCACACCCTTTTATATGCTATTTTTTAGTATGTGATACCATTCAAACACATTTCTGCATTTGGAAGCCTGGCACTCAGTAAATAAACTCCATTATTAAAAAACAAATTCAATTTGATCCCCGCCCCCACGTACAAAATTGCCAAGCCTTATTCAAACGGAATACCATTGGCTGTTGACCTGTTGACGTCTGGGGAGTGACAACCAACATTTTATTCCGTCAACGAACTCACATCCAGAAAGCTGCATAAATTACTTAAAAGTCCTTGGACTATAATTATTTCTCAGGTACTCAAATTCCTTTCGGAACCGTTGCTGGTAATTTTTCTAACTTTGATCACTCTACCTTGATCATAACAGCAACCGTGCCTGTGCTGCATGTGGTCTTTGGTGGTGATTACTCGGTCTTCCAGACCATTCATGAGGCAGTCACCAAGCATCAGATCCCGGTCCTGGTCATTCCTGACACCGGTGGGGCAGCTGATGTGCTGACGTTTGCTATAAACAAGAGGGCCGAGGCTGGGTTTGTTAATATTTGTGTCTTTAAATTTGGAAAACTTTACCCCTTTCTTGCAAATTTTATGAAGGTGATGTACATGTACATCATCTGCATTTGTCGTCATTGTATGAAATGGACCCATTTAACGGCTGGTATTAATTGTTAAATAGTATTAATTATTGTTGTTATTATTTATTTCTGGTAATGAAACCAAGGATTCCTCAAATGTGCCCTATGCACTGTAGCTTGCAAGCCTGAAGAACACCTCTCTACAGAGAGAAGACAATGAAAAGAAATTACAGTTTCAGAGGTGGGAGGAAAACTCCAGAAGAATATCTCCAGAAGAAATAATCATTAATTCACATTCATAAATACCTCAGACAGTTTAGCTATTCCTATTGGTCGAGAGCCCGTCACGTGGCCGGTCTTAAACGGATGATAAAGACATGGCTAGCTGGTCTTAAACACTTTTCCAGTGTCACAATAAAATGTGGACTCCTAAAAATCCAGTGCCTCTTACCGTTTCATTGGTTGAACGTTCACAATCCTCACGTAGGCATGCGCAACACTACAAGCGAGTCAGAATTTTATAGTTCTAAATTCAAAACCCAACGCCCCAGGTGCGTTCTGCGTGACATCCTGCAGAACATGCTACGCGCGCGTCAATCTCCATAAAAGGGTTGTTTACATCTTACTCGCCAGCTGAACACTCCATTATTTTGCTAGAGGGATGTTTCAAAAAGCATGAAGTGAACTTGTTGAACAAAATCAGGATTTTTTGAACGAAATATTTGATATTTTTTTACGGAAAAGGTATTTATGAATGGGAATAAATATGTGCTCGGTCAGTATTTATCACTCTGTTTAATACCACTTGGAGTCTGGGTGCTGATAATTACCCTCGCCTCCGGCTCGTGATAAAAACCTCCGGAGCACACATTTATTCCCTTAGTGGTGGCTTGATCCATCCGTAGTACTGATACAAAATTCCTCTTTTCTTGAACATGACAGCATACCAGATGCAACAATTTCACAGGATGCTCGATACTAATATTTGTCTTCAGTCAAGTACATGTAGGCTATATTTGTTTCATAATATTTTGGCAGTTTCGTTTTGGAATGTAGGCAAATGGTGTAGGCCTACACATTTAAACATTACCTTTACATGTATGCTGTTTCTGCATTGGACTAATTTGGGTAAAACATGTAGTTGTCAACACAAAAATGGCTTGCTGCCATGTCTTTTTCTTCTCTCTATTTTTAAAATGGCCATAATAAACACTGCAAAAAAAAAAGAAGAATGTCCACACTCATTGGAGGGGTCACAATTTTGAACCCGATTGTCTTATAATAACGTCATTTATATAAATTTTGTAAGTTGCATTTTGACACCCCGTTTGCTACCAAAGACTGTAAATCGTCCAACACTGACAACGTTTTATGAAAAATGACACAGTTTGAAAAGTGGCAAATTTAGGGAGTAGTGTACTCGAGTCAAGTGGAAATGGCTGCATGACAATGTGACACTGCCCGAAACGAACGGCAGGAAATATCAATCGCACTGTGCTTTTATGCACGTGAAATTGAAAAACCCGCGCTTTGTTTGGGCACTGTTCAGTCGATAGGGGCCAACGAATTACGGGCATGTGTGTTTGCGCTGAGCAATTTCTCCTGCAACTTTTCAAAGGGCATCCTTTTTTTTATTAACCGTTGTCAATTTTGGACGATTTGCGGTCTTTGGTAGCAAACGAGGTATCAAAATGTAGCTACCAAAAGTCCCCAAATGTTTATATAAAAGACGTTATCATGAGTGTGGACTTACTTTTTTTGCGGTGTTTTTTACAAAAATATTGTTATTATCCCCTCATTTCCATCAATTATACATTTACCTTTCCTATGAAGTCTGGGGAAAAAAAAAAATAACCGTACAATATTAACACCCACATCACAACTTATGTTGTGTGTGCAAGAACTTTCCTTCATGTACATGTACATGAAGCAGGCAAACTGTTCTTCAGAACTTATTTTGATTTGATCAATTTAGCACTCAAATGAAGTCTTTGTAAAACCAGGGTGGAAACACTTCATGAAATGTTTTTGTTTTGTTCACCAAGCAGGTATTCTTCCGTCGATAAGTTGGTCCCTTTTTGTTGTTTTGTTCTCTCTTCAGAGAAGAAAACATTGCCTTTGATGTCAAAATTACCCACGAGATAAGGATGAAGCTTGATTTGGATCCTAAATGCTTTGTGAAGACCAAGGACCTCATTAAAGGGATCATCAAAAGGCGTCATCTCATCAACGTCTATAATCAAGATGTCAGAATTGACGAAGCCATACTGCGAGCTCTCATGAATGGTATGCACTGCCAAACAAAACTTTGGTCCGCTTCATATACTTCACAGGACTGCAAATGGAAGTCAACTTTGATGCCATGAAAAAAAATTGCGATAACCAGAGTTGAAATGTGTTCAATTCTTGTGAATTCACAGCGTAAGAACTTGACTTGATTGCAATACTGCTTGTAACTGTGCTGAATATGAACTGTCCCATATATACATTTACACACAGGTTTGTTTACGGTATAAATCAAGGATTTTCTATTGTTCCTCATCATCGATCTTTTGGTCATACTTAAATGTATTCGCAACAGCTCCCATTGGTTTTGTACACGTTTTCTAACCGAGGTCGTTCTCGATTTGACTCCTGTTCTCAATTACATAAGGATATTTTACATGTGTGTCATAATTCATAATTTGGAAGAAGGGTTTTCAGCTGTTCTGAATTGTCATGCAGTGTTTACTTAATTTCCAGCAATGGAGTGGTTTCTGGAATATTCATAGTTACATGAATTTATTCAATGTTATTCTACATGTAATTCATTGAATATTGATTAATACTCTTAATTGATGCATTGCTTCCTGTGTTTAGCCAACCGCGGGTGTAAAGGCCAGGACGACCTCCATCTTGCTGTGATCTGGAACCGGATAGATCTGGCCAAAAAAGAACTTCTCGCACACCGGAAATGGAAGGTACATATGTACATGTAGCTAATGTGTTCCCTTTCTCTCAAATGGGGGAAGACATTTCAACAACAATCTTGGGCTACCGAAAAAAAGTCTGTTTTTTTAATTTCACTAATTAAACAAACTTTATATCTTCACATGATGTTTGTCTCCAATTGTATATGAGGAATTTGTTTTTGTTGCAGATTTTCCCCAGAGCCCTGAGGATTATTAAAGGGAAGCTACAACATTTGCAAACATCACAAAACGAAATGATCAAATTTTCACAAAACACCTTACTAGATTGTTAGGGAAGAACAGTCTAAAGCATCCTGTAAAATCGTGGCTCCTGGTGTGCTGACATTTTCAAGAAAACTGGTATTTTTCTAACGCTGGTCGGCCGACCAGCGTTGGAGAAAACTGGATTTTTTTCAAAAACTGTTCCTAATTTTTCCTAATTAGTAATTCCGCATTTCCTTTGCAACTGATTACAAACCTTTGAAGGGGTACTAGCCTGCTAGACTGATTCTCTGACCTTACAATTCCCCAAAGGCAAAATTACTCCGTTTCATCTTAAGTGGGCTTAGGAAACCAGACTACAATAACATGATTGGTTTTCTTTCTTTTTTTCCAGCATCTACAAGCCCAAAACGTGAAACAAGTCATTTTAACAATATTTGCTGTGACATATTAATCCTCCAAATCCATTTATTTCTGAAAATTGCAGCAAAAACAAATGTTTTGCATTCCCTTTCAGGGAATAAATATGTGCGTGGCCAGTTTTAAAGTACGTTTTAAACCTATTCTTTTATTATTTTTTACGCTGTGAAATGAGCAAAAAAGTCTGCGGTCAAGCGCTCTGTAACGATATGTTACGCGATACGCCAAGAAATAATAGAGCCGGCCAATCACGGTCGTGTCTAGGATTTGTAGATTATGCGCGCCCGGCTGTTGTTGTATTTCAAACACACTGCATCCGAATCGACCTATCACAATCTTAGTCCAGATTTGGGAATGAAATGACGTCACGATTTAGTAACGTCGACTCCCATTGGCTGGCGCACGGGGTCGCATAAATTTGCATTCCTAGATATATCAGACATTCGTTGGGGCACCGTGGAGAACGGGTGATACTCAAACTATCTCCTCTGCAAACAAATGTACTTTCAAAAAAAAAATTGTTTAGGATGTTTTCTCTACTTTTTAGGCAGTATGCAGTCTGTGAGATACATGTACAATACACTATCCAAAATGTCAAAAATATCCTTCCTTCCTGCTTAATCAGAGACTCCATTTGAATTTGATCTTCACAGATGATATTAAGGTAAGTTGCTGCAGTAGCACCATGTGGCAAAATCTCTTTTGTGAGTATGTGTGGTTCTAAAAAAAACCAGAGGGTACTCAACGTTCGGAAAGTATGCTCTGCCCGTCGTCAGGAGACTGTTCATCAGGCCATGATACCAGTTTTTGTAGCAGCTCGAGACAGACAGAACATACTGTCATTGAATACCCCTCCGTTTTTTTTCAGAACCACACATACTCACAAAAAAGATTTTGCCACACGGTTGTACCATAACAACTTACCTTATTATTACCCTTCACCGGTCCGATGCCTCATAAGTCCGACAAAATCGCCTCCCTACCCAAAATAAAGGCCCATAAGTCCGACGCCTCATAAGTCCGACGCCTCATAGGTCCGACGCCTCATAGCTCCAACGCCTCGTAAGTTTGACAAATCAAACGCCTCGTTTTTCCGACGTCAGACTTATGAGGCGTCGGACTTATGAGGCGTCGGACCTATGAGGCAGAATAAATCAATTTTATGCCTCATAAGTCCGACGCCTCATAAGTCCGAAATTTCGCACATATGAGGCGTCGGACCTATGAGGCGTCGGACCTATGAGGCATCGGACTTATGATATCGCCCCCCCCCCCTTCACCATGCAAACCTTCAGATCTCAACAGATGATATTAATCTATCCCATATCATTATGTCTAAACCTCATTTTGCATCCACTCCACTTCGACCAGACTTAAGTTTTGTTTTTTTGACGTGTTCGTCACAGGCAAGTGAGCTGAGGGACTCCTTGTACTATGCCCTGGTCAACAACCAGCCAAAGTTTGTCAAGCTCTTCATTGCTGAGGGAAACATTGACTTGAAGAAGTTCCTGTCAACAGAGATGCTTGTTGATCTGTACAACGAGGTGAGGCCAGACAGTTTAGAGAAGGGGTCATTCACTACATCATGTATCACGATAATTGCGCTAAAAATACTGCAATTCGATACCACGATATCAAAGCCTGTTATAGCAATACCTGGCTATGAATAAACTATTTTCAGCACATGTCTTGTGATTGTGCATACACAATTTTAGTAAATTGTACTTCCAAAAGTTGAGAACACATAAGGCAGCTGTGGCAGTGTCACGGCATTGTAAACATCAGAATACTAGCACACAGTGCACATTTGATCCATGCTAAAAAGCTTGAAATGAATATGTCAAACAGCTAGCATAAATGTTATAATAATAATAAGAATAATGTGCTAGCGCTTTATACCAAAGGTCTCAAAGCGCTTCATAATTATTACCCCTGTTCATCAGTCCATGAGACCAGTTTTTGCAGCAGCTCGAGATCAACGCATTCTGGTACAGATACTTCTGGGTGGAGAGTGGGAACTGTAGTAAATTGTCATGCCCAAGAACACAAGCACCATGTTCCCCGTGCTGGCTTGAACCCACGTACCACAACACATGAGTCGAATACCGTAACCATTGGACCGCCGCGCTCAGTATAACTTGAGTTCACAGTTCAAGTATATTGCAATATGTATCCTAACGTGTTCTTAGTATCATGATGTATGTTGCAATTTGGTATCGTTACAGTCCTATATTAACTGACTGCTCCAAAAGTTAATTCAAACTTGAGCACAAAAAATAGGCACTACTGACATTTTGTACCTAATACATTTGTACCCAACTTGCCCTTTTTTGGCATAAATCTGCATGTCATTAGACCTGTCGGGATTGGGAATTTG
Source organism: Patiria pectinifera (assembly GCA_029964075.1). Lineage (NCBI taxonomy): Eukaryota > Metazoa > Echinodermata > Asteroidea > Valvatida > Asterinidae > Patiria > Patiria pectinifera. The sequence goes on along the minus strand of CM057143.1, from coordinate 15,103,178 downwards.
GTTGTGATACCGGCGTTTTCAACAGTGTGGCATTTTTCCCGTCATGCAAGCTTTTCAGAAATGGTTTGAAATATTAAAGAGTAACTATTTGCTTGGGGCTTTGATAGCCTTTTAGATGAAACACATGTGTTGAGTGATTTACCAAGTTGATTTATAAGTGGTGTAGTGTGCAGTGATGGCAGTTTGCCAAATTCTTCATTCCCTTCGGCAGATTTGTAATGCAATCGGAAAAGTCTTCCCGAATTCTTTTCGGAATTTGATTATCCAGTTCAGTGTAATCAGTTATTATTCTGTTCAACACAATTTTGTTAAATGCATGTTTGGTAACATTAACATTTTAAATGGAATGAAGAATTTGCCGAACGAAAGGATGATTCTAGCAAAGCTAGTGGTACATGTTTGACCCATTGTAGGCAGTTGTGGAGCACCATACGGAGTGGCCAGTTAACACCTACATCTAAATGCAATGAAGTTCTAGTTTGGTCACATGTTGATTAGAATCAATGTGACGATTTAAAGACGATGGACCACTGTCTATTAACCCTAACCCCTAGGCCCTTGTTGCTTACAACCATCCTCAATCCTCCAAAATCCTCCAAAATTTTTCAACTCTGCCTAAATTTTTCAAAATTGTCAGACAGTCCTGCCTCAAAATGCATTCATCCTCAATCCTCCAAAATCCTCCTCATCCCAAAACTTTGCACTCGTGTTTAAATGAAGGATAACCAACGCCAAATCCTTCAAAATCATCAGACAGTCCTGCCTCAAAATGCATTCATCCTCAATCCTCCAAAATCCTCTTGTGCTTCATCCACCATTCATCCTCAATCCTCCAAAATCCTCATGTGCTTCATCCACCATTCATCCTCAATCATCCAGAATCCTCATTTGATTCAATCACCATTCATCCTCAATCCTCTAGAATCCTCCAAAACCGCCAGGGGGATTTTGGAGGAGTGAGGTGGGTTAGGGTTAAACTTACTTGTTTTTATATTATCCTACGTCTGTGTTTCCACCCTTGTTTATTCAGACCAAGGATGAGTCTTCTGTCCTATACAGTCTCCTTGACAAGCAGAGAATGAAAAGGGTAAAGTTACATGTATGTGAGGGTTTCTGCTCACTTCAGATCTGCACCCGATTTCACGAAGCGCTGCGACGCGTCGCAACTCAAGTTACGACGTGTAACACGTCGCAACTTGCGACACGTCGTATCATCCATTTCATGAAAGTTGCGATGTGTTATAAACGCGTCGTAAGTTCCTTGACAACGGCTTAAAACACATGTCTAGTGGTCATCGCAAAATAAGAAGAGTCCCGTTCTTAGCCAGTTTAATGCCATAAACATTACATAAAGGGGATTATAATACCGAGGCAATGTGTGTAAAGTTGTAAATAAAAAAATCATTGAATAATTATGAATTAGACTGGAATATTGCAGCTGAAATTTCAAAGTAGTTACATTCCACTGAGAGCTTGTTTACCTTCAAATTTGCATCGCACGACCGCCATTTTGTTTTACGTTTTAACAAATTTTGAGCGGAGATCCGACGACTCTTTGTTAAATATCAGACAACTATTTACTGTACGCTGACTTAATACATAAAACAGTCACCGAGTTGTGCTATAAATACACCTACGACGAGTCGCAGCTGCGACGCATCGTAGGGATACGATGCGTCGCAGCACGGCGATGCATCGTAAGTTACGAAGAGTTTGATGAAATCGGGTGCAGCATTGTTGGGTTCAGTGTACATTAGCACACCTATATTTGGTTTCATAGTCTGTGTCAATTGTAATTGTATCTTCAGCTCTGATGAGTAACCAATCACAAATCGTCATGTTTTTTTATAAATTAGTTGGGTTGAATGAAAGACAACTTTCACGGCAATGCATCATAAGTTACGATGAGTCTAAGAGCCTCGCAACATTCAAAGGGTCTTGGGGGCCATCCGTAACGTACCTTACGTATGCAGAAAATGACGACTTTTTAGACCCCCTGTAGGCATGGCACACACATTCTGTAAATTGATACAAGAAAGATGCATACTGTACGTTTCCATGTACATTTCCATGTACATGGCTTTAATGGCTTTTTTTGTTGAAAAATGTTAACATTCTTTGCAACTCCTGTCAATTTTTTGGTATATTTACGTACTTCTAATGCATTTTTTTCCTTCTGAGCCTTTTGTAAATGCCATTAACATGTGTACCTCCATCCAAATTCTGAACCTTTTTGTGGTAACTTATTGTGCAGCATTACAGGGGTGGTTATCGGTTCTCACTGACGGACGTCAGCCATGTGCTGAAGGAACTCATCTTTGACACCTATGACTACAGCACAAGCCATTTCTACGATGGTGAGTAACTACAGTAAACTCTGGCTAAACCGACATCGTACAACTCGTCAAATCGCTCAAGTCGGCTGTCCGTAATGCATTTCCATTGATTTTTTTATTTCTAAGTTGGCTTTTACAAGTCGCGATTTCGCTCAAGTCGTCATGTTACTCTCGGTCCCCTTTCCATAAAAAGCATTACAAAATCCATTGTGTAAGTCGGCATTCAACAAATCAGGCATTGACATCGACTTCCTGTACTACGGTTGGCATAGTGTCAAGTGAAAAGGGTGTCCTGCATACATCGCATATGCATCGTGAACATATCAATACCAGTACCCCCTCTAGTCTATACGCATGCGCTCTGTCTATTTGGGGGGTCGTCTTATTGAATGACTACTGCTGCAGTCAATGCGTGCGTGGTATATACCGGATCACGCACGCATTTAATTTGTTACTGTGCATGTACATGCATGTATGTATCATGGTCTCCACTATCAATACCCCAAACGTGATGATACAATTCGAGGATTAATTTGCTGGATTCAACTTAAGCGTTAAGGAGATAATCCAGGGTAAATCGAAGCCAATCAGTGCAATGAATCATGTGTGCAAAAGACCATTCATGTAAGTTGGCAAAATGACGACTTAAAGCAGATATCGGCAAAGTCGTCACAAATTCTCGGGTCCCGAGAGTGCCGGTTTAGCCAGAGTTTACTGTACATAGATAATGATAATTATAAAAGTGGGTATTTATAAAGTGCACATATCAAGTTTATCAACCAGGACTGGTTCTCAAGGTGCTACATAATTATATACCCCTGCTCAAATTAATCACACTAACCATCTTTGCCCTCACAGGTACCCATTTACTCCTGGGTGGAGAGAGGCAATGAGTGACAAAGTACCTTGCCCAAGGGCTCACGCACCACGACCCCATCTGCATCTTTACCCACAGACCACGAACCCAATGCCCTTAACCACGAGGCCACAGTCACTCCATTCTAAATTGCCATGCAATATAATTGACTGATTGAGCTCTCTAAGTCACGTGACCTGCAGTGGGTATCCAACATCAACAAACAAGGCCTTCTCCATAGCAGAGTGCATTCCGCTGTTGTAAAGTACATGATGATTGTTGCATTTGTTTGCTCGATCGAGGCTTTTCTTTCTAAAAACTTCTGAAGAATAATCTGGAGTTTGTACCCGAGACCTCACCAGAATGGCTGAATAAAGCCGCTCACCTGGACGGCCGTGATCACACACTTTTGATTTGTGATTTACAAAAACACTGACGCCGGTAGTCTGGTAGCTCAAAAGAAACCTCTTTTGTAGCAACCTCGTCTCCAGTGCTTACTTTATTTCCAACCTCGTTTCCAATAGTAAACCCTGGATAGGAAACTTTCTTCCTGTATCCTGATTCGATACCGCAATTGGCCAGTAATAGATTTTTATCATGTACTTGGTGTTATTATTCACAACGTGCAGTACGTGTTTTCGCGATTATTCGTCCACGCCTTCTCGAAAATACTAATTTCCTTTCCAGTTTGTTCATATTAATATGAAATGTGATACTGCATGTTGTCTCGATAAGATCGTAACAGTTTAATTTTAAAAAATCGTGTTTTCGTAACTCACGCCGTGCTCGTGCTGCGACGAATTGACTCTGTTTTTACCCCAGACACCGCATACAAAAACAAACGCTAATGTAAAGCATATCCAAGGCACCACACTATTCCTCATTTGCATACGTGTGCAAAAATCTTGCACATGCAAATGATCCAATACCAGGGTGAGAGAGCAGGTAGTGATGGGCGCGTACTGTTCGACACCCTGGGGACGAGGTTGCTTTTGTAGTAGAATACTGGTAATTTATGTGATTTAAATCCATGTCACAACATACAACTTTCATAAAAGGGCTTCGTAACTGTGTTACATGTACGAGTGTTATTTACCAAAAATAACTTCTTTTGTTGATTTCTTTTTTTGTTGATTTCTTCAAAATGTTGATGAGGCCTTCTTTTGTTGATTTCTTCAAAATGGCAGCTTGGCAGAAAGAATAATTTCACAGGGAGTTTAGTCCCCTTACTATCTTTTAACCAACTATGTTTTTCAGCAACAATTACGTCTGTTACCTTTTGGATAGCTGCAAAAGATGGACTGTAGCTTTAAGATCTAGGGTCACATGAGGTCATTGTTTATTTTGGGTAGGTAAGCTGAAAAGTGTGCTTACTAACTGACTGATAGATACTGCCAGCACGCCAGGGTGATCGCGCAAGTTGAACTTGCAATATTTTTTGTGTTTTGATTTGTTTTTTTGGGGTTTTTTTTGCAGGCAAGGCTTGTTTCAATGAACCTCTCCATGAGCTCTTTATATGGGCTGTCCTGCTGCACCGCTTCCGGTTGGCCAAGTTGTTTTGGGAGCGAGGCAAGCCGTCAATAGGGGGCGCCCTCCTGGCTAGTACGATCCTGAAGGCATTGTCTGAACTGCAAACGCTGGACACGCAAGAGTCAGCAGAGATGCACAAATATGCCAAGTGAGTGTTGGTCCAAATTGGTGAGATGCATGTAATTCTCTTGGGGGAGCAAAACGGTGTTTTACCAAAAAAAATAATAATAATAAATTAAAATTTACATTGCGCGGTCTACATACAAATGATCAAACGCGCATTACATAAAATACCACGGAAATTACATTAAAAACAAGAAATAATCAGTTACAACCTATTAAAAAGAGGGGGTAAAACTACTGGAAAATATGTCAATAATAAAAAATAAACAATACACCGATACACGAACATCAACATTAGATAAAAACCAGTTTCAAAAGATAGGTCATAACTTAAAACTAAAAAATGCAACTAAAACAGTAATTCTGGGGTTGATAGATGAGCAATACAATTAGTTGAAAGCCAGTTTCAAAAGATAGGTCTTTACTTTATGCTTAAAAATGTCACTGTTCCGCGATTGTTGGATATCAGCAGACAACTGGGGTTTGCATTTGAAAAAGATCTAACCCCCCCCCCCCAGTGTTTTGAATATTCTACACTTGGGATTTTCCAAACACACTTTATTGTTGGGACGTAAACAGTAAGCAGATGTCTTAAGGCTAGAGTCTATCATTTGCAGCTAACTGAAAAGTAGCTGGCGTCATTGTTGTAGAAAAACATTCTTGGTTGAAAGATAGTAAGGGGACTAAACTCCCTGTGAAATTATTCTTTCTGGCAAGCTGTCATTTTGAAGAAATCGACAAAAGAAGGCCTTTCCAACAGTGCTTCTTAAGATGCACCGTAGGAAATTCAAATTAGTAGTTTGTTTTGTTATTCGTCGAAGCGCACGCCAGCATTTGCACGAGGCACAGGCGCGAGCGGTTGCTATAATTAGTCAGATCAGTGCGCGACATCGCGTAGCTGCAATTGGCTCAGTGAAAATGTGTATCGGACGCTGAATTCAGGCCCAATTCAAAACACAATTCAGCAACTTTTGATTTGTAATCGAGATCCTAGAATGCTGTTTTTCTCGGAATATACAGCTGAAGCTGAGCTGAAACTTCGTCAGGTTAGTTGTTCAGCACCCTTCTTTAGAATTTGAGCACTTTTGTTACTTCAAACGAACAAAATGCACAAATTACAAATGATGGACTATATCTTTAACACCAACAAGATCACTGATGTACTTTGGGGATAGACCGTGTAAAGCTTTAAACGTTAAAAAGAAGTATTTTAGAATCTATACCCAATTAAGCCTAAGTAATTGACACAAGACCGGTGATATGTGGTTGAATTTCTGTGTGTTGCTAACTAGCCTAGCAGCTGCATTTTGAACTCGTTGTAACTTAGCTATTTCGGAGGTGGGTAAACCATACAGAAGACTGTTACAATAATCAAGTCTGTTGGTAACAAATGCATGAACATGATGGATGAGAGTGACTAAAGAATCCTTGGACAAAACCTTGCTGGTGCTTCTGATGTTAAAAATCGTACGTTGTCATAACAAAGTTGTATAAGTAGACCTCTTCTTCATGATAGAGGAAACTAAGAAAAACAATTTGGAATCTGTGTAGTATATGAAATAGACCGATCCATTAACCCTCCTGCTATTTAAACAGTCACAGACAGTCAATTCACTTCCACTGCCCCTATACTGTTAACAAAGGCTAGTCACCAACAGTCGGATCATTTGTCAAGCACGCACGGTGACTAGTCAACAAACTGGGTCAACAGACAAAGCAGGCAAGTTGTGGTCAAAACATGTATCACTCGCCCGGAGTCAAAGCAAAGCTGCATCAAGTTACTTAAAGGGAAAATACAACATTTGCAAACATCAAAAAATAAAACTACCAAATCATTTTGAAATACTTTGCTGGACTGTTAGTGAATGACAGTGTAAAGCATCCTGTAAAATCATGGCACCTGGTATACTGTCATTTTCAAGAAAAGTGGTATTTTTGTATCAATTTCCAACGCTGGTCGGCCGACCAGCGTTGGAAAAAAACTGGCTTTTTTTCAAATACTGGCCCCAATTGACCATCGCACTTGTTTGCAATCGATTACACACCTATGAACGGGTACAAGCCAGCTAGACTGGTTCCCTGACCTTACAATTCCCCAATGTATGTAAACTGCTCTGTTTCTTCTTACATGGAGTCAGGGAACCAGACTACAGGAAAATGATTGTTTTTCTTGGTTTTTATAGCATTTTCGAACCCAAAACCTCAAAAAAATCAGTGTAACTATATTTGCTATACATGTATATTTTCAACCCCCCAATTCCATCTATTTCTGAAAATTACAGCAAAAGCAAATGATGTATATTCCCTTTAAACAGTCGCAGCCAGTCAATCCTGCTTTATGCGGGCTATGAATTCTTAACTGTTGAAAACAGTCACTTGTTTGATTTTGACTGAAAGGACAACTTGGCACAGAATGTGTATTTGCGTAGGAGGGTTAAGTCCCATCTACTGGGCACGTGGGCAGCTCATATTACTCAAGGGCACGACACGAATGGCCATGGCAGGACTCGAACCCACAATCTCACGATCATGAGGCCTGTGCTCTACTGCTAGACCACACATGTCCCCCAGTCATCCCATGTAATAATGAGCACCATGTGTAGATTTTTGCCAGCCCCCCAATTTTTAGTTAAGTCATGTGGAAATCATTTCATGTAGGGCATGAAAAATGGACAATTCAGTTGAAACCTTTTTTGTTTTTGTTTTTTGTTGTTGTTGAGATTTTACCTACCAAGGAGCGATTAAAATCGAAAGTGCTGTGTGTAAAGTTTGTTCCTTGAAATTGACTCTTTAGTGTTATGCAAACATCAAGGCCCAAGTTGTCCGTGGTAACCATGGTAACCGTTTACTCCATTCTGCCCAATCTGCAGGAAGTTTCAGAAGATGGCCATTGATTTCCTCAACCTGTGTTATGTAGACGACAGACACCGCACCTCGCTCCTCCTTGTTCGCAACCTGCCGGACTGGGGCAATTCCACCTGCCTGGACCTTGCTGCCGCTGCCCGTAGCAAGCAATTCATTGCCCACGCTGCGGTGCAGAACCTCCTCAATGAACTGTGGATGGGTAGGCTGTCACGACGCACAGGACTATTCCAGGTGAATGTCTTAGATAATGTGTGCAGTATAGGAGCTGATTGTTCACCTTTTTTTTATTGCAAGTTGGCTGTACCATCATCAACAAGCCCAATAAGGCATTCTGCATAAACCGACAGGTTTTACTTACAAATTTCTTGACTGGTTTGCGAAATACATGTTTAACTCTTTCAGTGCCCGCAAAATTTGAAAAGTTTAACCCTAAAGTGCCCAACTGCGAGCGTTTTTTTTAATTGTTCAAAATTCTGTAAAAAAAAAAGTAAATAAGTCTTACTCAATAAATTTGTTGTTGTTGCTCTCTGGTATATTCTAGGTTCATTGAAAAGTCAATAGTAGTCACGTACATAGTGCTACACCCTGAAAGACTGTCCTGCACACAGGGGAAGTCCGCACTATTTGCAGAAAATACGTGTGGCATTGCTGCGCCCTCTCGCAAGAACTCAAATGAAACAAATAAATACAGGTCATACCTGAATGAAAATGATATTATTAGAAAGAGCGAGAGCGCCCCCTTGTGATAACATGCTTACTCTACATTGTACATGTACGAGGTTTGGCGATTTTAAGTACGAACGTTACCTCGTACATGTACGAGGTTGGCAATTTTGAACTAACAAATATACCTCGTACATTTACGACTTTGGAACTGAAAGAGTTAAAATCATTGTCAAACAGTTGTGTGCACAGTACACCCCATTATCAAAAATAAAAAGAATTAAGAAAAGTACTCCAAGAACATATGTGATTGTGTAATGCTTCTGAAATTCATCAATCAGGTAGCTGAAGTACATGTACCGGTATGTACATAAAATTAGAGTAGAGTTTAAAAAAATCGCCTGCTACACAGAGAGATCATAAGTTACAAACAAGAAAGTAGTGTGTGATTGTTCATCAAAAGTAAATGTATGCCGTAATTTTCGGAATATAGGCCGCGCGGAGTATAAGCCGCAGCACGCAAAATCTGCAAATTAAGATTTGAAGTCGGCGTATAAGCCGCACCGGCCTATAAGTCGCACCGACCGCAGCGGTGTCAATTTTGTAAGGTCTCCAAATTCGGAAGAGTTAAAGTCAAAAAGCTCTGGATCAGTTCCATTTGCACAACGAAAGCTATAAAAAGGGCCACAAAAGTTATATCAAAACATTTACAGTTGATACTCGTTAAAAAGATATATGGGAATTGACGATGAGAAATAAACACCGGGAATCGCTGCCAACTGGCCCGGCCGGTCCCCGGCCTAAAACTGAGTGCATGGCTCGGCAGCCTTTGCTCGCGAAGGACAACATTTTCCCGTAGCACTTGAGAGAGTATACAACCATGGAATCCACCATGTGTTGTCTGACTGGAGTGCTATTAATCCTACTTTGTGGCAACAGATCTTTTTGAAAACTGCAGAAATATTGATAATTATTGTTCCCAAGACAGTACACCCCTTTATTACCACAAATTGTTTGGTCCGATTCACAAGTGTGCGTGGTGCATGGGGCTAATTTGCATGCAACACAATGTCACATCGGATTCCAACGAAGGCAGCTTTCGCTCACGTCATGCACGGCTGGGCAGCGCGGGCTGCCGGCGGTCTTCCGCTTGGTATCTTTTCGTGGGATGTGCTTCCACTGTTTGTTTTAAAGCATGACTTTAATACCTCAGGTAACGATTGATAAATCAATTCAGCGACATATCTTTTTGTATAGCATAACATTAAATACACATTTGAATCTCATTTTTATTCTTCAAGGCTCGGCGTGTAAGCCGCCCTGTGTATAAGCCGCAGTACACATTTTCATGGGCAAAATCAACGTATAAGCCGCGGCTTATATTCCAAAAATTATGATACTTGTGGCCGAACACCTAATTTGAGATTTATTATATATACCCAATAGCTCCTGCACTGCATTGTATCATATTCCGTTATTCACTGAAGAATCAATAAAACCATAGTAGGCAGGGCGGTTTCGGGCACTGCAGTGACTAAAGGGTAAAGCAACAAGTAAACCTTTGTACAACAACTTGCGTCGTCTAGCATGCATCGTTTTTTTTTCAGGCAAAGTTAGCGGTTATAATGATCACATCAAAATGTATTCACATGTAATGCCTCCAGTTTGTTTTGGTGCTTTCTTGTACAGATCTGGTCTTGCATATGTTTCCCGATAGCAGTCCCGTTTGCGATAACTTTCATGTCCAAAGAAGACCCAACTGTGCCAGCAAAAAAGGTAAGTTTCAGATGAAGGAGACATGGTCTTGTGATCCCGACACTCTTGGGGTGAGCACAGCTTCTCTCACACAGTCTACCCCTCTCTATCCATTTTGCTCCTTCTCAAACAAGATTTCAAAACCTATCTGTTCACTTTCTAATCTCCTCTTTGGTTTGTACCTTGCAATTTATATGTCTTGGACTTAGCATTTATACATTTTGTAGTTAGTGTAGTTATTCATTGTATAGCGCCATGAGCATCACTGAGTAATGGACCTGCTGCGCTTAATAAGATGCCACTATTGTTGTTATTTTTATTACCGCGTGCCTCACGTAACCCTGGTACGGTATGCGGTAGTCAACGCCAGTGATACGGTGTGGTAACGCAGTACACGGTGGCGCAATTACCGACTTGATTTCGAGTCTACTAAACAGTTAGTCAGGCAACGTACCATACACGTGGCACTGATTCGTGGTCTGTGGGTAAAGCTGCAGGTCGTGGGTTCGAGTCCTGGCGGGGTCATGGTGCGTGCGCCCTTTGACAAGGCACTTTGTCACTCATTGCTTCTCTCCACCCAGGAGTAAATGGGTACCTATGAGGGCAGTGATGGTTATTGTGATTGAATTAGCTTCCTTGCGCCTAACAGGCAGCATCGAGCTGTATACTCCCCAGGGAGCTGAGATGGTATATGGAATGTTTAATTGGCCCAATGATTAGGGGGTAGTAGTAATGTAAAGCGCTTTGATGTTAGTTAAAAGCGCTATATAAGAACCTGTTATTATTATTATTATTATTTTTATTAAACATCATTTTTAATCATAGATAAACATGTATGAAGAAACTTTTTGATTGATAATCCTTGAATGCAGATGTTAGAGCATCAGCTATCAGATGGAGACGCAGGCAATAACGAATCCCCTGAGGATATCTCAAGCCCCCTGAAATCCAGCAAAACCACCAAAGACAGCCACCAGACGTGAGTTGACAATAATCTCCCTATCTTTACAAAGACAGGCAGATGCCATTCAAAGTCAAAGGTCACTTTACTGTGTATTTTGTCAACACTTCATGCTACGATTTCGGTTTTATTTGATGAAATGGAGGCCATTCAATGATGTAAAATTTGACTTGGTACATGTATGTAGACTATTCTAGATACAAGTAGTTCAAGTTGGGAGGTAATGCTAATTAGTCTAAACTGCCTTGACCCCATCTTAAGTACTAACGAGCCAAGTTACAAAAAAGTCTTTGGACACAACTTATCAATTTGGATGCAACTTATCAAACCTTACGCAGTGCACTGTAACATACACACATTAGGTTATCAATGATCTAGTTACATGCATGCCAAAAACGTCCTTGGACCTTTTACATGTCATGACCCAAATATTTGTTTTCCCCAAATATGTGATCTGCTCTACAAAAAAAAAGTATTAAAGTTGCACGGTGCAGTATCGTGCAATGGTCCGCTCGAGGTTGAGAAGGGAAAATTTCTTCAAAATGTGATTTTCATTTTTTTGTCATAAATGACCTCTTTATTAACTAAAGTTTCAGGGTTCATTCAAAGAAATGTTGATTTTGATGAATACGGTGGGGAAAAAAATACAATTTTAAGAGCATGATGCTCAAATCTGGAGCCAGCTATTTTAAAGCCTGTTTTCTTTGTGTAATTCAAACTTAAAGGAAGTAATTAATAAGCAAATATGTCATATCGCCAGAACGGGAGGGGCTATGGAGCTCTATAATATTCCAAATGAAAGCCTACATGGTGGGCTTTCCAACCATTTTTTGGTACATAATGCCCTTTTTTTGTGGAGCGGATGGCATATTGTAAAAGACCTCGATAACATTTTGAAAATTGCAGGCCTCCTGTCGAGGAAACCGATGACTGCGTGAGTGTGAAGACATACATGACGCATGCCACCCACAGGCAGCATCATAACAATGGCTTGCCGTGGTGGTACAAGTTGAAGCTGTTCCACGAAGCTCCTGTCATCAGCTTCCGCCTCAACATGGTCAGTAAACATCAACTCTCTCCTTCATATTGTCCAGTCTAAACCTCTTTTTTTTCTAGCCAGAAAAAAACCTTGTTACCCGTGATAATTAAAGGGGCACTAGGTACTCAAATCCCCGAAAATGTTATGTTTTGGATTTTTTACTTAGCCTATTTCAAACATCTGGTTGAAAGGAAACCAACCTAATGTCTTACCGTTCCCGAGAAAAGACGAAAAAAGCCCGCTTGTTTACATCGGACATGACGAGTACGAATACGTTTTTCGTGTCGTTCTCATGTACGCTATACACGTTGTGTGTCTCGGGAACAGCGCGCGGTGACCAATCACCAATGCAAAAAAATTGTGGTTTCTCCAACGTCCGCAAAAGGCGAACACTTTACGCATACGAATGAAGTCACAACTAGCATCCAAACAGCTCGAATTTATGGGGTCGCAAAAGTGGACCCCGAAATTCGTTCTCGCACGCATAATACATGAATAACACAAAAATGCCCAGTTTTGAAAGGATAGTTGTGTGGTTGTTTATATCCTACTTTTAAAAGTTATTTCCGATTATCATCATCTCGTTCAAAGTGCGTTTTGTAGCCCAATTGGGCTTGTTCCAGGACCTAGTGTCCCTTTAACATGCTCTGAGCTGATCAGTGACATGGCGATGGGTGGGGGTGAAAAAAAAAACCCAATGAACTCTTCCCCTCCCCCTCTCTTGCTCCCCGCCGCCGCCGCGCCCCCCCCCCCCCCAAAAAAAGAATGGGGTTGGAGGAATGGGGAATAGAAGTAGCTGCGTATCTGATTAAAGTTGCAAAATCAATTAATCCTATACTACAAGGCCCAATTCCGGCAATTCACAATGCAGTGCGCCACCAAGAGTTTGCCATGGAGGTCCATTTTTAAAGTTTACTGGCCACAAAACATGGCTCATTCCATTGAGTGTCAGTAGACAACCTGAGCTAGTTTGTTATAGATTGGGGCATAGCGTTCAGCCGCCTTGCAAAAGAAATATTGATAAAACGAAAAGAAAAGGGCTAACAAATACTGGAATCATACGCTTACGAAACCACCGACCAGAAAAACGAACAATTTCAAATGTCCCGCGCTGCGAATTTGTCAACCATCTCCCACAATGCACTGGGAAAAAAACCTCTCTTTGGAAAACTCTCGGTGGCGCATTACATTGTGAATCGCCCAAATTTAGCACTGGTCTTGCTGAATGTAGTTTTCCATCCTTGCTTTCCAGATAGCGCATTTTGTGTTTCTGGGACTGTTTAGCTACATCCTCCTGTCCAACTTCACAGAAAAGATCTCTGTCTATGAAATGGTTCTCATCGGATGGGTTTTCACGCTCTTGACAGAGGAGGTGCGACAGGTGAGTCTAAGACAGCAATGTTCTAATGTTTCTTCTTTTTAGTTTTGGTAATGGACTACTTAACTTGCATGAATAGTAAATGGCATTTCATCACAACTCACCAGAGCTCCAGTAGGAACACAACGTGTGCATGTTCCAATTTGCACATGTAAGGCGCTATGTACACGCGACTAATTCAGTTGGGCTCAAAAATCATACACATTCAAAAGCCTGTATCTTCAACTGTTGCTTTGCTAAGGCTTTGCATCATTCAATGCCTTTGTATTCCCCCACCATGCTTAACATTAAATTTGCCTTGAAACCCCAGATTTTGCAAGAGGACTACCACACGTTGTACCATCGCTTTGATGCCTGGCTGTGGGGCTACTGGAACTGTGTTGATCTCCTGTCGCTAGTGATGTTTGCCGTGGGCCTTGGGCTTCGGTTTCACCCAGTCACATTGGACGCCGCCCGGATTGTTCTGGCCCTGGACCTGATTGTCTTCTACCTCAGGATTCTCCACATCTTCTCGGCCAGCAAGCTCCTGGGCCCCAAACTCATCATGATCGTCAGAATGGTAATGATCAAGCTGCAGCGTTCCTTGTTTGTTGTCAAACTGTACGGATTATTTGACGCATCTTTCAGTTTAGCTATTCCTCTTGGTTTGGGTGTCAGCTGACCTGTATAAATAATAGTGACAAGAAAATGACTTTTGATTTGTCGCAGCATTTGTATGATGTTAGCACTGCTTCACAAATTTGATAGCCATTTGTGGAAAAGGTTACCTCATTTCTTGGTACATATACATGTAAATGAGCTGGTCGTAAAGCAACTTGAGTAAGAATACTGGTGTTAAAATTGTTTGTGCACAGCAGAATGCTTCCATCGTAATATCCAGACTGAGCAACTCAGCCTAGAGTCAGGGTTTGTTCTTCCTTGCAAACACTTTGTCTTGGCGTATAAGTTGAAATTACACCTACTGACTATTTCAATCACACTATCCTGTACATATTTACAGAGGACCCTTTCAACAGCAAAATTATTGTGCCGGCAACAGCCCCATGATGGATTATCTGATGAGCAACAGCTTGCACAATGCTTTGGCCATTGTACAGTGATACAGGGTGAGTCAAAAAAGCGGAACCCAAACCTCAAAAAATATATTTCATATTTAAAAAAATATGTAGTGCCAAACATAATAATGACTGGAAAGCCAATTTCAATCAAGCTTCTTTTAGATGAAAAAAAATATTGATATTGCTCAATCCGTTCAAAGACTATCACCATTTAAACGCAATGACCCTAAATCCTGTTTCGTCAAAAAATAAGCAGTTAAATATGTATTCTGACTGTTTGAAACAACAAAGAAAATGACACAGAATACTTGTTTCAACAACTGTCAAGAATTACCAAATATCTATATTAACAACCCTGGTTAAGCAGACAATGTGATTTATAAAATGCACTTGTCGTAAAAGACAGGCCTTCAAAAGGACTTTGTTGAATATTTTTAACGTTTAAACTGAGGTTTTATCGCTGGTGATGTTTGAAGACAATTGTGACGACAATTCTTGAAAATCGCATTTTTGGACGTAAGAGGTTTTAGGGTCATTGTGTTTAAATGGTAATATTATTTTGAACAGATGGAGCAACTTCAGTAATTTTTTCATCTAAAAGTAGCTTACGAAATTGGCTTTTCAGTCACTATTATGTTTGGTGCTACATATTTCTTTTAAATATGAAATATATTTAATTTTTGGTGTCTGGGTTCTGCTTTTTTTTACTCACCCTGTACATGTGTAGTGTGCCCGGAATGGTTTATAAAAGTGGCTGAATCCATTTTCCAAAGACCTTGGTGTTTCGGTAGTCTGAGTATCACACGCTGTCCAACAGAGCCCTCTCTATCTCTGGTCCAACGTCTGATCGATTTTAGCATGCAAATTTAGGCAACCCCGCGCACCAGCCAATCGGAATTGACGTGACGTCATTTCATTCCAAAATCTAGACTAAGCTGTTGATTGGTCAATTTTGATGCCATGTTTTTGTAATGCAACAGCGGGCATGGAGATGTAATAAAGCCCGACATTGGCTGTAAAAACTGTTAGCAAAATGCTGTGCGTCTAGAATACACAAACGCTTATCGTGGGCTTGTGGTGAACGCGCAAGAGGGCATTCGCATTACTCACATTATTAAAAAAATTATGTGATGATCATTCGAAACCACAGTGTGACAGGCCGCGTGACACAGCCTATTTTTGCTAACACAATTCACAATGCAAAAGCATAGTAAATGTCGAGACCCGCATGTAGAAGGTGCCTGCTAAATGGTCAGAATCTTGAGGTGTAGACGCAGTTTAGTTGCATAATTGATTGCCAAATCTTCTCGCATATCATGGACTAGTGTTTCTGCAGGTCGTAGCCAAATAATTGGAATGCGGCTTCAAACTCCTGTTTTGCTTGTACTGCAGTTGGTGATTCTGGTGGCTTTCTTGGCTATTCTGATGGTCTTCATGATAGCCTTTGGGGTAGCTTGTCAGGCCATTCTCTTCCCTAACAGCCAGGACCTTGCCACCATCATCAAGGGTGTGTTCTACCAGTCTTACTTTCAGCTGTATGGCGAGCTGTTCCTAGAGGACATTGATGGTAATTTCAAGATCTTTTCAATGAAAATCTTTAAATTTAAATTAAAAATCTTTCCTGCTTAACTCTCATGGGACAATACTAATTCACTAGTCTGTGGTACCGGTATGTGTTGTTTACCATTCACTTTGGTGTTTATTGATAAGGGAATAACTGTGTGCTTGGCTGGTTTTGAAACACTCTGTTTAAGACCAGTTGGAGTACAGATGCTGATAATTACCCCAGCGGCGATGTGGCGCAGAATGCAGCTGTGCCGGTGTATTGTGAATTTAGGACTATTAATACTGACTCACTGGTAGTATTGTGCATGCTTACGTGAGAGTTGTGAACGTTAAACTAATAAAATGCTAAAAGGCACCAGATTTCAAAGGAGACATTTGATGACACTAGAAAAGTGTTTAAGACCACTACCTATTCCTATTGGTCGAGAGCCCCTCCGGTGGGTGGTTTTAAACCACTGGTAAGAATTGTTTTGAACTAGCCAGTTATCAAGGTGGCTCCTGAATTGGGACAATTGATTTCTACTTTTCGAAAATGTAGTCTTCAAAGTTTAACGGTTTTGAAGTCCCCCCCCCCAAAAAAAAAATTAAAAATGAAGGCAGCCTCACAGCGACACCTCTACAACCTATAAAACCTGTAAAAACCTATATTTCAATTTGGGAGGCTATTTTCTTTCTCTAACCCTAACCCCTTGAGCACTTTTACTAGAAAGTATCCTGAATACTCCAAAATCCACCGATTGTGTCATGCAAAAAAAAAATTTGGTGTTGGTGACTGCTCAGTATGGAGGTATTCTGAATCCATCCAAATCCCTCAGTGCTGCTAGGCTTACAATCCTGAATCCATCAAAATGCCCCTGTCTTCAATATGCAATATGGATGTATCCTGAATCTGCCGAAAAATCCAAAACTAGGGTATGGATTTTGAAGGATTCAGGTACGTTAGGGTTAAAGTACAGTAGCCTATATAACCATTGGAAACCTATTCTATTGTCAACAGAATTTTTTTGTGTTGGTAAGTTAAAAAAAATGAAATTACCCGCTGACTAGCCCCTTGCAGTGTTTTCCAACTTTGAAAATTAAAGGTAGATGCGCCGTCAAAAAGCGGAAGGGTGGGGGCGCTTTTTGCTGTCATACATTTCTTTATGCTAGTTGCAGATGAACATGTAATTTAATTACGGATAACAGCTTTTAGGCCATTTTTAACGCAGTAACAGTTAAGTACAATACTGGCTCAGCATCATCTTTAATACATCAGTGACCAGGGACTTTGAGCACAGTTTGGCCTTGAGACTTTTGACCTGATGGATTGCTACAATGGGCAGGCTTGTCATTTTGACAAGTGTTGCATATTACTGCTTTTGGCAGAGTTTCTGGCCAAAATATACCCTGGAGGGTAAGGGTTGTCCCACTTGTTTATCTTTTTTATCATTTCTTCATTTTTTTTAAAAGCATGGCGGCAACTTTTTAAGCATGACTTGGTCATGGTCTTCTCAATTTGAGCCACTTCTAGCTGCTATGACCTTTACAGGGTTGATTTCGTTAACTTGATTTACATGTTGTTGAGTCTGCATTTGCAGTTTGGGTATTGGACTGACGCGACTTGCTGTGGGCATTTTGACTGGACTAGATTCCAAGGACATTTTAGCTAGATTCCAATTTGATTTCAGGGCATTGTGGATGCTGTAGGTCATTATCTTTATGAGAAGTTTGTTGAGAAATAAGCTGTAATGTAGTTCATGGTTGAAAAGCTCTCATACTTTGCTCCACAGGTGTAGACTGTGCCGTCGAGAATGCAGACAGTTCTATGCAGCGTTGCCCTCAGCATGCCTGGTTTGGGACCATCGTCCTGGCCTTTTACCTCTTCACCAGTAACATT
Organism: Patiria pectinifera; assembly: GCA_029964075.1. Lineage (NCBI taxonomy): Eukaryota > Metazoa > Echinodermata > Asteroidea > Valvatida > Asterinidae > Patiria > Patiria pectinifera. The sequence goes on along the minus strand of CM057143.1, from coordinate 15,085,172 downwards.
CTACTTCTTAATCTTCTCATCGCAATGCTCAAGTACGTAGGCTTTTCTTCTCAACATTTTGAAATGACTGTTGACGTATACAGAAAGTATTCATCAACTTGTATTGGGGGATTGTTATGATGCTAGTTCCTGTGATATGATGCGTATCACGTTATTAAGGTCATTATTTCTTTCCCGTGCCAACCCTGACCTCAGAGGACAGTGAAATTGGAGAGCAGGACCTGCCTACACTGGATACCTCTCCATTAATGTGACACACAGACATAAGACAGACAGACAGACAGACAGCCCGACAGACATCAGACATGTCAGACAGCGTTGGATCTTTAAAATAGAATAATGTGTTTATTTTACAAACCTCCAACAACACAAGACATAGTCTACTCAATGCACACATGTCTGCTTATTGCGCGAGCATGATATTTTCAGACGTTAGCCTGAACTCAGACTTTTTAATTCTGAGAGACTTAATAGTCTGACTCTTAAGTCTTTTGTCTGAAATTTTATTTTTGAATCTGAGAGAGTCATTTTCAGTATAAAAAGAAATACATGTACAATCTTTCAGACCTTTCATCCAATTTTCAGACTTTTTTGAAATTGACAATATCATCTCTGTTATGGTGCCACATCATTGCTTCTCAAAATTTATTTACTGATTAACCCTAACAGAACTCAACCCATCAAACCCCAACAGCATGTTTTGTTGGAATCTGTCAGGATGGGTACAGTACGCCTTAAACTGACAGTCTTTTACATTGGGTTGGAACAGCTCCAGAATCAAAGTCAGAAATATACATGTGTGTGCAGTTTCCCATTCCCATATGTGATGCCATCCAGCTACATGAGTCGTTTGTCGGGAATTTTCATTTGGAGATACAGACCAAAATAGGGTCACTTCATCACGTCTCTTGGTGTTCCGACTTCCATAGTTTTTGAACTAAAGATGGTATCAGCACGCGGTTTTCACAGCAGTAATGCTGAGATTGTGCTCTTTTCAAATCTGTAATAAAAAATGTTTTGACGGGGGTCGACTAACGACTCATTTAGCTTGATCGCATCACATATGGTGTTGGAATTTGCCAGGATGGGTATGGCTCCTAGTAAATCATGCAAGGGAGTTAGGGTTAATATCTTATTATTATATCAATTCTTGACAAAGTACTTTCCCCAAACCCTGTCTGTTCCTTTACAGTTACACCTTCCAGGCTATTCAGGATAACACAGATACCTTTTGGAAGTTCCAACGCTACCAGTTAGTCAAGGAGTATTATCAGCGCCCTTCCGTCGTGCCACCATTGATCATAGTGGTTCATGTCTACCAGATGGTACGATGGGCCTGGGACAAGTGTTTCCCTGGACATAAACTCTACAGGTCCATCAATCTGATGAGTAAGTCAAAAACTCATGAATTCACATCTTCATTTTGTCATTGTTTGTTAATGGCCTTTACAGATGCTATTGGTTGGTAGTTTGATACTTGATACTACAGTGGAACGTGGAAATACCCGATACCCGAACACCGAATTATCCCGAAATCCACTAATACTGTATTGTCCTCCATGTTTGTTTACAAACCACAACCAACCCAAAATTTTTGTTGAAAGAAGTCAACAGAAGAGCCACAAATGGCTATATGCATGCAAGGAAAAGAAAACCCATCGATGTAGGTAGTGTAGTCAAAACTGTGTAGTTACAGTAATCAGTAGTCAGCACGTGTTCAAGTTGTGTCTTTCTCTTTCAGTAAGGGCGTGCATGGTGAAGTTCAAAAAGGGCCATTTATTTAAAAAAAGTGAGTACCGAGCACTGGCAGCTTAAATCGCTGTGGACCAACGATCACTATTAACAATTTCTTTGTGTGGATCAATGTTGTTTAGGAAGGCGTTCCACTGTAGTAAGTTAATAAAAATAAATGTGCTTATATATTGCTTTCCATCGTATCAACAATCTTTAAGCGCTTTACAATTATTACCCCGTTCATCAGACCATGGGACCACGCGGCAGCCGATATCAGCGCTCAATCGGTCCTATACCCTCACAGGTACCCATTTATACTCCTGGGTGGAGAGAGGCAATTGTAGTAAAGCGTCTTGCCCAAGGGCACAAACACCATGTTCCTGGCAGGGTTCGAAACCGCGCACCTTCGTACATGAGTCAAACACCGTAACCTTTGGACCATGGCGTTCTAAGTTGTTGTTATACTTGTAGAGTCTTAAAAAATGTGGAATTGAATACAACATGTTTAAATAGAGCGCAGAGGCCAGTGTTTGCTTCGATAAAGCCACATGAAAAGCATAATCACAGAAAATAAAATCAAGAAAGAAGTTGCATTGAAACAAAAGAAATTCAAGATTTACATCTGTGTATACTTAGGCCAAACAAAATAGTTATGCTTCCGATTACATGGCATTTGAAAATAGGGAAGGTAGGTTGGGAATTTGTTTTTTTTTTGGGGGGAGGGATTTTTTGTGTACGATCATATTATGGAGGTGTCTACGTGTAGTCAAGGGTAAAAGGTAGTGATATGATGGTCGTCTCTTCTTTTTTTTTCATTTTTTCCCCCAAAAATGAAGGTAGGGGCTGTCAAAATAGGGTAATAACCGAAGCACAACTATTTTTTAATTTTTTTATTTGGCCTTACAGCTTGCCGGAACACATGCAAGGCACTAGATAAGAAAAAAGAAATGGAAACGCATGCCATTATGTCACAGACGTGAAAACCATTTTGAGAGGTTGTACAAGCGATCAGATACGGTTAGCTTACTTGATAGGCCATCATTCTTGTGACGTCATTTTACGCAACTCACATCCGCTACGTGTGTAGAGGTCGAGGATATGTCGCATGCTACTTGTCAGTGTGAAACGCACAGGAAATTGTCGATTTTCACCCTCTTTTTCATAAATTATCATTCGATTGTTTATATGCCACCTGTGTTTCAAAACAGGATTAATCAACAGATACAAGTCTTTCATCAGGCAGCCCCTTTGGATTACTGTTTTCACTGAAATGGATATGATAACTATTCCTATGTGTACACATTCACGATGCAAAACTACAGAATGGTCGTTAAATCAGTCAAGGCCGGTTAATAGTTGGCCCCGCGATGATAAACGTTGACGCTGATGATCGCTGAACGCTGAGCCTTTTTCAGGCAGTTCAAAGTCATCGAGCAAGAGGATTAATTGCTGAAGTGCAATGTTTATGTGCCACTTGTGTTTCAAAACAGGATTAGTCAACAGATACAAGTCTTTCATCAGGCAGCCCCTTTGGATTACTGTTTTCACTGAAATGGATATGATAACTATTCCTATGTGTACACATTCACGATGCGAAACTACAGAATGGTCGTTAAATCAGTCAAGGCCGGTTAATAGTTGGTGCCGCGATGATAAACGTTGACGCTGATGATCGCTGAACGCTGAGCCTTTTTCAGGCAGTTCAAAGTCATCGAGCAACGATTGTAAGAATAGGCGCTTGGAAGCAATGGTTGATAACTATTCCTATGTGTACACATTCACGATGCAAAACTACAGAATGGTCGTTAAATCAGTCAAGGCCGGTTAATAGTTGGCCCCGCGATGATAAGCGTTGATGCTGATGATCGCTGAATGCTGAGCCTTTTTCAGGCAGTTCATAGTCGTCAAGCGACGATTGTAAGAATAGGCGCTCGGAAGCAACTGTTGGCAGCAGTTTATGCATACATGTATCCGTTCAGATGCGAAACCTCTTTAAAAGCTGAGGACACCTACCTTTCAAATTTTGAACAAGCTTGTCACCAAATTTTAGGCCAAAAAAAGGCTCGGTTTCTGGTCTGCGCGCGTCGCCTGAGCCATTCGCGTCAGCAAAATTTAAAAGTTTTTTTCAATGTAAGATGATGTCTCAAAACCGCCAAACTCACTGGTTTGACTGGAATTGTGCTGCTGCACAATTTTAACATGTTTTTACAACTCTTTAGATGGGGTTACGATCGAGTATAAGCTTCATGTGGCCTCTCTGGGTTCCCATACATTTGGCACTAAGTTTAGTCGGGCACCATTTTTGCAGTCATCAGCCGACATTTAAAAGAAAAAAACAAGTAAAAAAAAAAGTTGCATCGCCGCACCATTTTTAGGGCAAGCTCCATACCAGAAACCGAAAACTTTTTTGGGGGGCCTTACAACCTTTGTTTTTTTACTACAGAATGGCAAAATGTGGTAAGCAGTTTGTGGGAAAACCCCACAAGTGGAACATCCTGTACCCGGGTCGTTGGCCCAAGCTTTAATCCGCTACTGCTTTGTCTGTAGATTACAATATACATTTGTACCTGGTATTTTTTTGTGTTGTCTGGTTCCTTGTTGTACTGTTTGTTGTTGCTGTGAACACTTTTTCCCTATAGTGCACATGACCTCTTTGTGCACTAAATCTAGGTAGCCAGTTGTACAACTGTATGCTTGCTTTTTTGTCAATGCTTGTCACCCTGGGATAACAGCGATGATGCTGCATGCTTGTTTGAGTGATTGCGTTGAAAGTACAGTGTATTAGAGTCGTTTTTCACAGAATTGGGACTATTCAAACAAATTGGAATGTCTTTTATTATGTGACTGGGTAAGAAAGTGGGGTTTCCCCCTGTTACCCTAAGAATGGGCTTATTACTCAACAGCAACAATAACAATTGTTCCACATTTCTTGAAAAAACGGTAGTACAGTTAACAAAAAACAATCAGTAGTTCTCACTTTGTTGAAGTATGCGACATGCTTGATAATCAATCTGAGCGTAACCGGACATTTTGGTCAGGCTAATGTACATTTTAAAATTGTAGCAATTTTTGGCGAGCTGCGAAGCAGATGCAAGCCTACAGTATACAAATACATCTTTCCGTCTGTGCATCGTTTCTCAGGCTGACCGGCCGTCCGCATTCAGATTTCAATGTTGAGATTTTTGCTTCTGGCTACTTAAGAGAGGGTGTGGGGGTGGGTAGGGGAGGGTGGGGTGGGGTGGATGGGAGAGGGTTGGGAGTTGGTGAGGGCAGTGATGTGGTACATGCAATTACATACATGTATAAGGGCATTTGATCTTTTGGTTAGTACGATCTTTTAGTTAGTAGGGTGGGGGAGGGTGGGGGTGTGGATATTGGGAAGGGTGGGGGAAGTGTGGCGATGGTGGTAATTTGGTACATGTACATGTACATTCATGTAAGGGCATTTGTTGAATTAAGTTGACATTTAAAAAAAAACCCAACCCTCATACCTTGGTTTACCATCCTGAATCCTGATCCTCTTCCATCATGCCCTCCCCTAACTCTACCATCAGCCTCCCTTCCGGCCTTTGGCAGCAAGCCATGGCGGTTTCGCCGTTCAATTTTTAAAAATTTTTTTTGCCTTACTGATGAGAAGAGGGAAATGTGGTATTTTATGGGCAAACCCTGAAAATTAAAGGTCCTTGGCTGGAGCCTGTAAGACCCATGCTTAAATCCACTACTGATTGTCAGTAGATTTATAGCTGGTTGAGTGTTGTCTAGCTCCTTGTAGCTTATTAGCTGTTTCGGTAAGTCTGCTGAAACAGCTCCTTTTTTTTTGTTAATATTTTTTTCTTCTTTTTCATTTTCAGACTCTTCTCTATAGGGTTTGTACACATTTTTCATCCACCAATTAATACACTTCGGCACTTTCATAAATCTGATCAGCTTCAGACTTGGCACACACAGTATATAGACCACCACCCACAGATGGTCGTCAAAGATTTTGGTCGTGATGACGTCATCGTGTGACACGTGGCGTTACGTTAATGATCCATTTTTCGAGGCCCTATATCTGTGGAAATGCGTGTCCGATTGGGTTAAAACTTGGTATACACGTACATAGACAGGGACGTCATGATAATGTCATCACATGTCGTCATTATATGTCATGCGACGTCACATTAAAGGGACATTTTTCTAAGGCCTACATGTATATACAACTATACCGGTAGGTCCGATTTGGTTGTAAATTGGTAGGTACCTAGACAGGGATGTGTCTGAAAACTGAAATGACGTCATGTTGACGTTGTCATATGTCATGTGACGTCATATTAAAGGGGCATTTTTCTAAGGCCTATATCTATAGAACTATGTAGACCTGCCGATGTGATTGTAACTTGGTGTACATACCTACACGTAAACCGAGATGTGTAATGTACGTAACGAAATTTGAAGTGATGTCATAACGACGTCATCACGTCTCAGAGTCATTTCAAACAGCCGAAACAGCGGCGTTTGTTCACGTGTCAAACACATTTCTAATTTATTTTGTTGTGTATATTTTTCTGCTGTAGTGCACTGACCCTCTTTGTGTACTAGATTTAGATCGCCAGTTGTATGCTTGCTTTTTCCCCATGCTTGTGACACCGTTATGCATGTTTGTTTGAGCGATTGCTTTGAATGCATTAGAGTCAGTCAGTACCAGTTTCGTTTTCAAGAATTGGGACTATTCAAACGAATCGTAATGTCTTTCATTATGTGCCTGGGTAAAAAAGGTGGGGTTTCCCCCGTTACCCTACAAAGGGACTTAGTAAACAGCAACAATAACAGTTGTTCCAAATTTCTTGATAAACCGGTGCTATTAACAAAATACCATCACTTGGTTCAAGCATGCGAAACATTTCATAATCGATCACGATGTTGGTTCTGCAGGTCTTGTATTTATTTCTTCTGTAGTTGGTGGATTGTGTTTTGCACACCATATGACAACTTGTTATTTATTTTGTTTATTTATTCATTTGGGTTTTTTTTGGGGGGGGGGTTGGGGGGACATTTGCCATTTCTGTAAAGGGGAGAACAAAAGCCTTTTTGTTGTTGATAAATCAATTATCATAGAGACCCTAGTCCATTACTCATTGGGGCATAATTGGTATTTACACACTTTTTACTACTGAAGCAGAATAAATGCTGTTAGACATGATTTTCAGCATGCAGAATTTGAAAAACAAATCTAATAGACTTTCACCTTTTCAGCTGTGTCCACTCTGCTGTGGAACTGCCCAGTGTATAAGTTCATGGCTTGACAATGAGAGATAGCTATAGGCTTTTTTGTACAGCTGCAATAGGCATGCCCCATACCTTGTGTGCAATCACTGCTATTGATGTAAAATCACCACGATGACTCCCTAACATGGCCACGTCATAATGTTCTATAGACCCAAAATGAGGGTACACAGAGTACAAATATATGATGGTTTGAGGATGAATAGTTGATATTAGCTCGCCGAGGTATTCAAAGTTGACAAACTAGTTTCGCCAAGGGAACAAGTTTGTCAACTTCCAATACTGAGAGGAGCTCACATCTACTATATATCCCCCCGAAATAAACCATGTTATAATTATTTACTATACCTCATACATAATTGCCAATTTTCCTGTTGCAGTATGGACCTCGCGGGCATATCTTTAGGGAAACTAGTCCAGCTCACCAGAAGAATATTAACATTGCTCACCCGCCAAAAGTGTTCATTTCGTTTGCAATACAGTAACTCCTAAGAGTTAATACGGCATTGTGGACAACTTTTCCTTAGTACAAGAGGCATCTTTATTGTCCACAATATTCTCCAGTTCAACAACATTGAACTCGGGAAAACGCTAATTAACATTTAAGGATGCGAACATCTTTTCGTGTGTAGCTAGATAAGGCGATGTTCGCGCGTGCGTAATACACCCAAGCGAACGTTTTGTGATTGCTTTGTAAATCACATGCGTAGTAGACTGTCGCACTGGTAACCCGTGCGACAGTTTACCACCAATGCATAATTACCCTGTGCGTGAATAATCGCGCGCGCTTGGTAAATAGCAAAATAGGATCTGGCATGTGATGGTGAATGGACCAGTGACTAGGCTCTTGATCATGAATATGTATGAGGTATATTAATGTGGACTAATGCATATCACAGGTGGACAAGGTCCTGTCCCCAGTGAGGGCGCTCTATGAAAAGGGTCTATTGCGAATCTGTTTACGTCTCTGTCATATTTCGCAGAGAGGGAGTTGCGGCAGGACAAGCAGATTGAGATCTCAACATGGGAGGAGGTAAAAGGTGAAGACTATTTGGCTGAGATGAAGCAACAAGCTCATCAGGAATCCAACAAGCGAATAAAACAAACTGATGAGAGGTAAGTCCATTGCATGATATCTAACAGAGCATCAGAAAAAAAGGTGTTTTAAGTGGGACAAATATCCAAAATACAGTTGTGTGCTCTTTACTTGAACAAAAAAACTTTGGCAGATTGGGGGAGGCAGCTATGGCAGTTTAAAAAAAAAAATCAAAAAATCAAAATCAGTACCCTTCTTTAGATTTTGAGCACTTTTGTTGCTTCAAACGTACAAAATGCACAAATTACAAATGATGGACTATATCTTTAAGGGAACAATATGGAAGTTTATTTGAACTCTTTCAAGATGATACTGATTTCATTCTTGTGTGATCTGAAACAGGCTTGAGGCTTTGTCATCCGAAATGACCATATACTTTCAAGGTGGGAAGCTTAACAAAGCGATGGAAGGACGGTTTAACATCATGGAAGCACAGGTATGTCAAAGTGAAGAAGTCCGGTATAGATTCCATCGATAAACCTGTTTACTGAATTCTCTCAGTTGCCAATAGAATAAAATAATTCATGTTAAGTAAATGTCCGTTTTTAAGCTCTGGCAAGAGCTTCTTCAAGTCACTTGGTGGTCGGTCGGTCGGTCTGTCCCCGAAAATTGACCAAAAATATTTCACCAAAAATGGACCAAATGCCTTGCCGCGGTCATATAAATAGACTCTTGTCAAAAGCTTTTGTTTCGATTGATGCACGTCTATTTAGCATATGAAGTGAAACATTACTAAACGGGGCCAGAGCTTATTGTGCAATGGCGATTGTTGATTATTTGAAAGCTGTGAATTTTGTAAAACCTACTGCTCAAATTTACACAATTTCTTTGTCAATGAAAGAAAACTCACTGGTTGTTAACAGTTATTAACGGGTGGTCAAATTCAGAGAAAATAAATAAAAAACCACACATGTCATGTTGAGCCACGAAGCCAGTGTTGTAGTCGGGTACTTTTTTCCGAGTACCGAGTACTGCCGAGTTCTTAGGTTGCCGAGTATAAGTACCTCTTGAGTACAAGTACAGGTCTCCGAGTACCAGTACTTGTACTTCCGAGTACGAGTACGGCAAATGGTTCATTGTGCATAATTGGCCCAGTCCAAGTCAGACTGATACTCAGAAAACTTCGATTTATCCACAAGCCAATCAACCATGTCCAACTGAAAATATCGATAAAATAAGGCCGTGGTAAGTCAAGCTATACCATTTCTTTTCCCCGAGTACTGCTATTCGAGTACAAGGACTTTGACTCCTAATCCATTAGGAGACAAAAAATATCGTAGCGTGATTTACTATTGGATTCTTGTCCTCCTAATCCAGCCAAACGCAGGGAAAGTGGACAAACACAGGATTTGCAACTCATAAAAACTCTAATTGATTTCTGCATACAAACACCAGAACAGCTTCACTGCAGTCAACGTGCAACTGAACAAGCCTACAAACAATGACAAACACACCACTGATTCCCAGCATATTGCAAAGACTGAACTTTATATACAGTGTAATAAACTTAACTGGCCCTGGAGTCTTACCAAACCCTTCCGGCATTAACCGAATAAAAGAACCCCACTAAAGTAGTCTATTTACAGAAATCAATTTTTTGAGCAGGCACACCCACCAACGAAACTAGGTCAGCACTCCTTGTAGACAAACTACGCCAAACAAAACTATAAAGGATACTATGTAAACTGTCTGTTACACTTTTTATACATGAAGTTAAAGGGAAGATACAACATTTGCAAACACCCCCAAAAACCTGAAATGATCAAATTATCATGAAATGCCTTACTGAATTGTTGGGGAATGACAGTCTAAAGCATCCTGTAAAATCATGGCTCCTGGTGTGCTGACATTCTAAGAAAAACTGTATATTTCCAACGCTGGTCGGCTGACCAGCGTTGGAAAAAATTGCTTTTTTTCAAAAACTGCTCCTAGTTTTTCTATTTAGTTATTCTGCATTTTCTTTCCAATTGATTACACACCTGTAAAGGGGTAAAAGCCTGCTAGACTGACTCTTTAACCTTACAATTCCTCAAAGTCTATAAATTGCTCTGTTTCATCTTAAGTGGGGTCAGGGAACCAGACTACAAGAGCATGATTGGTTTTCTTGGTTTTTCAAGCATCTTCAAACCCAAAACATGAAACAAGTCAGTTTAACAATATTTGCTATAACATACTAATCTTCCAAATCCATTTATTTCTGAAAATTGCAGCAAAAGCAAATGTTGTACATTCCCTTTAAAGCGAAAAAACCCCATTGCTTTAGAACATGATGAAAAAGATTTCTCACTACTGTGCAGATTGCCAACGTGGAGCGCCTGGTCAAAAGTCTGAGTGGTGCCGACATGTCGTCGGACACTAGCGATAGCGCACATCAGTCCTCAAGTCATTTGCAGGTCTTAAGACATCACCCAGAATCCTACCCACTGAAGAAAAGCAAGTCGGCAACTATAAGATGAAATAATGAGCCTACAGAAAACAGAGATGCTGTTATGTATCTCAAGACCATAGTAAGAAGAGGAAAGAATTCTTCAAGTTGCTGTCTTCCTGTGCTTTTTTTCCCATTTCACCTCAAAATATAAATTTTGGTTATTAAGCCATTAGCAGCTGTACTACGTTGTATTGCATTTTATCTATTCACTGATGAATCCATCAAACTATGTTTGGGCGGTTTGACGCGCTACAGGAAGTAATTGAAAATAGAGGATTGAAAATGTCCTCAATAGAACAAAAAAGTTTTTCCCCCCATAAAGTAAAGCATACAAATTGACAAAAATATCAGTAGAAACCAAATCAACTAAGTTGAATAGCACGGGTAAAGCAACATCAAGGGCCGAAGTGTCAATTGTAATATTGGAATTATTAAAGAAGCTATCCTTCCATTGTTTAATGAAATTATACCCTTTCAGTTGGAATTACTGCTATACTAAAATCTGTTGTTTTGCGACTTTGGTCTCGGGGGGGGGGGGGGGTATTGGTCCGGGTATTCTGAAATGTGCTCTAGTTGTTTTGGGTTTTTTTTGTCTCTAAAATGTGTTTACCATAAAATGATAATAGTTGGAAAGATCAGTAAAAGGAAGAATACAAATGAGCACACAACTATATCTTGACCACTTGCAGTTTTCCTGTAATTAGGGTAAATGAATTTATGGATACAAAATTTGTTTCTCCAAGATTTAGCTGTGGGAGTGTTTAATAGTCGTACATGTATCACATGTATCATATTTCGAAAAAACTTAGGTTACTTGACATGCATTATGTGCAATTGACGCTTGTTTGATGTACATGGTGAGTCAAAAAAGTGGAATCCAAGCCCCCAAAAATACATTTCATATTTAAAAAAAATATGTAGCACCAAACATAATAATGACTGGAAAGCCAATTTCATAAGCTACTTTTAGATGAAAAAAAAAATTACTGAAATTGCTCAATCCGTTCAAAGAATATCACCATTTAAAGGCAATGACCCTAAAAGCTGTTTCGTCCAAAAAAAACCAGTTTAGTGTGTATTCTGACTTTTTGGAACAACAAAGAAAAATGACACAGAATACTTGTTTCAACAACTATCAACACCTGTTGTACACAATATTTGTATTAACAACCCTGGTTAGGCAAACAATGTGATTTATAAAATCCCCTTTTTTTAAAGATGGGCATTCAAGGACTTTTTTTTTTACTTTTAAACTGAGGTTTTATCGCTGGTGTTGTTTGACGACAATTGTGACGACGATTCTGAAATCGCATTTTTTTTGGGGGGGGGGATGAAAGAAGTTTAAGGGTTATTGTGCTTAAATGGTGATATTCTTTGAATGGATTGAGCAATTTCAGTAATGTTTTCACCTAAAGGCAGCTTATGAAATTGGCTTTCTATTCATTATTATGTTTGGTGCTACATATTTTTTTAAAATAAGAAATATAATTTTGGGGGTTTGGGTTCCGTTTTTTTTTTACTCGCCCTGTACGTTGAAGGTCTTATCATTCTACCTCCATGGTCTTATAAGCTGGAGAAAGTTTTCAATTTTTGTGTGTGTAAAATAATAGAGATACTAGTGTTGAATTTCTGTAATACCCACATTGTAAAAAGGAATTGGCTTAAAAAAGGTGTTTGGCAATGTTGTTTGCCCAACATTGGTATGAAACTATCTAAATTGTTGGTTAACTCGGGTACAAATTGACCAACTTTGGACGAATTTGCCCAAGAGAAGGGCTGTTTTGTGTAGACAGTTGGTATGTCAACCAACATGAACTAAATAACCACTAAATTGTCCGTATTTGTTTTGTTTTTGTGTAGACCTTCATAATAGGGTGTGTAAATAACAACAAAAATTAAAGCAAAATGTTGAATCGACGATCTCAGAATGAATGGCATCTGTTACAATGGAAAAGATCTTTCTTATGCAGTTGTGTGTCCCAAGGAAACAGTTTTGTCTTTGAAACACTGCCATGTTTTGTAAGTAACCTTGCTTTATACTTGTGTCATATTGGGTAGGGTTATTTTGTATAATTGCAATGGCTGTTACAGAAACACTGAACATTGTAGATTCATTGAGGTACACGTCATGCACGTAGTGCAGGTAGAAAAAGTTGAAAAGTGCCAACTCTATCCTTCCGATTGGAATTACAGTGAAATCTAAAACCTTATTCCCGTCTATTGTTGTTGAATAGAAAATACATTGGATAACTAATAAAGCTGCTTAGCTCAAAAATTGAATCAATTCCCCTGAGGTTTGACTGAAATACTCCGTCTTGCCATTTTGGTTTTTAGCTTTGAGGATTTTTCAGGTTGCCTTCATGTAATAATACATAGGAACATTCAGTGCTCCGTGTGAATTACGTGATTTATTAAATCAACTTTCATGTTTGAGAGAGGAATACAATGCGTGCATGTACAGTTAATGATTACAAACGTAATGTGTATTTTAGGAAGTTATATTGTTATTTTTTAATGACGTAGAGTATTTCGTATATTTTTCTAGTGATGAGTATATCCAAAGAATGAACATTTTGTATATATAGCTTCTTGAAAGAAAGAAAGAAAGAAAGAACTTTGTTGCGTATGGAATCGCAAGTACACAGTATTATAGTTCTGTTTAACTTGTAGAAACAAAATAAATAGTTTATAGGCCAAGTCAAGTATATTCAATGTCCATAGTCTTTCGCTTTTAAAAGTTACAACAGTAGATTTTATATATTACATTTCTTGATTTTGTTTGGTTAAATAATGCGCCATAGCCAGGCTTTTTATAGCATACAAAATATATTTAGTTTTATATGACACTTGAAAGTTTTTAGAGTTTGCTACTTTAAAATATTTTTGTAGTATGCGTTTACATTCTTCAAGAGGTTTTGCTAAATGTTCATAAAATTAGACCGAAAGAGAAAATGTAAAGGGGATTGGATGCTTAAAAAAAACCACCCAAATAATAATAATAATAATAATAATAATAATAATTATAATAATAATAATAATAATAATAATAATAATAATAGCTCCATCAGGAACACATTCATTGATAATTGTTTTGGAATGTGTACATTAATATATTTTTAATCATTTTATGTTTTAGCCCTGAAAATGTATAACCAGCGGAGATGGTGAAACCTTGAGTGTTTTGTTTTGTTACTTTGATTTTTAACATACAGTTTATTGTTTGTGGTTTGTTGGCTGTTATTGGTTTCGTACTTGTTGATAATAAGTTAACCCTGACCCGGTTTAACCGTTCACGCACGCACAGTTTCTTTGTGTTTTTTATGCCTTTGAGACCTCCCGATTCCGAATCGGCGTGAAGCCGTCTCGGCATCCAAGGAGAATGACTTTATGCAATTTATATACGTTGTATATTTGTGCTCATTTTATATTGTTTTGAATTTAATTTCAATTTACTTGTTTTGAAGTACATGTATGCGAAAAACAGGTTTGGAATCAGCAGGTTTAATAAAGTGACCAAGAAACCACCCCAAAAGATTGTTCCACTTTACTATTCCATTTTCCAATGTCCATTTTACAAAAACTTGGAGCGACTCGTCTGATTACAAAATAACGCCGGGGCCATGAATGTCTTGAAGCAGTCCAAACTGGGGTCCCCTTTCGGTGTTATGGCTATTTCTTCCGTTGTGCGATAAAGAAATTTGTGAAATAAATATGAGTGACGAAAAAAAATATCAAAATCCGGTGTTCGACCTGGCAAGAAATCCGCTTTCTATTTCGTTTCTTTCATTATTATACGTCTACTTTTTGTTTTCACGTGCGCTCATCACAAAAGTCTGTATCCGGGTTCAGACAAACTTAATGCACTTTCAAGAATTCCTTTCCATTCATAATAGAATTCTGTTCCATTTGAGAGGCGAATGCCAACCCCACCCCCCAAAAAACCAAAATTCAAAGGAAGGATCCGGTTTGGTAACAATTTGGTGCCTATTGGTGATCACAAATCGTGAAATTGAATCGTGGTAAATGACCTCGGTCGATAACAATAGTTGCCGCCGCTAAGCTGTTGACAACCATCAAGCAAGTCCTTGTCACTCAGTTTTTCTGGGCAATCTCTCAAACTACAGTTTGTTTCCAAGTCGGTCAACAGTATATAGGTTGGTAAGAGAATAGACCTTTATCGTGCTGCTACCATTTCATTCATGTTCCCTGTATCCAATAACAGTACTGAATGATAATGTTTTTTGTGCAAAAGAAACCAGACTATTTTTCCTTCCAGCCTCGCGTTCGGGAATGGGAAAAATCACAATGGCCGCAACATGATAATGATCTATTGTGGGAAGGAGGCTGCCAAGCTTACTACGTTGGACTTGAAAGTCAAAAGCGGTGATATTGAGAATTTGCGACATCTTAAAGGTAATGGACACCACAACAAAAATGTGTTTTCGCCGACTTAAAGGAACAATAATACAACAAAACTGAAGCATGCATGCAGGATACAAAACTAAGCTGCCGAAATTTTAGCTCAATATTATATATCAATACTGTTTTAAACAAAACTGTGAAAATGCATCTGCCTTTTTTTCGACGCAACATTATGGTTTCCTTTGAAAGCCCTCCCAAAATGTTCCAAAACGTTTTGACATGCTGCCCGTCTTGTGGTTCGGATCATTGTTTTTCTCTCTTGAAAATTGTTCCCGGTCACGGATATGTAACCGATTGGAATCTAAACTATCATCCGGTCAGTTTAATTAAAAAACACACAAACCGTTTTTGTTTATCTTCTATAGCGATGGGTTGGTCCTAACCATGCATCCGCGAGGAAATGACGAATTCCTCTTTTCTTGAAAATGATAGCATACTATAGGCGCAATGATTTCACATGAAGCTTTATCCCATCATTTACATACTATCAAGTAGGATATTTCAAAATGTTTTGGTGATTTTCGCGTTTGAATGTTTGTAAATGTCCGTTTCTTTTAACAGACGTCGAGTCTAACAAGTCGATTGTGAGCTAGAGTTGAAATAAGTTGGTTGAGAAAATCACCAGTAGACTCGTACTAGCATATTAAACGAAAAGGAATTGGGAGAGATTCTCTGATTTTAATATTTAATAATGTTTGACTGATGCAGACAACAGATTATACCCTGGCATAGGCCTACATGCAGCGGTATGCATGGGTCGCTAGCGCTTGCATGAAGAGTAAGTTGGCGTTGGAGAGGAAAATAAGCTGCAGCTGTGGCTTTTAAAAAGCTTACAACAGTAGATTTTTATATATTACATTTCTTGGATTTTGTTTGGTTAAATAATGCGCTATAGCCAGGCTTTTTATAGCATACCAGCTATATTTAGTTTTATATGACACTTGAAAGTTTTTAGAGTTTGCTACTTTAAAATATTTTTAGTATGCGTTTACATTCTTCAAGAGGTTTTGCATAAATGTTCATAAAATTAGACCGAAAGAGAAAATGTAAAGGGGATTGGATGCTTAAAAACCACCCAAATAAATAATAATAATAATAATAATAATAATAATAATAATAATAATAATAATAATAATAATAATAATAATAATAGCTCCATCATTAGAACACATTCATTGATAATTGTTTTGGAATGTACATTAATATATTTTTAATCATTTTATGTTTTAGCCCTGAAAATGTATAAACCAGCGGAGATGGTGAAACCTTGAGTGTTTTGTTTTGTTACTTTTGATTTTTAACATACAGTTTATTGTTTGTGGTTTGTTGGCTGTTATTGGTTTCTGTACTTGTTGATAATAAGTTAACCCTGGACCCGGTTTAACCGTTCACGCACGCACAGCTTTCTTTGTGTTTTTATGCCTTGAGACTCCTCCCGATTCCTGAATCGGCGTGAAGCCGTCTCGGCATCCAAGGAGAATGACTTTATGCAATTTATATACGTTGTATATTTGTGCTCATTTTATATTGTTTTGAATTTAATTTCAATTTACTTGTTTTGAAGTACATGTATGCGAAAAACAGGTTTGGAATCAGCAGGTTTAATAAAGTGACGAAGAAACCACCCCAAAAAGTTTGAGAGTTCCACTTTACTATTCCATTTTCCAATGTCCATTTTACAAAAACTTGGAGCGACTCGTCTTATTACAAAATAACGCCGGGGCCATGAATGTCTTGAAGCAGTCCAAACTGGGGTCCCCTTTCGGTGTTATGGCTATTTCTTCCGTTGTGCGATAAAGAAATTTGTGAAATAAATATGAGTGACGAAAAAAAATTCAAAATCCGGTCTTCGACCTGGCAAGAAATCCGCTTTCCCTTTCGTTTCTTTCATTATTATACGTCTACTTTTTGTTTTCACTTGCGATCATCACAAAAGTCTGTATCCGGGTTCAGACAAACTTAATGCACTTTCAAGAATTCCTTTCCATTCATAATAGAATTCTGTTCCATTTGAGAGGCGAATGCCAACCCCACCCCCAAAAACCAAAATTCAAAGGAAGGATCCGGTTTGGTAACAATTTGGTGCCTATTGGTGATCACAAATCGTGAAATTGAATCGTGGTAAATGACCTCCGTCGATAACAATAGTTGCCGCCGCTAAGCTGTTGACAACCATCAAGCAAGTCCTTGTCACTCAGTTTTTCTCTTGGCAATCTCTCAAACTACAGTTTGTTTCAAGTCGGTCAACAGTATATAGGTTGGTAAGAGAATAGACCTTTATCGTGCTGCTACCATTTCATTCATGTTCCCTGTATCCAATAACAGTACTGAATGATAATGTTTTTGTGCAAAATTAACCAGACTATTTTTCCTGCCAGCCTCGCGTTCGGGAATGGGAAAAATCACGATGGCCGTAACATGATAATGGTCTATTGTGGGAAGGATGCTGCCAAGCTTACTACGTTGGACTTGAAAGTCAAAAGCGGTGATATTGAGAATTTGCGACATCTTAAAGGTAATGGACACCACAACAAAAATGTGTTTTCGCCGACTTAAAGGAACAATAATACAACAAAACTGAAGCATGCATGCAGGATACAAAACTAAGCTGCCGAAATTTTAGCTCAATATTATATATCAATACTGTTTTAAACAAAACTGTGAAAATGCATCTGCCTTTTTTTCGACGCAACATTATGGTTTCCTTTGAAAGCCCTCCCAAAATGTTCCAAAACGTTTTGACATGCTGCCCGTCTTGTGGTTCGGATCATTGTTTTTCTCTCTTGAAAATTGTTCCCGGTCACGGATATGTAATCGATTGGAATCTAAAATCATCATCCGGTCAGTTTAATTAAAAAACACACAAACCGTTTTTGTTTATCTTCTATAGCGATGGGTTGGTCCTAACCATGCATCCGCGAGGAAATGACGAATTCCTCTTTTCTTGAAAATGATAGCATACTATAGGCGCAATGATTTCACATGAAGCTTTATCCCATCATTTACATACTATCAAGTAGGATATTTCAAAATGTTTTGGTGATTTTCGCGTTTGAATGTTTGTAAATGTCCGTTTCTTTTAACAGACGTCGAGTCTAACAAGTCGATTGTGAGCTAGAGTTGAAATAAGTTGGTTGAGAAAATCACCAGTAGACTCGTACTAGCATATTAAACGAAAAGGAATTGGGAGAGATTCTCTGATTTTAATATTTAATAATGTTTGACTGATGCAGACAACAGATTATACCCTGGCATAGGCCTACATGCAGCGGTATGCATGGGTCGCTAGCGCTTGCATGAAGAGTAAGTTGGCGTTGGAGAGGAAAATAAGCTGCAGCTGTGGCTTTGGACCCCAACAGAACTATAATAGGCCTTCTGTGCATTTTCCACTTTAAGTAATTTAATTCGAAGAAATAACGTCATGTAGTAGGCCTATCTCAAATGGGGAAAGGCCTTTGGTCAGTATTGGCCTATGCTGACTTTCTTCATCACTCAGCTACCTCCTTCACTCAGCCACCCCCTAAAGATCAGCCACTGCACGTACCTTTGTGGAACGCCCTTTAGTACCAGATTATTTTGTTGTCATATTAATAACCCTAAAAGGGCCGGGTTATTTTGACCATCTCTCAGCCGGGAGGGGGGGGGGGCGGGCGGATTCCGCATGAATTACTTGAAGCAGTTAACTGGGGTCCCATTCAGTCTTTTTTCGTCTGTCGTGCGATAAAGTAATTTGTTGAACAAAATATGAGTGACGAAAAATTCCAAATCCGGTCTTTGAACACAATTAACTTAAGACCTGGCAGGAAAACCGCTTTCCCTTTCGTTTCTTTCATTATTATAGCTAGGTATAGGCTACTATATGTCTCTATCATCACAAAAGCATGTATCCGGGTTCAGACAACTTTACGCACCGCCAGAATTCCTTTCCATTCATAATGGAATCCCTGACCTCCCTCCCGCCAAGAAAAAAAAAATCAAAGAAAGATCCGGTTCTGCATAACAATTTGGTTGACATTGGTGATCACAAACCGTGAAGTAAAAACCGTCATAAAAGCCCTCGGTCGATAACAAGTCTGTCACATGCACAGTGGCCGCCGCTGAGCTGTTGACAAACATCAGGTAAGTCCTTGTCACTCAGTTTTCTGAAAAATCTCTCAAACGATATTTTGTTTCAAAGTTTGTATTGTGCGAAGCTGTATTAGGGACATGGTGATTTTTCCTATTATACCTCTACTAAACCGTACGTACAGACTGTCCATCAATTGGGCTGTTCCAGGACCTAGTGTCCCTTTAACTTTTATAAAAACATGAGAAGAAATTATGAAATTAGGGGGAAAAAAGTGAATTTGAACGTTATGAAATTCGGACTTTATTTCCCGTTTAAAAAATCCTCCAAATCCTCAGGAAAAGGAAAAGAATTTGGGTGCAAAACCGAGATTCGAACCCGCAACTTTGCGATGCAAAATCCTCACGTCTATCGGCTGAGCTGTCGCACTGCTCATCAAAACGTGGGGAAACAAATAATCATATACCTGCGTGCGTATCATAAAAGTAGAGAGCGCTAAGCAACCATCTATGTGGATGTCGTTTGGGAGAAAAAAAAAATCGCCGCCCGGCCAGGCCTCCATCGCAAAAATCAGCTGCGCCAATATCTTTCCCCAAAAATTGACCAAAATAAGCCCCTAAGTGTCCCATACCATATTTCGTGCTTTTTCACAAATAAATTCACGAAAACAAAGTTTGTGAAGCATTTCATTTATTTATTAGGTATTTTATTTGAAACTTAGGGGTGTAGTTTTTTGGCAATTTTTTGGGGACCGACCAACCGACCGACCGACCAACACCAAAAGGACTTGTAGAAGCTCCTGCCAGAACTTAAAAACCTAGTCATGGTGACCACGGCACAGCCACTAATTTGAAAAATTTCACATTCCTGCGGAAGACAGGGTAATAACCATTACTTTCATTAACAGGCTTTCAACTTGCCCAAAGCAACTCGAGATGCTCAATGACTGTAGGCCGAACTGTGAAAAATGACCGAAGTTGCAAGAAATTCGTCAACGTAAGTTTGCTTTTACATCAACAGTGTGACATGTTACGAAGCGCTTCCATCATTTTGGAATACAAGATGTACTTTTTCGTTCAGTAAAAGTCAGTGGCGTAAATTTTTGGCGGGGACTGGGTGGATGGGGGATGACTATATCAAACACTTAACAAGCTTGGGAATTCGAAAGGAGGGAGGGGGCGGGGGCTGGACACCACACGACACTAGGGGGCGCTATTCATGATACAAATGTACATCTTATACTTACGCCCCAAAACGGCGCACTTCAAAAATGCTGTTCAAGTAATATTGTATAGATTTTGATTATGTCTACTAGGGAAGTGTGACAAATACCTCAAAATCCACCTGTTTTGTTTTTCACCACGAAAAAGTGTGGGGGGGGGGGAGGGGGGGGGCTGACCCAATGGCCAATCCCTCCTGGTAAAAAAAAAGTGTTTGGGAAGAGCTATAAAGTCGGACGGTGATTTTTCTTTTTTCTTCTTCACAATTCCCTCCATATTAGGCCTGCAATTTGAAAAGTTTTAATAAACATTGTATATATGTCTCCAGACAACGGAGGACGGGTATGGGCTCCTTTGATATCGCCTTGAAACACACTATGAACCATTAAAACTGGGCTCACTTGTCAAAAAGTGTTAGCTATAAACATTATGGCCTGTCATGGTACTGAATCAAGAAATACACCAAAAAACCAAAAAAAACAAACACGGAAGTTGCTCTTGCAAAAAAGGAAATGTTCGTGTTGAAGCAACGGTAAGACTTTAACATCCGCCGGCCTTGAATGACACCACGGTTCTGGTAATGAATATACAGGGTGGTTAAAAAAAAAAAGGACACCCACCTTTGACAGCAATTTTCACCTACTTAATGAACTTATTTCAAATATTTTTTTCACATAGTAGTAAAGTATAGGCCTTTAACCATGCATGGTGAAAAAAGCTTAGTGAAAGTCGCAAAAATAGTGATATTATGCTAATTTGAATATAAGTCACCAAAATCAGCCTTGTCCACGGGTTATTCTATGTAAATTGGACGTTTTCGTAGTTCATAAAAATTAAAAAAACCTTCCCCCCAAAAATATATTTTGCCCTGGAAACTTTTATTGAAGCTGTCCAATTATTCATGTCAGTGTTAAGATCATCTACTCAATGAGCTGTCGGCTTAAGTTCATTGTTGCATAACATTACATAACATAACAATCAAATGTCATGCCCTTTCAAAAGAAGCTCCGATAGCAGAGCTCAGTCAAGCGAAGGGAATGTATACCTCTGTGGACAAACAGGTTTCGCACATGAAATGTTCAAATTAGCATAGCTCAACGACAAAATGTGCAAAAGCAACGATTTTTTTCGTCACATTTGCTTAAAGGCCAGTACTCAGTGGCGTAGCCAGGAATTTTTCAGTGGGGGCGCTGCGGGGGGGGGGGGGGGCTGGAACATTTCATCGGGGGCGTCATGTAGGGGCGTCAATCGCTTCTCAAAAGTGGGGGGGGGGGACATACCTTGATCAGAACTGATGCGAGCGCGAAGCCCTTACGGCGTGGGGGTTCGGGGCCCGCCTAAGGGCCCCGAAAAAAAAATTGGATTCTAGATTTTCTGTGGTGTGATCTGAAGCAATTTCTTACCACTTTCCTCCATGCTTTAACTAATATTTTCTTAGCAAAAGATAATTATTTGAACATCGTTTTCGAGGTTGGAGTCATTGACTCAGCTATCGGTATTCTGAGCTATAGGCGTGGGGTTCGGGGCCCACTTAGGGGCCCCAAAAAAATTGGATTCTCGATGCTCTGTGGTGTGATCTGAGGCAATTTCTTACCACTTTAACCAATAATTATCTTAGCACAAAAGATAATAATTTAAACATAATTTTCGAGGTTTTCTCAGCTAAAGGCATAAGAAAATATTGTGAACATTGTTTTCGAGGTTGGAGTCATTGAATCAGCTACAAGAATTCTGAGCTATAAGCGTGGGATTCGGGGCCCGCTTAAGGGCCCCGAACATTTTTGGATTCTAAATGCTCTGTGGTGCTATCTGAGGCAATTTCTGACCACTTTAACCAATATTTTCTAAGCAAAGGATACATTGTAGTAATAGGGCCCTGTAAATGAGACACGAGTTCAAAAATCTGGGGGGGGGGGCGTTTGATATTGTGTCCCCCACCCTTCAAAAAGGGGGGGGGCGGAGACCAGTCCCCCTGTCCCCCCAGGATTGACGCCCATGGCGTCATGTAGATCAATGATAATTTTTTTAGAAACTCAAAATCTCAGTGGGGGCGACAAGGTTTCATGGGGGGCTGTCGCCCCCACGCCCCCCCCCTGTGGCTACGCCACTGATTTCAAGGAATTTTAATTGGTCTATGTATTATTATTATTTAGCTTATATGAATGGAGGAAAAAGTTTGTGCGTGGCCGCTGATATCGCGTGATATCGCTGACTGAAATTGTGTGACCCACGGACCCACCTGTCTATAATACGTGTTCCGTGGTGTGAGCGAGCAGTGCAGTGGGTGTTAATACGCATTTTAGATTATCATTATGCGCTATGTCACGCCGGTTGTCAGCTTACTGGTCCGCGGTCGCCGGTCGAAGGGTCGTTTCTCAGTGGTCATCATGTGGTGGATCATTCGCGACTCTTTAGATTTAGATCAATGAATTTTTTTTTAGAAACTCAAAATCTCAGTGGGGGAGGGCGACTGGGGGCCACAAGGTTTCATGGGCCCCCCCCACCCCCCCCCCGTGGCTACGCCACTGCCAGTACTTTAACAGCTACTAATCGACAATTTAAAATGATTTTCAAAAATAGGTGAAAATTGCGGTCAAATGTGGGTGTCCTTTTTTTTTTAAACCACCCTGTACAGACAAAGCTTGAAACTAAATAGGTAAAATGATGATTGAATTTTACACACGGATGCGTTTCGATAATTTTAATAGATAAATACTCTGTTATATCATTATGTCCTCAGGGGACGTTTGGTTGATGGCGATATGGACGGCCCGGACAATCCTGGATCACTTATCCATCGACTTCATGATGGGGTCATGAGAGCTATTCGTCCTGGCTCGTACGCAAGGTATTATTTCCCCAAATACGGCCCGATACCAATTCAGTGTTTTAATGTTGTACTAAGTGAAATCTCGATAAGTCAAACTCTGATAACACAAAACAACTGTTAAGTCAAACAAAGAATCCATTCCCTTCAGAAGTATACTCTCTAAATTCAAAAGAGTGAAAATTCACTCCATTCGAGTGAAGATTCACTCCCACAGTCGGAAACTACGGACCAGACGTTTTAGCGTGAATTTCTTCAATCGTAAAGATCGAGGTTTCACTCGAGCTTCGACTGAAGTGGTTCATTTTTCAGACTATGTCAATCGAAAATGAGAGTGATTTTCACTCTAAAACGTCTAGTCCCTTATTTCACTCTTTGGAATTTAGAGAGTAACAATGATATATACCACCCTGCTTAACTCAAAACTCTGCTTAAGTCAAATTTTGAACCTGCTCCCTTGAGGTTTGACTTGTTATTACATTTATTTACCCAGGGTATGCCCTGGTTAAACAGTTTAAAACTAGTTTTCATTGCGCATAAACTTTCTATATTATACGTTATCCCGCGAACGCGAGTAGAACACGGAATATCTTCAAGTAAACTTGAATCCTCGATCCTGATTGGTCGATTCATGGCAACAACAGTGTGACATAATGTGGCGCGCTCGACCGTCTATGGATAAGAAAATACACCCACACCAACAAGAGCTGACTATCCCACAAAAAATATTTAATGACCTTACATGCGCATGAGCGGTTATACGCAAATAAGGGGGGACAACGTCACGAACGGAGGATTCAAGTCCTAGGCCTGTCCATTTGTTGGAAATATACCAACGCTAAAGGAATAACAGTTCACGTGGCAAGCAACCTAGAGGTGACCAGGGAACCTCAATAAACCTCACTACACATGTGTTTTAGAGAACAAGAACAACTCTTTATTTGGTCCAATACACAGGCTTAAAGTTCAATGAGTGGCAAATAAACCTCGCAGAACAACGTTCCCCGCTGCTCTAGGTTTATCCCTATAAAGTAAGCCTTACACAACAATAACCTCTTATTGGAAAATGCTTACAAAACCAGCCTAGCCAGGCTCTATGTAATTAACCTCGTTTATTAGCTAGAACGATTATCCCACAGTGGCAAGAACCTCACTGTGCACACCCAGTGCGATCAACAGCAACAAGTTATGAACTGCACACACTGATTAAGACTTTACCAGAGTAACCCTCACATGCAACCTAGCATACAGAAATCACTGGGCTCAGGTTACGGAGCGCGGTTTCTAACCCCGAGGTGACTCCTGGCGACAAAGGTCGACAGGCAACAGGCAACCCAATTCCCGACCAGGGAATACTGCTGCACATACCACACGAACCTTAGGTCCCCAGTCACCAGCTCAACCCACAGCCACCCAGGCTAATTTCCCATTACAACAAAAGGTCTAGCTTGCTAATTATGACTCTAAAGTCTCACCATACGCCTTCAACAGCACGCCGCAATGTCCACACTTCCGATAGCAGCAGCGGCGAACATGCACGAGGTTAACTCAGTAATCGGCAATAATTGCGTTCCGAAGTTCACTCAACAGCGTCTGCAGACGAACTGCCTACAAATCTCTGACTGCGCGCTATACCCTACGCACGACGTTGGGGAACCAGGCGAGCCATGGTAAACTCGCACCAGTCCACCGACTGTTTCGCCACAATAAGGAATATTGTGGCGCGCTCGCCCGTCTATGGATAAGGAATTACACCCACACCAACAAGAGCTGACTATCCCACAAAAATATTTAATGACCTTACATGCGCATGAGCGGTTACACGCAAATAAGGGGGGACTACGTCACGAACGGAGGATTCAAGTCCTAGGCCTTTCCGTTTGTTGGAAATATACCAACGCTAAAGGAATAACAGTTCACGTGGCAAGCAACCTAGAGGTGACCAGGGAACCTCAATAAACCTCACTACACACGTGTCTTAGAGAACAACAAGAAACAACTCTTTATTCGGTCCAAATACACAAGCTTAAAGTTCAATGAGTAGCCAATAAACCTCGCAGAACAACGTTCCCCGCTGCTCTAGGTTTATCCCTATAAAGTAAGCCTTACACAACAATAACCTCTTATTGAACAATGCTTACAACAACCAGCCTAACCAGGCTCTATATAATTACCCTCGTTAATTAGCTAGAACGATTATCCCACAGTGGCAAGAACCTCACTGTGCACACCCAGTGCGATCAACAGCAACAAGTTATGAACTGCACACACTGATCAAGACTTTACCAGAGTAACCCTCACATGCAACCTAGCATACAGAAATCACTGGGCTCAGGTTACGGAGCGCGGTTTATAACCCCGAGGTGACTCCTGGCGACAAAGGTCGACAGGCAACAGGCAACCCAATTCCCGACCAGGGAATACTGCTGCACATACCACACGAACCTTAGGTCCCCAGTCACCAGCTCAACCCACAGCCACCCAGGCTAATTTCCCCTTACAACAAAAGGTCTAGCTTGCTAATGATTACACTAAAGTCTCACCATCCGCCTTCAACAGCACGCCGCGATGTGCACACTTCCGATAGCAGCGAACGGGCACGAGGTTAACTCAGTAATCGGCAATAATTGCGTTCCGATGTTCACTCAACAGCGTCTGCAGACGAACTGCCTACAAACCTCTAACTTCGCGCTATACCCTACGCACGACGTCGGGGAACCAGGCGAGCCATGGTAAACTCGCACCAGTCCACCGACTGTTTCGCCACACAGGGCCCAGCAAAGCTTAGGCCGCCTCGGCCTAAACAGCTTAAAAATACATAATTAGAAACAGTGTGGACTACTTGTCCATTATACAAAATAACATACACCTCACACTTGAGGTTTACTTATACAGTAAAAATAGTCCGAGAGGTTCACTAAATAGAAGATACATTTAAAACACATAACACCATAAACCTTATTTAAAATACACATGCATAAAAATAGAAACTTTATATAAAATATAACATCCTAAACCTTGTTCAAATACAGGTAGAAAAATACTCTTTTCTCTTTTCTTAATTAGAAGGATCACGAGTTGAATTTAGGATTTTTTACACCATTGGAATGTTTGATTGGCAAGTTACAGTTTTTTCTTGGGGGATGGATGTCTAGTCGGCTGGCTCCACAGTGAACAGGTCCGCATCAACAGGCTGATTGTGCAATTCGACCCGTTCCTCCCGCTGTACGACTTGTCCGTCCAGGTGAACAAACTTGGAATGTCGTTCCTCCACCAGAGCGATCCATAGACGCTTCCCCCTATCGATATCTGACCGGAAGCTTATGCTCTCTCCTTGGATATCGTCTGGAAACCTCAACCTCCTTGTTAGGTTCATTATTTGTAACGTGTTGGTTGCTCAGGCGAGTCTCAGGCATCGCAGCGGACTCCATCCCATCTTGCCCCATATCACCACTTACAGTAGGGTCATCCGCAGCAACCTCATGTGCGTCACTTACAGCTGTCCCACTTTCAGCAACCTCGTGTGCGGTATCCTCAGAGCTTTCTGTCACTCCATTAGGTCGATACACCCACGGCTGCAAGTTGTCGCCAGAATAGGGCTTCAACCTATCTGCGTGAACCACGAGAGGCTTACTCCCTTTCCTCAACTGAACCCTGTAAGTTACATCGGACAACTTCTTCACGACCAAATATGGCCCCTCCCAGCGTAGCTGTAATTTAGGAGTGACACCCTTCTTCCTGGAATGGCTAAACAACCAAACAAACTGGCCCTCTTTCAGGCCTTCCCCAGCAACCTTGCGGTCGTAGTTTCGCTTCTGTCGGCGGGCAGTCTGCTTCAGACACTCACTGGCCCGGCAATGGGCCTCCTGCAACCTACGTCGCAACTCCCAAGCAAAATCAGTGACTCACCGGTGGATTCTTGTGGACTGCAACGGTAAGCAAAGGTCGCGTAAGGTAGACACTCGTCCCAGTCCCTCTGCTTCCTCTTAGGCTCAATCAGCATGGAAACAATATTAACCAAAGTTTTGTTGAAACGCTCCACCATCCCGTCAGATTTCGGGTTGTAAGCCGTCGTCCTCGTTTTCTTGATTCCTAGGACTCTACACATCTCTGCAAAAACTGCAGACTCAAAATTGCTCCCCTGATCAGAATGAAGCTCCCGCGGGACTCCAAAACGGCATACAAACTCAGTGACAAACTTCGATGCCACTGTCTTCGCCCTTGCATCGGGAAGTGGATAAGCCTCCATCCACTTGGAGCAATAGTCACCCACAACAAGAATCCACACATTTCCACTGTCACTCTGGGGCAGTGGACCCAGCAGGTCCAGAGCTACCCTCTCAACGGGAGCACCCACTCTGTACTGCTGCAAAGGAGCAACTCTCCTTTTCGATGGCAACTTCCGCCTCTGACACAATTCACAACATCGAAGGAACGACCTCACATCGGCCGTCATGTTTGGCCAATAGTAACGTAACCTCACCTTGGCCAATGTTTTTCTCATGCCAAGATGACCACCCGTCCGTCCACCATGAAGTGCTTTCAGAACATCACTCCGGAGCTTTTCCGGCAGCAACAACTGCCAGCGGATTGACCGACCATCATTGGATTCCCACCTTCGGCTCAGCATTTGTTGCCGCACTTCCATTTGAGCCCACATAGACCAAAGCGTCTTATGGGCCTTGGAAGTGTGTGAGACACTACTCCAGTCCGGCCGACCCCTCGCACCTTCCTTCGCCTCGATCAACCACCTCATATCAGGATCTGCCATCTGTGCTTCCTCGCTACCTCTTGAGATAAATGAGGCTCAGCAAGAATTCCCCTCACTGCTGACTCGGCAACCTCTGAGACTCCTGAGACAGACTCTGAAGAAACCTCACAAGCCTCAACAGTTTCGGACACCTCACCAGGGTCCACCTCACCAGGATCTTCACTACGCCCACACTGCTTGCACTGCCTGCGGGACAGAGCATCTGCGTTTGCATGTTTCCGTCCAGGCCTGTGCTGAATCGACACGTCATACTCAGAAACCACCTCTAGCCACCTCGCAAGCTGGCCCTCAGGGTTCTTGAAGTTGAGCAACCACCTCAACGCAGCATGATCCGTTCTCACGGTAATCTTTCGACCATACAGATATTGCTTGAAGTGTTTGAGATAAACCACTACAGCCAGCAGCTCTTGCCTCGTGACGCAATAGTTTCTCTCAGCCTTGCTAAGCTTACGGCTTGCATAGGCCACTACCTTCTCCTCCCCTTGTTGGACTTGGGACAGGACCGCCCCTATCCCATCTCCACTCGCATCTGTATCCAAGATGTAGTCACCAACAGACAAGGGATAAGCCAGAACAGGAGCCTCCTGCAGTCTTCGTTTCAATTCCTCAAAGGCCTGTTGACACGCCGCTGTCCAAAGATACTCCCTAGACTTCCCTGTCAACTCATGCAGCGGAGATGCAACTTCCGCAAAACCCCGGATGAACTTCCGGTAGTAGGAAGCAAGCCCTAGAAAACTCCTTACTTCCTTGACACATTTCGGGACCGGCCAATCGGCCACAGCTGACACCTTTCCAGGATCAGTTGCCACACCTTCGGCCGACACAATGTGGCCAAGGTAACCTACTGACCGCTGAAACAGACTACACTTGCTGGGCTTCAGCTTAAGTCCAGCCTCCCGCAGTCTCTCGAACACAACCCTGAGACGCTGTACCTCTTCCTCCACAGTCTTCCCAAAGGCAATCACATCATCAAGATAAATCAAGAGGATGTCCCACTGGAGACCAGCCACGACCTTCTCCATAAGTCTTTCAAATGTCGCCGGAGCATTGCAAAGGCCGAAAGGCATGCATTTCCACCTATACAAGCCATTGCGAACAACAAAACTCGACTTCTGGCTGGCGTCCTTGTCAAGGGCAACCTGCCAATAGCCCGAGGCCAAATCGAGGGTGGAAAACCATTGAGCTCCCCCTAACGCATCCAACGTCTCATCTATCCTGGGAACAGGGTAGGCATCCTTGATGGTACATGCGTTCAGGCCCCTATAGTCGACACAAAACCGCTTCGTACCATCTTTCTTCTTGACCAAGACAACGCTGGCAGCCCAAGGACTATCCGACGGCTCGATGACACCCCTTTCCTCCAGGTCACGGACTTGCCTCATGATCTCCTGTTGATTACAACTCGGGTGATGCCTAGGCCTCTCTTTAATTGGCCCCGCACCGCCCGTGTTAATGTGATGCTCCACAACCTCGGTCCGACCAATATCGTGCTCACCCCGAGAAAACACATCATTATACTCCGACAGACACTTCATCACCTGATGATGATCCTCATCCCTCAGAAACCTCACGCTTCTACTGTACAGGTCTCGTAGATGTTCAGGGAGGTTACCCTCAACCTCGCCTCTTCTACAGGGAATATCATGACCACTGTCAACCTCAGCCTGACAGACCATCCCTACGGTGGTACCCCGCCGCACGACGCGCTTCTCCCTACAAGGGTTAAGCACCCGTAGCGGCAACACGTCCAAGTCACCCTCAACCAGTGACCTAGCAAGGACTAAACCTCGCTGTGCTAACTCACCACCACCCTCCACAGGCTCAACAAGAACAGGACCCTCAACAACCTCACACAACCTTGAAATGGTGCCGGGCACCACAGCCTCATGGCCAGAGGGAATCTCCGTAGTCTCAGTGACAATTACCCTCCCCACAAACGACTCACCATCACTATTAGTGCATTTAATGTGCTCACCATTTAACCTCAGTTGAAGAGATTGCAGATCCAAACTCGCACCCATGGGCAACAGGAAATTCATCCCCAGAATTCCTGAATACGGGACGTCGGCAAAAATCACCTTCGCAGTGGCTACTGTCTTCCCTATCTGTACCTCCACCCAGGCAGCCCCAACCACTGCCAACGGACTACCATCAACCTGCTCCACCTTCAGTCCTGTCTCCAAAATTGGTCTCTGTTCCCGTGGAATTTGGTGATACACTATGCTGCTCACCACAGTGTCGGTCGACCCGGTATCGATGAGAAACCTACACTTGGTGCCCCGTATCGTCCCATCAACGAACAAACCATATTTTGCCTTTTCCCCACCCATGGGGCCTGCGACCACTACTTGGTCGCTTGCCCCACCTGAGGGTCTCTTCTGACTACAACCTCCTGTGGGCTCTGTGAACTTTCCAGCCTGCCCGCGAGCCCGCCGGTCGGCTGGACGGCGTTTCCCTGCTTGTAACCTTGCTTCGGCCGCGGCCTCTTACATGCTCGCCGGAAATGACCAGGTTCACCGCAGTTAAAACACCTCAGATCACCTCGCCCCTTCTTAGGAGTTTTAGGTGATCTCGACGGAGACACTACCATCTCAGTTTCCCCATTTTGCTTCTGCTTCGACAACTCCGAAAACAATGACTCGACCATGGAACACACCCTCTTTTCGATGGCATGCCCCATCTCCTCAAGCCTATCCTCCGGACTACTGTCGAGTGCTCTCGCAAACTTGGTCGGCTTGTTATCTTGCCTCCGCTGCTGCTCAACTCTTTCAAAATTCTCAGTTTCCAGTGCCGCCCTAACAGCTTCATCAAGACCCCTGGGACGGGCTCGGTGAATGCCCTCCCGCACTGACTGACTCTCTACAGCATCCATGAAATGATTCTTGGCAAGCCTATCCCTAGCTTCTTCCTGTATCTCAGGATAAGCCTTCACCGTCAACTCTCTAATAGCCTGACCCAACTCCCGAAGAGTCTCCTTTGGTTTCTGCCGACGATGTCGTAAATCCACCAAAAAGTTCTCAGCTTGTTGACTATGCCCAAACCTCTGCTCTAACAATTTCACAAGCTCACCATAGGTGTGCACGCGACCAATCAACCTCAGTGCGCTACCCTGTAAACTTGCGGACAAATACTTGACAGCCTGCAAATCGGTCCAACCATTCACTTCCCGACAGGATTCAAAATGCCTGAAATACTCATTCCAAACAACCTTCCCGTCATACCTGTCTGGCACAATGTGAGGGCGACGTGACGTCCCACTCACATACCCCGGACAATTAACCTCACCAACTACCCGCGGCTCCCTCGTGAGTTTCCAAGGAACTGCTTCAGTGTCACTGCAACTCTCTGTGAGGTTGCTAGTACACCTCGTTGGCGGTCGTGTCGCAAAACTCATTAAGTCCGCATGCAGCTTCCGAGTATCACTCGCAACAAATCCTACAAACGGATTTGTGACTGGACTCAGTCCAAAATCACCACCAGACCTGACCCCAGGCGAAGACTTTCCCTGTGGTGTACTGGTACTAAGGTTCGCCCCACCAGGTTTAGCCAAACCTCCCTTGGGCTCACCCTCAAATGAAGCATACCCCGAGGTTTCCCTCGGCAACCTGAAATTGATCTCCGAATCAACCTCAGACCGAACACGACCCTCTTCAGCAGGCGTGCTCGAAGTTTTTCTCTTTCGGAAGTTCCGCCGTAGCTCAGCTTTCAACTGTTGAACCTCCCATTGCAGCAAATGATTCTCTGCCTCCAGGGACTTGTCAGCGTTAACTCCCGGGGAATCAACCTCACCCGAAGTGACAACACTACCCTTGAAACTGTCGCTCATACTGACGTCTGCCACCGACAACAGTTGCAGTGAAAACCAGAACAACCAAAATGAGTGCAATCAATAACAAACAAAATATTGACGACAACACCTCACAAGAGGGTTATTAGTAAACCTCAGCAACCTTACACAGGATGCTGTCAACCTCGTGAAAAGTAAACCTAAAGTATCCCACTTCTGACACCATTTGTGGCGCGCTCGCCCGTCTATGGATAAGGAATTACACCCACACCAACAAGAGCTGACTATCCCACAAAAATATTTAATGACCTTACATGCGCATGAGCGGTTACACGCAAATAAGGGGGGACTACGTCACGAACGGAGGATTCAAGTCCTAGGCCTGTCCGTTTGTTGGAAATATACCAACGCTAAAGGAATAACAGTTCACGTGGCAAGCAACCTAGAGGTGACCAGGGAACCTCAATAAACCTCACTACACACGTGTCTTAGAGAACAACAAGAAACAACTCTTTATTCGGTCCAAATACACAAGCTTAAAGTTCAATGAGTAGCCAATAAACCTCGCAGAACAACGTTCCCCGCTGCTCTAGGTTTATCCCTATAAAGTAAGCCTTACACAACAATAACCTCTTATTGAACAATGCTTACAACAACCAGCCTAACCAGGCTCTATATAATTACCCTCGTTAATTAGCTAGAACGATTATCCCACAGTGGCAAGAACCTCACTGTGCACACCCAGTGCGATCAACAGCAACAAGTTATGAACTGCACACACTGATCAAGACTTTACCAGAGTAACCCTCACATGCAACCTAGCATACAGAAAACACTGGGCTCAGGTTACGGAGCGCGGTTTATAACCCCGAGGTGACTCCTGGCGACAAAGGTCGACAGGCAACAGGCAACCCAATTCCCGACCAGGGAATACTGCTGCACATACCACACGAACCTTAGGTCCCCAGTCACCAGCTCAACCCACAGCCACCCAGGCTAATTTCCCCTTACAACAAAAGGTCTAGCTTGCTAATGATTACACTAAAGTCTCACCATCCGCCTTCAACAGCACGCCGCGATGTGCACACTTCCGATAGCAGCGAACGGGCACGAGGTTAACTCAGTAATCGGCAATAATTGCGTTCCGATGTTCACTCAACAGCGTCTGCAGACGAACTGCCTACAAACCTCTAACTTCGCGCTATACCCTACGCACGACGTCGGGGAACCAGGCGAGCCATGGTAAACTCGCACCAGTCCACCGACTGTTTCGCCACAATATCACGTTTTGAACACCCGAGGGACGCATATCACCCGAGGCGACTATACTTCTGTCTTGGATTCTTTGAATGTTAATGCAATCAACGTGAACTCACATGCATGTCGCCATGCTAGCAGTTGCTCAAAACAGCTGATCGTCAGCTAGTTCGCTGCTCAAACTCATGCGTACGTGTGAAAACATGATGAAAATAGCGTGGGTAACAACGATACAAGTGTTTCACACTGTACGCACAGGGCCATAGTCATATAAATCAACGGGTGTGTTCGTTTAGCTCACCCGGGTCGACACGGGTCAGCCCCGTATCAACCTTGTCCCCAGGGTGTCGAGCAGTACGCGCCCACCACTACCTGCTCTCTCACCCTGGTATTGGATCATTTGCGTGTGCAAGATTTTTGAACACGTATGCAAATAAGGAATAGTCTGGTGCCTGCCTGTGCGTTTCATTTGCGTTTGTTTTTGTATGCAGTGTCTGGGGTAAAAACATGGCGTGAGTTACGAAAACACGATTTTATTTTTACTAAACTGTAACGATCTTAACAAGCCAACATGCAGTATCACATTTCGTATTAATATTAGCAAATTGGAAAGGGAAATGAATATTTTCGAGGAGGCGTGGACGAATGATCGCGAAAAACACCAAGTACACGATCTAAATCCATTTCTAGCCAATTGCGGTATCGAATCAGGATACAGGAAGAAAGTTTCCTATCCAGGGCTTACTATTGGAAACGAGGTTGAAAATAAGGTAAGCACTGGGGACGAGGTTGGCCCGTGCCGTTCAATTAGCTTTGACGTCATTCTCGGGGCTCACCTGGGTCAACCACCTCAGACCCAACCTCGTCCCCAGGGTGTCGTGCAGTACGCGCCCACCACTACCTGCTCTCTCACCCTGGTATTGGATCATTTGCATGTGCAAGATTTTTGCAGACGTATGCAAATGAGGAACAGTCTGGTGCCTGGATATGCGTTACACATTAGCGTTTGTTTTTGTATGCGGTGTCTGGGGTAAAAACAGAGCCAATTCGTAGCAGCGCGAGCACGGCGTGAGTTACGAAAACACGATTTTTGAAATCAAACTGTTACGATCTTATCAAGACAACATGCAGTATCATATTTCATATTAATATGAGCAAATTGGAAAGGAAATTAGTATTTTCGAGAAGGCGTGGACGAATGATCGCGAAAACACGTACTGCACGTTGTGAATATATAGCACCAAGTACACGATAAAAATCCATTACTAGCCAATTGCTATCCAATCAGGATACAGGAAGAAAGTTTCCTATCCAGGGTTTACTATTGGAAACGCGTTTGGAAATAAAGTAAGCACTGGGGACGAGGTTGCCTCAGACCTTGCTTGTGGAGCAGAGTCCGTGGTGGAAATACGTCACACGCATGCGTTGTTCATTCCCTAGAGTGGCGGCCGGACAGCGGAAATCTGAAATGGACTTAACATTGACTTTATTTGAAGTCTAAAGGTAATCATTATTTTATTGAGTTCATTGAGACTTTTAAGGCTATAAATTCAGCCCAACTTTTTTTTGAGTTTTGCAATAGACTAAAAAGCAGTAAATCTCAAATTAAGACCCAATCCGAAACGGGCGTTTTGTCTGTGGATACGTACACGGCTTAGGGCGTCACGTGAGGATCGTGATGACCCGCGGTTGAGCGTCCAATTAGCCCGGCTGTCGTGGCTGATCCGTCTGCCTTTACCCGTGTTGACCCGGGTGAGCTACACGAACGCACCCTAATAACAACCTAGACACGAGATTTGCTATCTTTATCGCGTCTGTGAGCAAAATACTGCGCGTTTTGATAGAATCATCGTCAATAAATCGTCACAGGCGCCGCGTGGCGCAGCTGTTTTGCTCACACAGTGTAAAAACAGTAAAATAATGTCGTGTCTAGGTTTTATGTCTAGTACTCGTGCGGTAGTGCCATGACCGTTGAAAATGCGCCTGTTCGGGAAGAGGCAAATAACTTGGCCGCTGGTTGCTTGCAGCATTTTTGAGAACTGCTCGTGCAAACAACGCATACGATTCAACGGGTGTTTTCACAGGTAATGATTGTTTTCACAGGTTGAACGCACACTCACAGGTTTTGGAACTCATTTTACTCACACTGAAAAAAAAACAAATCTTTTAACTCAATTCCCTTTAGGTTTTCTCTTCATTTTGCCACGATAAACCTAACCCAAAAATGTCTCTCAACCCGTTTCTCAGAGAAGGGGAACCTTGTGTGGACGAGGGCAAGTCCACACACTACTAAAATGTGTATTCTTGTGAAGTCATTTCTTTGTTCTCGTGTACTAAAGTTTTCGAGTTTGAAAGTGTACTTTCAAAATGCCCCTATTTTAACCAGAATGAATTTCCTGAGCTGAAATTTGGATTTAATATCCCTTACATGAAATACTTCAATTTGCGAAAAATCAACACACCTTGGAAATTCCTAGTTTTTGAGTAAAATCCATATATCTATTTCATGATAACCTTGTGGAGACGTATTCACCTATAGAAATTGCCGTGAGGGAGACGTATACAATCTTTTGTTCCCTATTTATTGTGCACATGTCTCCAGAGGCACGTGTAACAGATCAACGTCGCTGCTGCCTGGTTTATGCGGTCCAGTTAGAAGGAAAAGTGGGGTGATGGCATTGTGGACCCATTGTCCTTTTTCTAAAAAAAACTTCACCCCAGAATTCTGGATTTTAAAGGAGGAAAAGTGGGGTGGCATTGTTCCCTTTGTTCGATCACCCCAGAAGTCGCTCTGGTCAGAACGTCCAGACATTTTTTGTTCGGAAGTCCACACAGTGAATCTAATGCTTGTACACAGAAATTCCTGGAATTATAGTAGGCCTACAGATACCAGAAACATGAAAATCCAGCGATCCCTGTTTTTTGCTATAGGCAAATGTTTTGAGTTGCATTAGACCTGTATAAGTACAGGTCTAAAAGTACATGTAGAAACGTTAATTCCAGTGACGTGTGTTATATCCTTCCTTAGCATTCACAGCGATGACATTGAAATGAATATGACTTCCAGCGATGTAGGTGAATCTCCTACTACTGGGCTCGTCGGGTTCGGAACGTCTGAAGATAATATGGACGTCAAGTACAAACCGGTAAACGTACTCCTTAAACCTAAGTTCCATCTCCTTTAACTTAAATGACATCCGAATATAATTAATGCAACTAAAAGTAGTGTGTGATGTAAAGTTGTAGAATGCATCTTTAAATTGAACGCAAATCGAGAAGTTTTAGATGTCTCTTGTCGGATTAATTCAGTTTCGTTAGTTTGGTTAATATGTTTTTCTTGTTTTTTTACTATACAGAAACAAAAATGAAAAAAAGAAGGATTAAATTCTGAGAACAATTTAAGTGGTTGGTATGGTCCGACATCTAACTACCGGGAAAAGATTAATTCTTTCATTTATGCAAACATTTATTTTAATATTTCTGATTATTTATTGTACAAAATGAACAATGAGTCTTTGAAAAAAACATTAATGAGAAACTGAGTAAGGAACCGTAACATATTAAATTTACCAACATGTAATGTAGATAATCTACAAATCTACGACTCGTTAACAAATAATACATTTTTAAAACAGCAATATGGTGGCATGTGCAGAAGCCAAAGGCTTATATTGCCATACCAGGACAAACAAACAAAAACAATTTACAAATGTGACAGGACAAACAAGAAACAAAGACAAGAACAATTATCTGAATTCTATGCAGAGCGTAAATGAATTCAAGCGTGCCTGCCAAACTTGGAGCGAAAAGAAGAGAAAATTAGAAAGAACAAAAAAGAAACAGCAGTCGGGAGGAGGGAATTTGCGCGATAGCGAGAGAATAGCTATAAAGGGGAAATCAATTCCGCTTTGAAGGAGTTCTTCAAAGATGAAGTCCAAATGGAAAAAAGGGCTACAGCCCGGGCTCTAGCAAAGACTTTTGTCTGGACTACGGCCTATACTTTTCAGATCAAAATAATCTGAGGCCGCGTATCGTTTATAATAATTATGTTATCTTCACTAGCCGATATTACAGGTATTTAAGTAATTGTTTCTGAGTCATTCGGCAAGACGAACATTAGGAAAGTATGGGGACGAACAAATAGTTCAGAAAAAAATGCTGATTGGGATACCTCACATACATGTACTATCTTGTTTTAATCGTACCAGTATATGAGGATCCGCCCGTCTGAGAGCGAAGATGTCATCCTGGACACCCTGAGATCCCAGTGGGCCTTGAAACTTCCTAGGCTCCTCATCTGCATCCTAGGGGGTGAAGATTCTGATATGAAGTATGACTTGGAGAAAGTAATCTGTAAAGGTCTTGTTGAGACAGTTCTGAGTACGGGTGAGTACACTACAGACTCATGGCGTATCTATAGATTTTGAGACGGGGGAGCCTTGGTACTTCATTTTCAGAAAGTAATTGTTCAAAACTTTTGTTACGTTTGTAAAAAAATGTTGTGAGGTGTTGTCGCTTTCATTTCATTAAAACAATGGCCAAATCTGAACTGGGGGAGAAGGCAAGCTGGCTGTTCCCCTGATGGATACGACATAGAATAAGTACAGCTTCAGCTGTCTTCATTTGCTAACCAATAAGGTAAACGTGCTGTACTTCAAATTGTTTCCCTCTTTGCAGGTTATTTAGTAACATTTTCGCCCAAATTGAATTGAAAATCTGGCAATTTCAAATATTGGCTTTGTTTTACTTTTGACGTCATTTTCCGGTTTTATTTTGAAGTGCGCAATACATTTAAAATGTGCTAATAGTTTAAACAAGTAAAAAGTACATAAGTATTACAGGTTAAAATTGTGATTCGTTCAAGTAGGCTCCTTGTGGACTCTTTTTTCGATGTTGTGCCTAATGTATCAAACTACATTTTTAAATTCCATTTAGTTTTCCAAGATACATATTTGTTTCACCTTTCTTGTCTATTTAATCAGGGAACCTATGACTTTTAATACCTTATATATTTGATATTTATTATTATAGTAATAAGCCAACTGCGTTAACTTTTTAAACAAACTTCAGTTCTTTTTATGAATTCCCTACAGTACTGTGATTAAATGAATTATTAAATGTGTACACATGAGCGTCGCCAGGAGGGGGCAAGGGGGCGCTTGCCCCCCCCCCCCCCCGGAAAAGCACCCACCAAAAAAAAAAAGGAAAAAAGAAGACGATGTGTGAATTCATATTGCTATTAATTTAATGCACATTTAACAACATTTGTACTTTCTCTAGCATATTCTCTTTATCATTTTTTTCGAGTGCGTACGCCAAAGGATTTGGGGAAATAACGTGCTTTGCCCCCCTCTATAAAAAAAATCCTGGCGACGCCCATGGGTGTACAATTTTCGTTCTTGATTCTGCAGATGTTTGGTTGTTCACGAGTGGACTTCAGTGTGGATTGATAAAGAGCATCGGAGAGGCTTTGGCTGAACATGCTACTGGTCGCGCTATAATCAAAAACAGAGATCTCGTGGCAGTGGGCGTAGCACCGCTTGGTATTCTAAAACAAAAAGAGAAGTTTAGACAACAACAAAATAAACAGGTATGTACAACGTTCAAGAATGAAAGACCAGTATTAAATTACTGCCTAATTATTACCCTGTTTGTGATAACCCTATACATTGTATTCCAACCAAAAATCTGAATTCATTGTCGCATTCATCATCAATATGAGATGATACCCATGTTTATTGATCGGGCGTTTATA
This sequence comes from Patiria pectinifera, assembly GCA_029964075.1. Lineage (NCBI taxonomy): Eukaryota > Metazoa > Echinodermata > Asteroidea > Valvatida > Asterinidae > Patiria > Patiria pectinifera. Next base: position 15,046,544 of record CM057143.1, on the reverse strand, counting down.
TAGTGTATTCCAGTTATACAGTTGGACTATTCTGCACAAGGGAGCGGTCTCAAACTGGAACCAAATCATACTCACTTCATCTTAGTGGATGACAAGGGACAGGAACGTGGTATCGAGGCCAAGGCGAGGAACCGACTGATCAACAAGATATCAACTATGAAGATAGAAGGAACAAATGACAGCAATGGTGGGTGGGAAAAAATCCATCTTATAAATAGTTTATGCAGTACCCGCTGCTACGTACATCAGATTCGAATCTAGCCAACCGATCCCGTTAGCTCGGTTGTCGAGTGGTAAGACGTCTGCACTAGAAAGCATGAGGTCGTGGGTTCGAGTCCCACCCGAGTGATTTTTCCAACTTCCACTCGGGAGGTAACACACTGAGTATACAGTGTTTAAACGTCGGTGAAGGGCAAAACCTAATTTGATTGAACGGTGAATGAAGTTCACACGTTAAAATTTGGAAGGTTCAAACTGCATGGTTCAAAATGATTTCCATTCATATTCGGAATTGTTTGGGAATAGGAGAAAGTAAGTAGAAACCAATTAATGTACTCAGTGATAGTCCAGGTTTTGATGCTGCGTAGCGTACCGTCGGTACCGGTGTATGGTCTCACCTTGGACTACCGCTGTTGAAGTTTGTTAAGTTGCACTTGTGTTGTTTTATTTTACATTTCTCACTATCCAGCAAGAATCCCTGCTGTGTATCTCCTCATCGGCGGTGACGTCACGGTCTTCGATACTCTTGAGGATGCCACCAAACACAACATTCCGATCGTTGTCTTTCCTAAAACCCAAGGGGCGGCCTTCGTACTGGATGAAATCAGTTTCCTGCAAAGAGAGCATCATGATTCGTAAGTCAACATTCGTTTTGGTTGATTGATGATGAGATACATTTCACATGAAATAATATTGTGTCTACAGAGTCTATAGAAATACTATTGTGTCTGTAGAAATACTACCGTGTCATAGAGGGCGTGCGAGGCTAGCTGACGTCTCAAAAGATATTGTCGTTGGAACGGAAACTTGGTTGCGAAATTCAACGTACTCAAGTTAATTTGTGCATGCGCATTACCAGATCTTCCGGGATAGAACAACATAAACCACAGGCGGTAGTGTATTTTTGGCTTTGAAGACAAACTAAATCGCAAGGGAAGAACCTGATTTACAGACAGATTGTGAATAGATTAGGTCCAGTATGCATGCATGTAAAGGGGAAACCAGCACTTTACATTTGTGCCTTAATATATAGAAAACACTTTGGAGAAACTGAAATTGATGAAAACTTCATCAATGAAATAGGACACTGCTATCTATCTGGGATAGAATCAGTTTCAACACAGGAGGGAGATATCCCGCAGTTAGTATAATAAAGCAGATGATCGACTTAACTCATAACCAGGACCTACATCAAGTTGTTTTAAACCCAACTAGAGAGGTTAACCTTGGACCTGGTCTTTACAAGCTGTTCTCTCATTGATGCAGAATGTAAACATCCTCCCTGGTGTCTCAGGTCATGAGATAGTGTCAGTGGATTTTCTTATGTCATCTCAGAAAATCAAACAGCCGCAAAGGAAGGTTCTCGTGTACAAAAAGGGAATTTTGACCAAATACAAGAGGACTTCATAAAGTATGCGGAGTCTATCACTGGGGAAACCTACAACAGCTCATCTGTAAATCAGCTGTGGCTTAATGTTGAGAAAGCTTTGACTTCTGTAGTGGATCAACACATCCCTTCAAAAATGGTTAAGCCAAACAACAGCGTACCCAAAAGCACTCTCATAAAAAAAAGATGCTTTGACGTAAGCGCAAAGCTTATATTAAAGCTCGCAAGACTGACTTGGACTCGGATTGGGAAATATTTAGAAGCCCCCGTGCACCTCAGATCGCAGCCTGAGGAAATCACGTAGTGAGTACCTTCACGATGTATGTGAAAACTTGGCCACAAATAGCACCAAACCTTTCTGGAGTTACATGAAGAGCCTAAGACAAAGTTCCACCGGTGTGTCAGCACTAAACACAGTCAATGGTATTGCTACATCTGCACTTGTCTTGAGGAGGCGAGTGCATTAAACAACCAAGTCCAAAGAAGACTGAAATAGTTTTTCATCACTGGAAACTAAAGAAACACCCTCGATATCCCCAATTACTATTACAACTGAAGGCATTGTGAAGCTACTTCAAGATCTGAAACCACTGCTACTAGAATCGCCCCGCTCCTGCAGCATGTTTTTTTCTTCAGAAGTCTTTATGCACTGGGGAACTGCCTGAAGACTTGTTAACTGACGTGTCTCCAATTAAAAAAAAAGGAAACCGCTCTGATCCTGCAAACTACCGACCAATATCTCTAAAACATCTATCCCTTGCAAGCTCCTCGAGCACATAATTGTACTCCAGTATAATGAAATACTTCGATGAACACAATGTCTTAAACGACGAACAGCACGGGTTCCGAAAGGGTAGGTCCTGGGAAACACAACTTGCTTTGACTGTTAAGATCTGGCTGAGATTCTTGATGGAAATAGGCAAGTAGATGTCGTAATTCTTCTTCTTTCGTTTGAGGCAGAAAAAGTCAAGGTTTTCCGTCAAGTTGTCTAAGCCGTGTTCTTGTTAGTTTGCTGACAATGACGAGGTCCAACATGTCAGCTGGGGGAGGCCAAGTGCAGCGGATTCCTTAATAATGTGCTGTACTGTCTGCTGTGGTGCTCCACACACGCAGGCTGCTAAAGGACGTAGGCCTCAACGAGATATGCTGGCATTGAACCGGCCGACCCCTGTACGTAAGCGGTTCAGGGTGACCCATTCCTTTCGAGGCAGGTTTGAGCTGGGTGGGGCTGTGGTGTCGGGGTAACAGTAAATTGGTCAGGTCGGGCAGTCTGCTCCCAGTCAGCCTTTCATGCACGCGTTATGCAAGGCGATGTCGAAGTTGCAGAGGGCTATACACAGCATGACGAGAAAATGGGCGGCGAGAGGGCAGGCGTTGACGACAAAGCTGTTGAGCATCTTGGATCAGCTGGTGCAGAGGGTGATCGGCGTTTGCCTTAGCCTTGGACACAAGCAGTCGGTGAGGCACTCTTTGCGAAGCTTTGCAGGTGCGATGCCTGCAAGAACAGGCAGGAGGTCTATATTGGAGTAGGGCGTAGGCAGCCAGTGCTGATCTGCATTGTTTCGTTGAGGGTCACATCAAGCTTCCCGGCATGGGCACAGAGGCACCATAATGGGGCGGCTTACTCGGCAGCGCTGTATATACGAGGGCAAGAGGACCAGTTCGAAGGTTGGATGTCCTTGCACCCCATGACTATTCGGCCAGCCGACGCAGGAGGTTGTTACGTGCTGAAACCTTAGTAAGGAGGGCTTCCAGATGTTTCCTGTTGGTGGGTTGCCGGTCTAGTCTAACCCCGAGGTAGATGGGATCTGGGTTGTAGGGCAGGGGAGACCCGTTAAGGGTGAAAGTCAGCTGGCGTTGCGCTTTCTTGGTGTTCAATTCAGGTGGAAGGCAGATGAAGTGGCTTTTGCGACGCTCAGCTTTAGTCTCCATGTCTTCAGGTAGTATATTTGATGCATTCCATGTCAGCTGAGGCCTTCTCCACAGTGTGGGCTGCCAAGGTGTAGCCAGGTGGGCCATAGGAGGGAAATGAATCTCCGTGAGGTCTTCAGGACTGGCCCCTCCACTTCAGAGTCTTGAGGGGACACTACAGTTGCTGACCATTTTGCTGTATTCTTCACAAACGATGCAATTCCATGGGTATCACTTTCAGTGTGGGCTGCCAAGGTGTAGCCTGGGACCTTTAGGTGAGAGAAGTTGCTGAGGAGGGTCTCTTGGAGTAGGATAACACTGACTTTGTGGGTCTGTGTCAGATGCTCAATGACAATGATCTTTGCCTTCCTTAGGCCTTCCATATTCAACTGCAACAGGGATCGATATGCCGTCCCGTACGGCATTTGCAAGTGTCCGCCCTGAAAAGCGCGCATGCTCCCGGTTGGCATCCAGCTGCGGCGGCTGAGGTTGCATTATATATAAAAAGTATGTGTGCACAAAACGTGACTTACTGAATGCGGTGTGTGGACTCGGACATGCTGCTTAAATGACAAAAAGTCTGAATCAGATTCGCTGAGTAAGTACCTTGTCGGTTCACCATTTGCATTTTTTTCCCAAACAAAATGCGATTGTGATGAGTTTGATTACAAGTCAGTATGCCTGAAAATTTACCAGATAAATAGTAAGCTTAGTACGCATGGGCCTATTGGAAGAGGAACGACTAAATCAATCGCTCAAAGTGCTTTTCCTTTGTGTCCACATTACAGGGATCATGACTTCGACAAAGAAGCCATACAGTGTATTGAAGAGGAATTCCAACTAAGCTCTCAAACGGCAAGGCCCATCAAAGAGCAGATTGAACGCCTTATCAAAAAGAAGCACCTTATCACTTTCGTATCAAATGCGAACAATATTGATGGTACAATACTCGATGCATTAATGGAAGGTAAGCACTTTGCCTGGGCCAGCTGACGGGTGAGGGTGAATGAATTAATAATATTCTTATACACCGACACTTGGGTTCTAGTCACTCCACGGATTTAATTCTGTAAAAGGTGAGCGGTGTGCAGGCAAGTGGCGAGGGAGAAAGCACATTGGGGAATCAATTTAACAAACGATTAACAAAAAGGGAGAAAAATAAAAGAAAAATTTCAATAAGTAAATTGCAAAATCATTCCTGAGGGAGATCCTATTGTTCATGAATAGTTAATATCTGTGAGAATATTTCATTTTTGAGAAAGAGCTAGTTGATACGACTCGAAAATCTCCAAACTATCCATGAATGTAAATTACTCAAAAGGCCTGAATTTTCTCAGATGCAACAAAGAAATTTAATGAAACAAGAAAACACCCATATACAAAGAAGAAAGAAATATTGTGATTTAATAATGCGAACACTTCGAGCATATCAAAAGGATTTAACAAGTGTACAATGATTAACAAAACATCATGATATAAATAAGAAGATCGTACGGGCAAGGACTGCAGGCTCTGCAGCGAAGGACGACTCCAAGGACGAATTCACCTCCCACAAACGACCGGAAACAGACGAATGAGCGGAACTTTTTTTCATTGCATGAAGAACCAACATGCGAAGTTTCATGGGTTTTTTTTATCACAAAGTGCACAATTCTGTCACTAGGGCAAACGTTTTTTTTCTACTCAAGTCGGAAAAATCATTGCTTCCTGTTTGAATATTGCCATGTTTAGTAGGTGCACAGTTCGGCTTCGTTACCCCCCCCCCCCTCCCCCGCGTTAAGCAGAGAGTAAGGGCAGACCCTACGATTGGGTTTAGAAACAATGGAATTATGTTTTACTCAGGAACGTTTTAAGCCATGTTTCTCTTTACAGCAAACAGTGAAGGACAGCAAAGCAACGACCAGATGCTGATGAGTCTTGCTGTCATCTGGGACCGGATATACCTTGCCAAGTCTGTGTTTGAGCGAACCACCAGCAAGATTTGGCAGGTTCGTAATCTATGATTATGAACATAGGATGCCGCGTCTAACAACCGTTGCCATGAGCAAGCGGGGGCCGGCGAATTTGTATTCCTAAACGACACCCGCATGGGGTGTACGCTATGGCATTTTGGGCATTAATTCTCTTAAAACATTACAAAAAATGAACTAAAAATAAAGAAATGACTTCGAACGTATAATGAAATTTGGGCTTTATTTCCCTTAAAAAAACCTCCAAAGCCTCAGATTAGATCTCAAAACGGTAACTCGAACCCGTATCTCGAGGATCCCTCACGGTACGAAATCACGACCATATCAATTGAGCTATCGCACTGTTCTCAAACCCTGGAAATTCATGGTAGTAGTATATACATGCGTACGTATCATACAAGTATGTTGTTTGGAGAAAAAAAATCGCGGCTGGTACGGGATGGATGGGGGTCGAACTACCCACCCCAAATTCTACTTGGATCCACTTCTTGCTATACAATTTTTATTTTACAACTAGAAAGGGCAGCATGATAAAGGTCCATGATTTCACTTCTACATGATTTCATGGATTTGATGAAACTTATTGGTGCTGCAGTATCCCTTGGGTGCAAAGATATAATTCGTCATCGAATTACTGAGGTCAAACGTCATGTAGGGGTCATTAGAGATCATTGTTCAAATATTCTTCAAATGTGTCTTGGTCTACTGAATTTGATGGATTTTGATATAGCTTGGCTGGAGTGATCTTTGGGTGGGGGTTCATCGCATCTCTTCCAAAATGGAGGTCAAGGGTCAGATTGGAGTCTTTTGAGGTCGTCGTGCAAAATGTCACAACATTTTTAAAATAGAGGAATATCGACCGCGGAAAAAGGCGACACGTGCGATCCGCAGATCACTTGTTCTAAACAAATCCTTTGTTTTTGATGCAAAAAAGGCCTACCACAAACAGAAGTAGCTATGTGGCGGAGTATTTGTTTTTACAGGACACCAGCTTTGTGAAGGAATTGCTACACTTAACTCTTGTCGAAGACCAGCACGACTTTGTCAAGTTCTTCATCGAAGCCGGAAGAGTTGATATGCAGGACTTCCTGTCATTCAATGAGCTGAGGAAACTTTATGGAGAGGTGAGTAACATGTATGATAAAAACGGCCAGAAGCCCTATATTAAATCCAATTAAAGGTTTTGAAAGTTGCTGCTGCTGCTGTTGTTGTTGTTGTTGTTATTGTTGTTGTATTTGTTGTTGTGATGGTTGTTGTAGTGTTGTTGTTATTGTTGTAGTTGTGGTTGTTGTAGTAGTAGTTGTTGTTTTGTTGTTGTTGTTGTTGACGTTCCAACAAGATCCTTAGTTAAATCCAATTGTATTTTAATTTTGATGGGGATCCAATGAAAAAATGGGTTGATAATTTTTTGAGGAAATGTTCTTCCTTTAAACCACAGCTGAGCAAAGACTCCGTTGTGTCGACAATGCTGAGACAGTACAAAAAGAAAAGGGTAAGTTGTTTTAGTTTTCATAAAATAGGTGACTTTTTGAAATATTTGATAGGCGCATTATGCATGGGGCATTTGGAAATAATACACGGCAGGAAAAGACACACCACACTTCGCTAACCATCAAAAATGATTACCCAGTCCTAAATGCAGGGTGATTTCCTTCGTACATGACATCAGTGGCATAGCATCGGGGAGGGGTATATGCGTCCATAATGATCCGCGTTCTATGTACCAATTCTTTTAATGCAAATAAACACATTGGTGAGGGGATTTTTAGTACGGTGTCCGTCATGAAGCAATTCTGTCGTATTTCGTTACGTGCCCGTCATGAATTGAAATGGGACGTGGTGGTTCATTCCTTGCACGGCCCCGGTTCCAAAGACGTGTGGGTATGAATACAAATGGTGAAAAACAATTTAAAAAACAATTCTATTATCGTTTTTTGTACTGGTTCGGCAGGTTTGCACATGCATTAATGGAGAGCAGTAATAATCTTTCGCTGATTTTACCCACTATTTTGTTGTTTTTATTTATTGAATTGTGTGAATACTGACTGTTAGGGAACTTCAATTTTCAGTGATTTTGCAAATTGCTTTTTAATTATATATCGTATCGTTTGGCATGTATCGTGATACGTATCGTATCGTGACCCAGGTGTATCGCTTCAGCCGTAGTGCTGTACTTTGTTCCGATTTTGATGATCAGCCGGAAATTTGTCTTGGAGACATTGGGTGTCTCCTTCAGGAGCTGATATGTGATGGTTATGACACAGACTATCTGAGTTGCAGTACACATTACAAAGCAAAGAAGAAAAAAGGTGAGAAGTTCAATATTCGCGTATCTTTGGGCGCTCTGAAGCTACTTCTTACTCAATTATATTTTACAATATCGCAGATCGACCCGACAGACTTTTCACATAGCCCAATCATATTTTAGTTTGTTTTTGTTCTTCAAAGAAATTACAAAATTGTATTTTTTCATTCCTCTCTTTGGCCATTTATATAGGCGTGGAGTATCAAACGGTCATGCATGTTGTATACAATATTCGCTGTTCAGAAAAAAAAATGAGTGCCTGGTTCGTTGAGCAGAAGTTGTAAGTATGCACTTCTCACAAAAAACATAATTGAACGACTTTTGTTTTACATTCATGCTTTTGCAGAGACAACGTTCGAGGACCCATATAAAGAGTTATTTTTGTGGGCGGTGCTTCAGGATCGTATCCGATTGGCTAAGCTATTTTGGAAGCTTGGCAAGCCGTCGGTGGGAGGCGCTTTAGTTGCAAGCAAGCTCCTGAGGGCATTATCCAACCAACAGGAAGTAACTGATGCACAAAAAGCGGCGAACATGGACCAGCATGCCAAGTAATACTTTGATTGAAATAAATGTATTATAGCATTGTAATCGAGTAGTCAGCCAGTTTCATAAACCCTCATCCACATTTGGCTTTTCAGCAAATACATATATTGAGGGGACTCTAAAATTGTAGTCCTAAATCTTTTTGTACTTATTTACGAATTCGGGCGATTCACAATGCAGTGCGCCACCAAGAGTTTGCCATGGAGAGTCAATTTTTCAGGTTTACGGTCGAGAAAACATGGTCCATTTGCATGAGAGTCAGAAGACAACTTGATCTAATTTGTTATAGGTTGGAGCGTAGTGTCTGCCGCCTTACAAAAAACCACCATATTGATAAGAAGAAAAGGACAGGGTAAACAGATCCTCGAATCGTACGCTTACAAACAAAGTGACCAGAAAGACTCGCAATTTCAAATAGCCCGCGCTGCGAATTTGTCGACCATCTCCCACAATGCACTGGGAAAAATGAACTCTCCATGGCAAATTCTTGGTGGAACACTGCATTGTGAATCGCCCGAATTAATAGACCGTATGACTAAACTTCTAGGCCAAACAATACAGGAGTCGATATTTTCCAGATGAACTCACCGTGCTATTTTCAAATTTCGATTTGAGAAGAAAAACAAATATGCTATTTTTCTAGCGATGCAAAAGTTGTTCAGTTTTGCAAATGAGAAATTTCGAATTGTTACCGACCGGACAATAATGTGGTTCTGTTTTAACAAACCTTTTTTTGCAAACAAAATGAAACCACTTTCCAATAGGGAAGTTTTCACTTTTTTACATGCATCAATTTCTCTGTTGTTGAAATAGGCAACAAATATCTTTGGAGTTTTTCTTCAGCATTGTGTACGAGAAAGCGACTACCATAGGATCCTGGCAACTTAACCCTAATAGGGCCAGGTTATTTTGACCATCTCTCAGCTGGGGGAGGGGGGGGGGCGGCCCCCCTTAGATCTCGGCCAATGTTTTTGGTATCAAAAGATGCGCAAAGCTCGAGGCTAAAAGGTCCTAACAGCTCTGGTCGCGAACATTTTTTCAAGGTTATCGCGGAAAAAGTTGAGGGGGGGGGGGGATTCCGCCCCACCCGGCCCTTTTAGGGTTATATGTTTTCTAGTTATCTGAAATCCCATAATCAAGCTTCCTGGTCGTTTATCAGGGAATTCCAGCACTTCGCCGTGGATATCCTAAACATGTGCTATGAGGAGGACAGACGGCGTACATCGGACCTGTTGGTGCGTATCATGCCAGAGTGGGGCGGTGCTACCTGTCTGGATATCGCTGCTGCTGCGAGCAGTAAAGACTTCATATCGCAAGCTGCCGTACAGAATCTACTCAGCGAGCTCTGGATGGGACGGCTGGCCGTCATGACTCATGAGTTGAAGGTTCATAATATTTGGATAACCCTAAAAGGGCCGGGTTATTTTGACCATCTCACAGCCGGGGGGGGGGATTCCGCCCCCCCCCCCCAGATCTCGGCCATCGAGTGACGACAAATTATGAAACTCGGTATAACATGCAAAGAACAAATTAACATGAACATATGAACACCCAAGAAACTTCATGACTATAGGTTGAAGGGTTTTTGAATTATGGCTAATTAATTATTCATGTGAACGAATGGTAATTTTGCTTTGTGTTACACTACGTATATGGGGAAATTCAGATCCGAATTTCATGGTTTTCGTATCAAAAAATGCGCAAGACACGAGGCTAAAAAGTCAGAACAGCTCGGGTCGCGACATTGTTTTTCAAGGGTACCGCGGATAATGTTAAGGGCGGGTGGGCGCATTCCGCCCCGGCCCTTTTAGGGTTAACAGCTAAATCCTCATTCATTAGATGAAATTTGCGTCGGGTTATGTAAATTCAATATTGGGCTTTGCCCGACATCGTGTACCCCGAAGCAAATTCGATCTTATTTTGAGCGGTACAGGGGAAATGACAGAAATTATGATTGGAGGGAGGGATTTTTTTCGGTGGTTTCGTTTTTTTAACGAAATAGCTTACTGGATTGTTAGGGAATGACAGTCTTAAGCATCCTGTAAAATCGTGCATCCTAGTGGCATTTTCAAGAAAACTTGTATATTTCCCAACGCTGTGAAGAGATACAAGCCTGCTAGACTAATTTTCTTACTTTACAATTCCCCAAAGTCTACAAATTGCCCCGTTTCAAGTGGGTCAGGGAACCAGACTACAAGAACATGGTTTGGTCTTCTTGGTTTGTCCAGCATCTACAAGCCAAAATCGTGAAACAATTAAGTCAGTTTAAACTTTGCTATAACATACTAATCCCCCAAATCCATTTATTTCCGAAAATTGCAGCAAAAGCAAATGTTGTACCTTCCCTCTATCCAAATTATGTGCCAACAACATTTTTGTTTTCAATGTCATGAAGTAGAAAGCTTAACAGCTGTGCTGTTGAAAAATGTCCAGTACTTAGACAACTGGAACTTATAAGAACAGAACAGCAAAAACGTGCACTGACGCTTCTACTGTTTTGTCTTGGTGTGTTTTAGATTGGTCTTTGTGTCATCCTTCCTCCGTTGTCAATAGGGCTGATCACCTTCACTGATAATAAAGATGACTCAACTGATGCGCTGAAAAAGAAAAGGGTATTATGTCTGTTTTAATATGGCTGATCACCTTCACTGATGATCAAAATGACTCCGCTGATCATACGCTGTTAAAGATAAGGGTATAATTCATTTTTTTTGGCCTATTATAACACATATTGATTTCATCAATTGACTAAAAGGAGAACCCCCCCCCACCAAATTCTGGAAGCCGAACAGCTGTTCGAGTATTGGAATGTATCCAACGGAATACTGTATGCCTCATTTGTGTTCAGCTTCAGGCTGATCATTCACAGCTTCCTTTCATGAGACAAAGAAGACACTGTATTATACTCCAATTTGTAGACGAATGTTTGAAAACTGTACAGATAAAGATAACTCTTCATTCTATAGCTACTCTAGCATGAAACACAAAGTGGTTAGTGTTTTTAATTATATCATCTGAGCCGTTAATTTCGCAAGAGCTTTGTATTTCTTTGAATAACTTCTTGATTATTTTATTGCTGGCAGATGTATATCAACTTGGATTTGCAACTAGACAGACAAAGTCGATATGTTGCTGTCAATAACTTGATTTTAGGAGAATTATGTGCGCGTTTGTATTATAATCATATTCCATTGTCGAAGAGTTAATTGACAGTGATTTATTACCTGACAGAATTCTGTGTGTCTTCGTGGTTCAGTTGGGACGCTAAACAAAAGAGAGAGCGCCACCAGGCAAGTTTGCCCTCATGTTTCTATGTTCTTAGTTCCACTTCCATACAAAGGATAGATTGTTCATTTTAGCCAACTTACAAATATTTGTGGAGTGACAAAATGTTCACTATGCAATAATATAATTACCCAATATAAGTTGGTAATCAACGAAACATAACAACTTTACAAGTCATCACCTCCGTTACTGTCCCTTTTGAGAAAATAGAGACTCTTACTATATATCATAAATGATAGTTCTCAATTCATTGCAGACAGCATATGCTACAAGCCAGTCCACTTAAAGAAGGATGGGATCCTCTCTCTTGGTTGCATAGGCTGAAAATGTTCTTGGAGGCACCGGTTGTACGCTTCAGCTACAATGTGGTAACTTAATCCATTTAACCTATTTTGTCCAGATGTTTAGAAATCTATTTTTGAATATTTATCGATTATGTTGCGAAGTTCGTGTTTAATTTAATTCGATGTTATGTGATGCACTCTGCTATTTTGAATGAGAAAAACGTACTTTTGATTGCACATTCACGGAATTGTATTCCAGAATTCTGCGCGAAAAGGTATGCTTGCGTAAGATGAATGCGCAGGTAAATATAATTGGCCGTCTGTTTCTCAAAACCGAATGCGCGGACAATAAAAAAGATTGAAATTTTGTGGAATTGAAATAAGATTAAAGACGTCCATTCATATTCAGACGAAAATGAATGACCGATTTTCAGAAATGAATGAACATTTCAGGAAATTGGCCGGGAAAACCTATATTAATGAATACGAACACAAGTTAGGGAATTGGATTTTCAAAACATATATTTAACAGTGTTTTAATGACTTGGAAA